>CAJVRN010000030.1:2170000-2727500 GCA_911728415.1 Lagocephalus sceleratus | reverse complement strand
CAATGAAAAACTGCGCTTTCTGAGTTGCAGTTCTGAATCTGAATTTCACATCTAAACTACAGCTCGATGTTTTATTTTAAACGTTAAGATTGTGCAGCGATACTGTCTGTGTGGTTTGTTGCTGCTTACCTTCATCTTCCTTTGCGCTGCAGACGAATGGAAAGAAAAGTGTTAGTTGGAACAGCTAAACCTGAACCTCATAAACTTACAATTTATAAGACCTGTAGCTTGTTTTATCCACAAAGAATTACAGATAAAATAAGTCAAATGCAACATCTGCGGTACCTGTGTCTGTTAGAGGACTCCATGTTGGACATGTGCGGGGGGTCTGGAGGTGGTGGGGGCAGTTGCGACGGATCGATCCGGCGCTGGAGTATCGCCCGCTTCACTGCCTCGTAGCTGATGTCCACACACGTGTTACTGATGTACCCATCTGCGGAGCCACACGAGTCACGGCAGCAGCGTAATTGACGGGAAAAATGAAGAAAGAAAGAAAGAAACCTCGAATAACAACATCTAAATGTTGAAGCACCCGTGGAAGAGAGGCTGTGTTGGTAGGAACATACACACGCTCATACACAGAAATATCATCTCCAGAGAGAATGAAAAGAGCGACTCTGTTTATGTATACACTTAATATTTAGATTGAATGTGAGACCTCTCCCCTCTCCGGGTGCCTCATCGGACTTCATCTAGAACTTCTCCTGGGCCTTGTTGGGCCCTCTAGTATAAACCACTTTTGAAAGAACGTAAACGAGCCTGGAGGTTTTGCGTCGTCTCTTTGCGACGCTGGACTCACAGTTTCCGGTCATGGAGCGGGCCAGCCATTTCCCTCCGGGGTTGTTCTTCACCCGGAGGATCTCCACGGACTCGTCCTGTCGCACGGTCAGGTCGAGCTTTCCTTCCCCGTGCCAGTCGTGCAGAACCCGGGTGGTGTGGAGGACCTCCACCTCCCCCTGCAACTAAAGATGGAATTTTTGGGTTTGTTTGGGTTTGTTTGGTCGAGAATATTCACGTGTATGAAAATGAATGTCACGACCAGAACATGCCACACTTCCAAACGGAATTTTTTTTAATTGTAGGTCACCTGAAAGATCTTTTTATACTCGTTTTCCTTTCTCTGACGCTCCATTTGGTCTTTCTTGCCCTGCTGTTGTTGCTTTAGTGCTCCTTTTTGTTTTTTCCTCCCAGGGGGCTCCTGGTTGGCCTCCTGGTCCGACTCCTGGTCTCTGCAAACGCACACTTTTAATGAGAACCCAGTCCGAGTCTGCTCCATTTATTTGATTTTCTCTGCCCCCCCTTCACTGAGGCAAAGTTACAGGTGGGTCAGACCACAAGAACTGAAGCTTGAGTGAGCGGTTTCTATTGGTGTGACAGGTGAAGGCTGCCTTCACTCCTGCTGTAACTTACTCGTCGATAAACTCGTAAATATCTTCTGTGTCCTGCAGGAGAAAAAGAAATAACTGAGGCATGGTTGAAAAGAAATGACAAATACCTAAAGGGGAAGTATGCAAAAGTCTAAAAATTTCACTTTTCATGAGGTCAAAATTTCACTTTCACTTTGCCGTCCTTACCCCGTCCATGCAGGGTGAGCTGTCACTCCAGGACTCTGCAATCACACAAATATCACACCAGAAAGCGGGTTTGTTAAATATTCCTGTCCGTGCGCGTCGGCCGTATTTTCCGTCCAAAGAGGCTGTGAGCGTTACCGTTGTTCTCCAAGCTCCCGACGTCATCGTAGGTCAGGCTACTGTCCATGTCTCTGCAATGAGATGTCCTCCATCAACCACCTGAAGCCCAGTATCACCTCAGGTGGAACACCTCATTCTCTTAATTCTCATTTCTAGCTCTCATATCTTATGCTGTCTCATCATTTATTAAATGTTGTTTTTCCGTTAGGATAACTCCGTCTTAACGCTCACATGGAGGCGGCTTGTCGCGGCAGCCTGGGTTTGGTGTTGCGCTGTGGTAGTTGTGGAGGGCTGATTACAGCTGGTAAAGACTGGCTTCTGTCTGATGGAAGCGGGGAATCTGAAGAAGAGAAGTTTAGTCTTTTCAAATGATGCATTTAAATAATCGATAGGTCACGGTTGTAAATGGAAATCCTTCAGTCAGTTGTCGAGGATTGCGTGTCTTTTTTTGTATCTGTTCGACGCTCGTTAGGAAGACTTGTGGATATGTTTCCATCAAATCTTCGGTTGAGATGTTAAAAATTTTATAGATGTAAGAACGTCGCCCGACATACACGGGAATGAACGTGGCACTCACCGTCGCGCTGTCTCTGGTCTGGAAGAGAATATCCGCGCTTGAACCGTAAAAATGGCCTGAGGTTCACAACCGGGGGACGTCTGGGTTTTAAAGGCAGCGCCCCGTCTGGGGGCAGGGGCCTCCGCAGAGGGGTCACGTCGGCCGAAGTCCTCTGTCGAGGCTGCTGCCGAGCAGTCGGGGACGGGGCCGCCGCAGGGCCCGGAGCAGGGGACGGGATCGGATTCGGCCCCGCGAGCTGGGCTTTGGGGCCCGGAGGCCTCAGCATCAGATTCTGCAGCAGAGCTCCCATCTGCTTGACCTTGACCTCCGCAGGCTGGGGGCCCGGTCTGACTGCAGGCGGCCGAGGGAAGGTCACCGGTCTGGAGGGGACGGACGGTATCGGTGGGGTTCCCGGTAGATGCCTCACCGGGCCCGGGCCCGCCATCGGAGGGGAGGGAACCATAGGAGACTGTCTGTGATGGGCCATGTGGACCTTTCCCTCCGGAGGGTTCGCCTTCCCGAATCCAGGGTGCGGAGGTTGGAAGCCGGCGTCCGGAGCCCTGACAGTGCTGTTGAACATGGCCTTCAGAGACTTGACGTCAACTTTCTCCTCCTGACGACAAGCACAGTTTCAGCAGCAGCTCTGTTTTAAGCAGGAAATCAGCAGCGCAGCAAGGCATGCCTCTGCACACACAAACACATGCAAACCTCTACGTGGGCTCTACGAGGTGAGAACGCACCGCGTAACAAAGGCTTCCTGGCTCTGCTCTCCCACACTGCTCAGACCTCCCAGACGTGTCAGTCTGGATACCAACAATTCTATTTACAACAGCTGGATTTGAAGTGTTTTCCGAGTGTTTCCAGCAAAAGGAGGATTTAGATTTCGATTGACACCATCAGGGCATGAATGTGAAGGCTCATCCAGGTCGTGGTAATTGTGTTAGTTGAATCAGTTAGTTGACGTTTCTCCTCTCATCCAAGAGGCTTCATGAGTTCTAACCGACTGTTGCGAGTTCCAGATATTGAACATTTGGGGTCATGTCAGGTCAGGATAGTGGAACTGATGAAGCCACTTGGATGAGAGGCGAAACGTCTTCGTGAAGCTCAACCAGCCCAGTTGAGATGATTCAACTAACAGAATCATCAGACTTTAGGCAAACTATGTGGCACCAGCACAGGTCTTCTCGACATTTATGACAAATCCTGGGATGACAGTGAAGGTCTTCAGCGAGGGAGAATGTGTGTTTACCTGCTGAGTAATGTTTAGGGTCAGAGCCGATAGCAGACAAACCTTCTGTCAGGATGAACACAGTTCAACGCGATGAAGCGAGACCGCACTGTATCATCCAGACACTCAACAGATACCTTCAAAACTTTGAAACAGACGACGTGAAGAAGAGCAGGAAGCGCTCACAACCACACTCCTCTGCACCTCAGATAGCATCCTGCGGTTGTTGCTGTAGCAACGCCCACCAAAATGGCTGGTGCCACGAATGCGCGCCCCTCTGTTTCTCTCTGGTTGAGATAAAAACTTTTTTTTACACCGCGGTGCATGCACAGGTTCAGTTCTCTGTCAGCTGCAGCAGACTCACGCTGTGCATGGTCTCACTGACATACTATCGCAGGTGTTGCAACACCACAGACTGTAACTGTGCAGGGACGCTGCCGGGAAATCAACAAACTGCAAGTATTAAGCACCAATAACTCCCATTTTGGTCATCACAATGGGGATGACAATCACATTTTATCAGACATATTTGTCCCACACAGTTAATCTCAACGAATCCCATTAACTATAGTCTGTTTAAAAGTGTGTGTGTGTGTGTGTGTGGGGGTGTGTGGGGGGGGGTAGATCTTGACCATGTTTATTTACAATCCAATACTGATATTTTACATTACTTATATAATGTAATAAAACGAAGCAAACTAAAAAGACAATGAATCCCAGCACTCGCATCTTGTTGCTGGTCAGAACAAACTCAGAATATGCTGTAGCTGTCAGTACAGGCTGACTGATCGGAACATGACGCCACGGTTACACCAAATATTGGGCATTAGTTAACTATTCTGGTTGCCCACAAGACATACCCGCTGTCCCATTTCTAAATCTCAGTGTGCACACATAGCATGTAGACTGTCTTTATGCCGTGCGTGTTTCACCTTTCGCATGATTTTATTTGACTTTTATCACGCTCGCTTCTCAGTCAAGTCGTTTTTACGACTCAGAAAAGTTTAATTGCACAAAACATTCCAGAGTTTCTCGCTGACCACTGACACTAAAACCTTCCAGAAACACAGTTGAGACATTGAATAATGTTATTTATGACCACTGAAGACACAAACTTCCCTCTTTTGTGTGAAAAATATGTGATAACAGCAGAGAATGGAAGATCTCATCTGCACTTTGAGTGGTTTTGGAAGACCCATTTCACAAACAAATCAAATATTAGAGGATGAATTGGGGTGTATTTGGGCACCAGAAGAACAATTTTATCTTTACTGAAATGAAAAATCTTTGTCTTTGCGGTTACCTTGTTGAAGTTGTTTACTTCTCATTTATTAACATATGGTGCTAAAAGAACAATTTCTTACCATGTTAGCCGGTAGTGATGTTTTATTGACAGATAAATGGAAGCATTTCCAGCACTGAAGCAATATCCACTCAGCCCGTGCAGCTACATGACACCAACCTTGTTGCAAATGAGGAAATGCTTTGTAGCATAGCCGAGTGGGAGCAGCACAGAGAGGAGCGACAAGGTCACTCTGATTCTTGTAGACAAGTGTGTGCACACTTCCCCTCATCAAACCTTGTATATTCTGTATTTGCAGATGTGTGACTGAACTCCAAAAAAGGACACAAAGTCAGGCACCTCACAAAAATGCACTTAAAAAATGGCTGGAATTAATTTACATTTCACTTTTAATATCTGATAAATGATAAACGGAATGATTCATAAAAACTAGTGAAATGTTGCAGTCAGATTGACAGGAGAGGTCGTAGCAGCTGAATCCTTTTAATTTATTTCAGGAGATCAGGGCCCCCATTTGGGGGGTGGGCATGGGCAGGGTTTGCACTGACATAAAGGGAGGAAGTGGGGGAGTGATCCCCCCCGTTCATGACTCCTGGATAGCATCCATGAGCCTCCGACTGGACCCCTGCAGGTGCCCAACTACCCGTAGGCAACGTGGGCCAGGGGGCAACAGCTGGGCCTGGCCAACGGTTTCCCAGAAGACCCTGCTGACCCCAGGCCATGGCGGTGGGAGGGTATGGAGGAGGGGAGTAGGGAGATCCCCCCACTGGGTGTTGGGGGAAAATGGAGAGGATCTGAGAGTTGGAGAACTTTGGCTGCGGGGACGCTGAAATAAGAGAAGATAAATGGTTCTTATAAATAAACATGAAAATCCACTCAAATCTCAGAAGCCAGTGAGGATGTTTCCAAAAACAAATTAATTAACTTAATTTGCTGTGAATCAGTTTTCTTTTTCTGTCTGCGATTCATTTAAACCGGGGCTAAAGAAAGAACTGCTCAACTAAAACCATCAGTTTGTTGATTTGATTTTAGCGAGAGATTTTGAGATTCTGAATAATTGAAGCTAGAATGATTTCAGACAGTTGCTGGAGTGTTTCTGAATCATCTGAGGTTTCCCTCTCTTTTGTTTTTCTTTCATCAAGGTTAAAATAAGATTTTTTTTAAAGATACCGGCTGGAAATGAACCTTAGTTATTATCTAACTAAGAGCCCTGTTCGCCAGTTTGATTGCTCCATATATAGCGTCTTCTTCTCCTTCATGGGAACTGAGCATGAGGCAAAGTATTATGAATCTCAGAGATTATGAATTTGCTCGTGTCTATATGAAAATATTCCTGCATCATTGGCTCTTTCTCAGCCGCTCCATGGGAATTCTTTCATTCTGTCAACAGCAAATAACTCATGTGAAAGTGAAGTTCTTTTTTTTCCCCTCCTGCACATTCATAGTTCGGAATTTAAAGGTCATTATCTTTTTTTTTTTTTTGTGTGTGTAACACGAAGAACATGCTAAATAGTTCAGTAGCATGATGTTTTTGATGGGATCCGCTCCAAAAACATTTTTAGATTTTGAATCATAAAGAAGGAAAACCAGCCGTAGCTCACCAGGCTGAATTGGCTGGTTGTCACAGAGGCTCTGCGTGGGCGCCTGGATGGCGAAGACCTCCATCAAATCACAGCTGGGAGGGACCTGCAGGCGCAGAAATAGACTTTAGAATCCCGCAGATGTTCACAGAGGAAGCAGATTAGGGGTTCAATCTCAGGCCCCACTTTCACTTCCTTCATCAAAGTAATTTGTTATTATATCCCTTCCACGGGAAACATTTGAGATTATATAACAAATGGTTTTAGTTGACTTTACCTGGTGAGGTTGTTCTGTTGATGGTTGCAGACTTAACACATCCTCTAAACCTGACCCCTGAATAAAACACAACAGGTGCCTTTAATTACATTTAAATATAAATGGGTGTGTGTGTGTGTGTGTGTGTGTGTGTGTGTGTGTGTGTGTGTGTGTGTGTGCGTGTGTGTGTGTGGTGTCATTTTTCTGTTGCTCACCACCACTGGAGGTGCTGATACATTATCCAGTAGCAGTAAAGAACTGGCCTGGAAAGAGAAATATGTCAGATAACGTTTAATTGTTAGGACCAGTCTTCATCAGAAGAGTTCGAGTGTGAGGTGCTCTTTAGGACGACAGCGCCCCCTACTGGCCCACCGCTCCTGGAAAACAACAGCTCTCACTTGTGTTGGTTCCTCTGACGCTGATGGTTCCTGGTGTGTCTCCAGGTTCACACCCTGACAGACGACATCAATGTCGGCCAGTACCGGACCTGCCTGAGTCACACACACACACACACACACACACACACACACACACACACACACACACACACACACACACACACACACACACACGCACATTTGGGTCTGAATTATGCAGCTGCATTACTGCAGTATTTAAACAGATGGGTGCGTTTGTCATTACCAGGTTGGCCATCTTGATATAGAAGAGGCTGTAGCTGTCCTGGTTTTCATAGACGTAGGCCAGAGCTCTGGGGTCAGAATCATCCTTCCTCAAAGAACTGATTCTGCTCCTGTCGTGGTCATAAAGTACAGCCTGGAAACAGAAATCATAAACTAAATGAGCACCGGCTCTGGTGTTGGAGAGTTCATGAAGTGTGAGGGGGAACCAAAACCTTAATGTCAGAAAATAAAATAAATGGGACCCGTTATTCATGAAACGCAGCAGGAAGCGATCTGCTTTGGCTGGATTTATGTGTCAGAATGTTCCAGAATTAGTAAAAATGAAAGCATGTATTAATAAAATAAACAGGGTCTGGGGTGGACTAGACAGGCTCGCTACTCTTAGTATGTCTGCAGTTCTGAAGTCAACAGTGAAAGTTGGTCCTGATCCGCTTCACTGGATCGCAGATGTCCACTACTGGTACCAATGTAACTTTCCTGTTAAAGCGCAGCTGAAGAAATGAAGCAGCAACCTCTTTTCTGAGGGGAAGGGTTAATGCAACTGCTGTCAGGGTGGTGGGAACTCACCCCGGTCCTTTCATCCGTGATCTTCAGACCGCTGGAGGAAACATTCAGCCAGACTCTCAGCTTGTGCTTCCCCTGTCGCCTCGCTGCTGCTTCACAGCCCTGGTGGGTGGAACGCAGTCACGGTGTCAGTGTCGACTTTGTGGTTACCTTCTAGTCCATCGAAGTGGAAGAGCGGAACGTTCCATGTTCATGTCATTTCACTTTCTGACACGTCTTCCCAATACCAGTCACCAGTACCTTGAGTTTCATCATGGAGTCCCAGCACATCTTGTCTCCCTGGCCGTCTGGTACCGGATCCACTCCGATCAGCTTGGCTTTATAGCGAACGCCGGCTCCGTTGAAACGGGAGGTGATGGTGCAGGCTGCTTCAGGAGCTCCTGGGAAACATGATGAGAGGAGATAAAGGGTCTGAGGAAGTGTGCACCCGTGTATATTTGTGTTGGTTTAGTTCAAATACATTTTTTCCATGTCATCTTTTGATCAAAGCACGTGTGTGTTTGCATTTCCTGCGATGCCTCTGTGTGTGCATCACTGATAAACTGTTGTATTTGGCATGAAACTGTGTCCATCTGTAGTCCAAGAACAGAAAATATCAGCATCAACGCATCAGGAGGACATGTCAAGATGAGGTAAATACAACAGGCAAAGCATGGTGGTGTCATGTTTTGCCTTGTTTCCCGTAAAGTAAAGTAAAGTAAAGTAAAGTAAAGTAAAGTAAAGTAAAGTAAAGCAATTTGGATTTGCACATTAATTTGGTTACTATGGAGGAGCGGCTGAGCGGCGTTCTATCAAAGGTCGCCCCTTAAACGGCTTCGCTTGCATTATGTTTACTGGCTTCGAGTGGGTGCTTATGTCAGCGCTAAGCACAAACAGGACCGCACCAAGCAACGGTAAAACACAGCTAAACAGAAAAAGAAAAACGACACCCAGGAAACTGGGAAGCAAGTTATAAGCAGACATATCGGGGCTAAACATATGGCAAACACTATCTGAGAGAAAACATTGACATTACAAAGCTTCTTTGGTGTGTGAAATTTGGGGGGCCTCTAGTGTAAATTATACATTTGTAAATTATAAATGAGTTTGAGGACATTTTTTTATTTTGCGCAATAGATTATATTTGATTATGAATGATTTGCTATGTTATTAAGTCTGTTATTTTTAGGTTACTGTAGAAGCTTGAACATTCCAGCACCTCTGTGCAAGAGACAAAGTCGATCTGAATATTTTCTCAAAATGAACAATAACAGAAAGACCTTCCAGACCATCTACTGCCTGCATCTTTAAGAATGTGGTTTGTAAAATCCCACAACATTTTAAATCCCTTCCATCCATCCATGACTGGTCACATGAAGTGAGGTCATATAAACACAATTGTGCCTCAAAGGTTAACTCACACTTGCGTTTTGTCCCTGTAAGCGTTTTGGGTTGTTTCATGCCTCAAAAGTTGCTGTGCACTAACAATGACTTACCTGAGTGTTCCAGAGGTATTCATAGATTGACTTATAAAGTTTGTATTCTGATAAAATGATTAACAAGAGTTTTTACACTACAAACTTGCAAACGCGAAGACTTTTTTTTAAAATCAAGACTTACATCTAGAAGCAAAACAAGAAGTATTTAAAAGCTTTTGCAATTTTTAGAAAAATTCCAAATATTACATAACGTGAACAGCGATTTGTAAACAGCGTACGACTACACACTTGTTTAAACGGACATTGGTGAACATGCGTCTGATACCGAGCAGCTGCTGAGCACAAGTACCTTTTCTGCCGAGGGAGAGCTCAGTGCAGACAGTAGCTTGGCCCGAGCACTGATGGCTTCCAGTCGTCTGCTCCATCTCCATCACGTCCAGTCTGCCGCAACGATGCGGACGTCACGCTCGCCGGCTGTCAACAAACCAGTTCAGCTTTGAATCAAATGCTTTTGTGTGAGGGTTTCCACCTCACCTGCCGGGAGCGCTCCGTTCTGGCCTTGTTCTTGGCTCAACTCAGCACCAAAACTTCTCAGAATCAAAGGTCAGGCTCTGCACTCTCTGGTGACATATTAACATCCGCTTGGAGGACATGGGAATTCTTGCAGAAGACCACAGAGGCTGTAAATTGAAGGATATTCAGTCTGGTGCTAGGAGGGAATGAATTGGGGTCATGTGGTTCTCTGGAGGACAGCCTGTGGGCTATATTTTTTTATAATGACAAACAGAATGACTGAACATGTGTCTGTGTGACAAACAGGATCAAATATCTTAAAAATATTATAATCCAGTGAGTTCTTAAATCTTTACTGTTAAATGGATAGGATTGGAGTGGATTTCCACTGTCAGATAATCTCCTGTTTTGTGTTAATCTTTTAAAAAAAATCAAGTAACACAAAAAGATGATTTTACATAATTAGATAATTCAATTTGAAAAGATTACCAATTGATGGAAATGTATTGCAGTTTTTGTGATTTATTTCAACAATTCATGAAGCGTCTATGTCAGCTTATGCCAAACCTCCATGGAAGTGGGAGAAAAGTGGATAAAACTGGTACGTTGGTATACGTGTTGCTGCACATCACCGCACAAAGGCAAATGATAGGGAACTGGGTGGGCACAGGAAAGGAAAAAATAAGCAGTTTTTTCCAGACGATTGAAAACAACCAGATAGGATGCCGAGGAAAAAGGGTACTGCTTGATTCAGATCAAAATGCTGGGATAAAGCACCCTGAAACATTTGTTTACAGGCTAACCAGAATTACTTGTATTTCTTGGGGGAAAAAAAGGAAAAAAAAAAAAAACTCATTTGTTTTAATTCTTGGGAAACAGGAAGAGATTTATGACAGATTAGGCATGGGTTTCTCTCAAATCTCCTCCAAATGAGAGGAATTGTACTTAAGTCTAAACAAACAATTACCCAATGTTGTCGAGGTTGGTAACCTGAGGACAGGAAATACGGGAACTCGGTCCAATCTTCGATCTCCGGTAAATCCGGGGAATTTGATCTTGGAACAGTCACGTTTTTATCAGCGATGGATGTAAAATGGCCTTACTCTTCTGGTTTTTTGACCAAACTCAGTTCTGGGTGAACTGCCTGTTACTTGTGTGAGTTGGGGAAACTCGTGGTGACCTTTGAGGAGGAATAACTGACTCAAAATTTTGGAAAATGGAAGCTAGACAACTCGCTGGCTTCATCAATTTATATCATCAATCTAAAGGCGCCTGACTGCCAAAGACAGAACAAGGATAACAATGACATCATACCATGAGATGTTTCTTTGAAAAAGGAAAACATGGTTGCAACATACTTATCTATAATATAGAGAATTTCATGGACATAGACAAATCGGTACATGTTTTATTTCAACTGTCTAGGGTGAGATAATACTCCCTCTCCGGTCACTTCATGCCTCCTAATAATTCACGAGTCACTACACCCGGTCCAAGTCCTGATGGTCCGGATCCAAAACTGTAAATCTGTGTCTGAACACAAGTGAAAGTGTAACCACAGACGGCTCTTTTGACTGTTGCCGGGGAAACCGCCTCCGGGAGAGTGTGGAGGAAGGCGAGGAGGCAAAAATTGAATCACACACAACACACATTAGTCAACTTCCAGCGACTTTGAGACAGCAGACTCCTGACAAGGCAGATGTTAGCCCGGATGCTCGTCTTCGTTCTGTCTGTTGTGTCGTATGGTGGCCTTCAGTAACGCGTTACTAAATCCTGCAGCGATCGCATGTGAACCGAGCTGTGAGACAGGACCTGAAACACCGTCTGAGACAGAGGAATCGCTGCAAGAAGAAAAGGAGAATGAACAGTCCTGACTTCCACGGCTGATCTAACTGCACGGTCCTCTGCGTGTGAACAACGTGCGTGTGCGCTATCGCTCTGAAAGCCCTAAGTTCTCTGATGTCAGCACATGAAAGGCAGCAGTGGCTTTTTTTGGTCTGGAGTTGGAAAACTGTAACTGTAAACTGAGTCACCACTCTTCCTGTAACCGCATGCGTAACATACGATTGAATAGAGACAATGTATGTCTCAGAGGAATGGATAGCATCTGTGTCTCTCTTTTAAAGCCCTAACTTAAAAGGTGACGGCCCCTGACCATGAGAAGAGGGACAGTTTCTGCAGGGAAGATTTGTTGCATCAAGAACCACAATCTTGAGGGACGAGGTTTGTTGTTCGTGCTTTCTGCTTATTTTTGTGTCAAACTTTGGTCAGCAAATCAGTAAATGTTGTGCGGATGAAGCAATGTCCTATAACAATCCATCAACATTGTCAAATGGAAGACAGCAGATATTCAAACAAACTTTAATTGTCTGCGATTATTGCTCTGCTGATGTTGACCTTGTTTAAACTCAGAAGTCCTCATTATCCTCACGCCTTGGGGATGAGTTTGGGGTTCGGCTTCCAGAGAAATAAAAAAAAAAAAGGCTGAATAAATAAACAGACGCACATTTTAAAATGTTTCGAGGTCCTCAAAAGCTCTACCGAAGTGAAAACAGATGGGGACGTTAGAAAAAACCTTCTTCAAAAAATAAATCTTCACAAAGTTGTGACGAAGGCCGTCTCCGAGCCTGTTGGTGGCTTTGAGTGCTGATTCATGCTCTTAGATGGTCGGACAGACAAAACAAATCAGGCCTTGTGCTGAGGTTTATTGAGAGATGTTCTTCTTCTGCAGCTTAGTCAGACGCTGGATTCAACCTGCGCTTTTATATCTCCGACCTGCTGAAGGACGGGCACGTGTAAATGAAATGAGAAGGAGTCATTGACCTCCTGCATTTAGGAATACTCAAGCACATTGTAAACTGTACGAGGATGGTGGGACATGATTCACGGTGACCTGGGGGGGCGTTCCAGTCAGCATCAGGGTTTTCCCGTACCTTGGCATCGCTTAAGTGTTTTGCGCTGTCTGCCAGCTCCTGCACGTCTGCAGCGGAGACGAGAGGCTGCGTTGCCTCTCCGACAGATGTTTGGGTTTTGTCTTTTAAGGCCGACCGCAGGCTGAGGCCCTCACCGCCGCTGCTCTCGTGTAAACACACGTCAGGCCGTAATGGACGCACGGTGTTCCAAATCTGTGGCGCGAGGCCGCGGAGCAGGCGGAGAGCGCTGACGTCTTCTGTGTTCGTGCTGTCGATCAGAAACCTGGTGTAGCTCACAGCCATTTACAGGCATTGTTCTGGGACACGCTGTGTGCACGCTGTGGGGCGGGAGAGGACGACAACAACAGAGGATCCCACTCCACAAGGACAGAGGCTGATCACTTCATCACGTTTATACGGAGCAGTGTGAGGCGTAAATAGTCCAGGGTTGAGGCAAATGCAGCTCAAACAAAAATATGAGCAGAGAGGGGAAAAAAAGGTCAAAGGATCAGAAGATGATATTTTGGGATATTTATAGCAATGTTGAAATGATCTTATTATGTTTATTACATCATGTGTAACAAGGGTTAAGAGGTAGTAATGGAATACATTTTAGGAAAAAATAATCAAAACTGTTTTGTGATGTGTGTGATTTAGCAAAAGCAGGTGCTTTTTTCATTTGTTAATATCGGATTTTATTGGATGTTCGCCAAAACGTAAATGTGTGGATTCAGATGAGGCAGATGTGTTCCTGATCCTATAATCTACTCGTGACTCACATTTGGGGAACGTATGCAGAAGCATGGTGTTTACGGTTTCACAGCCACTCGTGCTGACCTCTTGACAGGCTGTCATCGACATTCCGCAGAACTGGGATGACGCCGCTGCCCGAAGACGCGACGTTAAAACAGTCCGTTCCCCCGTTTATTTTAGAACACCTCACTCACTCTCTGCCAACCAGCCCACCCCTCTCTGTCCCCTGGCTCAAATCTGTCACAGCCCAACTCTCAACTGTGCGTAACGACTTCATTGAGCCGCATCTGGATTACTGGAATGATGGGGGGGGGGGGCTCCTCTGGAGAAAAGATCCCTGCTCATTCCGGGTTTTTTTGGGGTTTTTTTTTTTTTTCGCCTCAAGTTGCTGAAAAGGAGAGGCACTCCCAAATCCACAGCAGACCCAGGGAAGTGCGGCTAACAAACCCCAGCCGGTGGATACATGCGGAGATGGAGGGCGCCAACTTTACGCACGGATCCGCCTCCGCGAACGAGACGCTGGTTAAAGATCCGCACGCATCCGGGAGGGAGACAGTCGTCGTGCCCATTTTAATGTTCGCTGGAGGCGCGATTGGGAATATAATTGCGATCGTTGTGCTTTCGGTGTCGAGGCAGGAGAGGAAATCTTCAGCTTTTTACAAGCTGGTTTGCGGACTGGCGGTGACGGACCTGCTGGGTACCTGCATGGCCAGCCCGATCACCATAGCGAACTACCTGGACCGACGCGTCCTGAAGGACCAGCACGTCTGCGAATTCCAATCGTTCCTCTTGCTGTTTTTTAGCTTGACTGGACTGAGCATCATATGCGCCATGGCCGCGGAGCGGTACCTGGCCATATGCTGCCCCTACACCTACAAGCGCTGGGGCGTCGACAGGCGCTTTGCGCAAAAGTTCCTGGTGTTCGTTTACGTCAGTCACATCTTTGTCTGCTGCCTGCCCGCCATGGGGATGGCGAACAGCGAGCTGCAGCAGTCCAAGACCTGGTGCTTCATCGACTGGAGGACGCACGAGCCCGTGGCCGCGTCGTACACGCTGATGTACGGGCTGGTGAGCCTGCTGGTCATCCTGGGCACCATCGTGCTGAACCTGCTGGTGTGCGGCGCGCTGCTGCTCATGCGGCAGAGGACCGTGCAGCGCCCCGTCGCCAGAGCCAGCGTCCGCGAGAGGTGGAGGGCTCTGTCCTCGGCCGCGGAGACGCAGATGATCGCCCTTCTGGTGATGACCTCCGTGGTGGTCCTGGGGTGTTCGACCCCTTTGGTGGTGAGTCGCAGTTAGACGGAAGATTCCGAGTGACCGGGGCAGGAGGGATTTCACCATTTACCCATTTAGACGGGTAAATGGGGTCACTTATCAGTCTCGTGAACGTGAAAGGACGCGTCACTGAATTCTGATCGCGTAGACATTGCTTTCAAGTCCCAACTTCTGTCTTCCTTTAAGATACAAGTGTTCGCCAACCACTACAACCTGATGAACGACCACAAAGCGGATCTGGCTGCCATCCGGATCGCGTCCGTGAATCCCATCCTGGACCCCTGGATCTACATCCTGCTCAGGAGGTCTCTGTTCCGCCGGCTGCTCAGCTTGTCCAGGCGAGGCGGCAGCCGCAGCTCCGCCGCGCAGAGGACCATGTACCCCGACCTCGTGACGGACAGGCACGTCTTTACGCATCTCATGTTCAACGCGAACGTCATCACCCAGCTGCCCGCCACCGTCAAATTCAGCCTGCCCGACACGGAGAGCCTCTGCCAGACTTAAAAACGGGGCCGTGCGCGCCGAGTTGTGGAAGTGTGCCGCCGCTGCGCGCCCCGCGGGCCGCTCCGCGCAGCGCCAGAGGCGGGCAGCGGGGTCTGAGGCCTCCCCGGCGGGGCGGGAGGACCAGCGCAGGCCTGGGGCCTGAGGACAGACGAGGGTGCTTCGGGTGCACCCGCTGTGAAAAAGCAGGCGAAGGTCGCCGTGGGGTCTCTCTCATCAGCAGGTTAATCAGCCATTAATTAACTCCGTGTCTTAATTCATGTCGCTAATCTCGCACGTACATCCGATAAAACTCCCCTCACCCCCCTCATAGACTCCAGATGTCCTTCTCCAGCTCTGTACTCTGTATCGGGTGTTCCATTTCATATAAATAAAACCAACTATTCCATAAATTCACTACGACATTATGCATTTATTCTTTCCTAACATTTAAAAATATCATTTACTAAACATAAGCAGACAAGACTGTGCGTATAGCTGTACATTTTCCATAACTCAACACAAATATGAGTCTAAAAACATCACCTTTATAAACTTTAATTTTTCCCCGCGTGACTCGGACTGACCAATCTATTACACAAATATTAAAAAGTAACCTTATCTTTGCCTCTATCCATTTACATCCCATTTAATTTACATGAGAAAATCCAGTTTGCTCCATGTACACTGAAAAATAAAAACAACATTAAAAGAAAGAATAACATGAAGAAAAACATGTTCTCTGATGCCATCCTTGAAAAAGCTGGTGTTCTGTTCAGAGAGCACAAACTGAATGGTGACCGGGCTGTGACGCCTCCACTATTGCACTAAACTGACAGAGATTACGCATCTCAAACGAGTCGGTCGACAGAGTAAAGTCAGGGGTGCGCGTAAACGCAGTCTGCCATTAAAACACGTACCGTGATCGAATACAGACTTTTGGTTTACACCCCAAAAATTCTGCACCAAGCACGACAAACCGAAACAAGGGCATTAAAACCCAGTCCTCAAGGGGGGTGGGTGGAGGGTGGCCCCCCCCAGAAATGGGTTGAACGCCTCTGGACAGACCGCTGATGTTTGTCTTCACAGCACACAGTCAAAATAAACAGACAGAAAATATGCTAAAAAAAAATTATTGCTGCAGAAAAAAAAAAACCAAGGTAATCATTCATTCCTAGAGTATAAATGATTAAAAAAATGCAGCTTCAAAGAAAATGTATTCCTCCAAATTAAGGAAATGCATGTAAATTAAATCATTCTTTAGGGCCAATGCTGCCTCAAAGTACTGAATCTTTAATTGCTTAAACCCTCTATGTACTTAACAGGTCCATGGAAGAGGAGCTTGACGAGATAAAAAAGAAAAACTTGAAAGGACATAAACCTGCGTGACACAATTCTGATGTTTGATGATGTGCAACTATGAGCAGGGCTTCTGTTTAAAGCCAACAGAGCAGCTTTGGTTCAGGCTGAGAATCTGCCCGATCGGCAGCAAAACAAAATCGTACTCTGCCTTAGAAGCTTCGAGGATAAATAAATACTTAAAAAGCTTTTATTCAGCTCTTATAAACCCAAACTATGACATGAAAATAAGAACGTTTCCATTACTAAAAAGACACATTTACATTAATGCCCCATTCCCCAAACTGGGAACTGTGGGAAACAAATGCGTGGGAGGTCACTGACAGTTCTGGGGGGAAAAAAAAAAGGAACCTGTCTCGCTCTCGAAAACTGGGATTCAAACACGCAGAGGACACGAAGGTCAGCCAGCAGCAGCAGGTAGGAAGCGTCGCAGCAGCCGGGGGTGTGCAACATGTTCACGAGCAGGTGGTGGACAGAGGTCTCGCTCTACGCAGGCATGCTTCCCTCGACAGGCACTTGAACCACACTGGAGGCGTGTGCTGTTACCGAGTGTCGATATCTGCAGAGGTGTGTCTGGGTTTGCTCTATGTTGCCATGGTAACCAGTCGGGGCAGGGGGGGTGGCGCTAGTTAAAAGATTTCCAAAGTTGATGACAGTCGGGGTGAACTACCACAGTCAGGACTCCACCTGTAGGGGTGGGGGGGGCGTAGTTTGGAGGTGGGGGCCATGAAACCATAGCTTGGAGTAACTGCCGTCTTCTGCTGGGGGGGGGGTCCAGCAACTCCTCGCATGGTTCCAAGGTCTTTATAAAATGGCGACACCGATGGAAATGACGCCTAAAACAAACAAAAAACGCTTCATCAAAAGAAAGCGGTCGCGGTAAATGAATACAGCCGACATGATCTCTGCTCATCGATAAGGTGCGGACCATTCCAGCTGTCACATGACCGCCCGCCGGACGGCGACGGCTCCCGGTTGCCTCGGTTTCCCTCGGACCACCGTCGCGCGACGGGCACCGAAATAAAAGATTTAAAAACAACACACAACGACGACGCTCTTTTTTTTTTTTCTTTTTTTCCTAAAAGATGGAGGAGCGCGGGAGAGGTCACGCCACCGACGCGGTCCACTCTCCTCGCTCTTCATCGTCCCAGAACCAGCGGCGGTCGCCCCCGGTGCGGTGGGCGGCCACACACAGCCATGTCCGTGACGGCGGCCCGGGGCCGGGGGCTCAGTCCTCCCTCACACCACGTACTGGTGGTTGCTGCTGTAATTAGTCGTGTAGGTGTGCCGGCTGTACTGGAAGTGGTCGGTCAGGACGTTGTTCCAGTTGTGCTGCTGCTCCAGCCCGTGGGGGAAAGGCACCGAGCCGTTGGCCTGGAGCTTCTCCAGCGCCGGGTTGTCGAAGGAGACCAGGTCCTCTTTGGAGCTGGGCAGCAGCTTCTTCTCTCTGTTGGCGTCGTACTTGGCCTGGTAGCAGAGAGAAGGTCGTAAACCATCTCTTCACGCCGCCGAAAACGCTGATCGGGGCTCGGCCGGCTCACCTTGTTGTAGAGGAAGACGCCGACTATGGCCGTCATCATGCCCAGCACGTTGGTCAGGGTGACCGGGTTGCGCAGCATCAGCAGCGAAATGCTAATGACCATGATCCTCTTGGTGGCGTTGGCGACGGCGTAGCTGAGCGGACTGACGAGGTTGAGCAAGCTGAAGGCGATGACGTTCTGGGCGAAGTTGCAGAAGCCGCTGAGGAGGAGGAGGAGAAAAGTGCTCGACCACCCAGGAACATCAAACTGCGGAGAGAGGAGCGGGAAGAGTTTCAGTTATAAACAGGACGATGGGGGGGGGGGTGGTCGTGACCACTGACGGACCCCGCGCTCCTTACCAGGTCTCCGTTTACGAGAAACACGGAGAGATCCACCAGAATCCAAGTGGGGAGCATGAAGATGACGGCGTTGAAGCCCAGGATGTTGAGCAACCTCAAGTGGTGGATCCGCGTGTCTCGCAACACCTTTCAGGAGGCAACAAGTCGGCCATAAACCCTTTTGATTTGCACAAGACATTAAGCAGACACCACGCCTGCAGGCGTCTGCCTGATTTGCAAGTGTGATCCCGGTCAGAGTTTCAGAGTCAAATCAGTAGCTACCAGGTGTCAATGTAAAAATGTCACACTGCTTTAAAACAGATTTATGAGACGCAGCGCGAGAGTACGCAATTCACCTTTTTGGAGAAAATGTTCTGCAGGGAGAAGCAGAGCGTCGCAGCCAGAGCGCTGACCAGCCCCGAAACGTTGAAGGAGAGCTCGGTGACCGTGGCCAGCAGCACTCCTCCGATGATGGGGATGAGCGACACGTACACCTAAAATAGGGAGCGAGGAAGAGTCAGGCTTGAAGAGTCACAGGGGACGCCGAGGTTGTGAGCAGCAGTTGAGAGGCCAGCTTGTTTTTCTGGTTAAAAAACTCAAAATCAACATCACTGGTAACATGGGAACCCCTCAAGTAGAGGCTGAGAGGCTGCAGCTGGAAATACCGAGCGCACGCTGAAGGCCAGGCGGCCCGCAGCTACTCCATCAACAGCAGGACAAATCTGAGCGGTGGGAAATGCTGCCATGAGAAAGGGCTCGATATGACACCGATCCTCTACTCAGAACGAAAAAGAGACGTCAAACAAATGACGTCCCATTCGGAAATGTACGCACGCACGTGACCACGTTATAGGAAAGGCGGGAAAACGGAACGACCAGCAGCCCGTAGAGATGCAGATCGGGAGGGTAACGGGGTTAGATGTGACATCGGCCTCAGTAAACTCGGACACGACGCTTAACAAACACCGCGAACAGGATGCAACCAGGACCAGGACGGCCAGGGGCGACGCTTTCCTCGGCACAACGAACACAAGCTCCCCGATTTTGTTTTACCGACAAACTAAGTTACCTTAAACCAACAACCACAACGCGCCGATTCACACACATAACGGCACCGTCGTCCCTGTGAAGCGCCGCATCGTCCTTGTTTAAAAACGCCGCGCGGCCTCTGCGGTCTGACCCAACCCCGTCAGCAAATTCTCAAATATTGTTTTAATGTCGTCAGCCATGCATCTCTGCTTCAGGAGCAGCATCACATGGTGGCGCACTGAACTGCACCATCCTCGAGAAAAGCTTCACTTTCAATAAAAAAGCAGGTTTTTCTCGTGTTTAAGGCGCCTTTTTTTAACGCGTCAAAGCCAAAGTCGGCCAAATTAGTGCCGCAAAGATGTGAATTCTGAAGGTTTTCCACTGCCGACCCATATATCATGATACCACTCAGCTGTTTCAGAGCACTCCTCCTCAAACAGGATCTTTCCACGTGCGCCAACGCCTGCTCTCCGACAGCGTTCCCGTCTGTGAGAGCAGCCTTCCCGGGAGCCCGGTCGTGGGCTGGAAGGTAAACATGACGAGCTGATGCCAGACTCACAAGTCTATGCGGGGGCAGTCGGCAAACATCGCTTCCCGACAGGAGGAGCGAAATAAACGTGCCGAGGCTCAAACTCTCCGGCCCTGCAGCTCATCAGAAGCACATACGAGGCTCACGTGGATTCGACTTCCCACAATTTAGAAGCACCCGATGATGCAGCAGAGGCTTGAAATCTGATTAGAACGGGCAGAGATCCACATACTTTAGGAATTTTAATCTGATATCACTTTGTCTGGTGGTGTGTGTGCGTGTGTGTGTGTGTGTGTGTGTGTGTGTGTGTGTGGGGGGGGGTGTCTCAGACTGATGGACAGGATAAAGCTTTGGCTGTTAGCTGGCCGAACCGACTCACCTTTGTGGTTTGCTTCTCCCTCATGATGATCCTTGACAGCAGAACCACCCATATGGGCATGGTGGCTTTGACTGTGGACATAGGAGCAGGACAGCGTGTTCAGAACAAGCCAGATGTTTCTGTGATGGACAGAGAAGTGTCCAGATGTGCGCTTTCACACGGCTGGAATAAATCTTGTGACAATGAATCAACCAACAGGGACACTCCAAATCGAACTTCTGAACTATATTGTTACTTTTAGTTTATGGAAGTCTTGTAAAGGAACCTGCAGGGGGGGGTCCTTTGATATTCAAGGGAGGACTTTGAAGCGAAATGACTTCAAAAGGAGAAGGAAGTTGCTCTTCTCGGCGTGTCCCTTTAAATATGGAGGCCAACTGTGGAGCTACAGATTTATCAAATCACCCTCGGCCTTCGCCAGTCCAAACTGGTTTCTGACAGTGAAATCGAAACGCCGGGGGGGTTTTTTTTTGAAGGTGTTTCCTATTTTAAAGGTGCGTTTGGAGCCGGGCTCCGCGTCCCCCGTGACGCACAACCGCGGCTCCCGGCTAGCCGCTTAGCAGCACGCACTCGGCACAGGAGAGGCAGCAAAATGCCCACATTCACCCCCAAAAAGGAAAGAAAGGCCCCTCTCGTACCCCCACCGGCACCAGCAGCACCACCCGGGGGCTCCGGCTCAGCCCGGCCGGGCGGGGGGGGCGCACTCACCGGTGTGCGCGTACGACACGGGCACCTTCCAGATGCTGAAGTGGGCCGACACGGAGGCGAAGTACTTCCCGAAGGCCAGGGGGAGGATGTACCAGCGGTAGTAGCTGCCGGGCAGCTCCGTCCTGGGGACCCCCCATGCCCGCAGCAGCGGCGGGAGGAAGAGGACGACGGAGAGGATGTGGAACAGCGAGACGGTGACCGGGTACGGGAACCCGGTGAGGATGATCTTGTTCACGATGTTGCCCCCCGAGCTCACCGTGTACCAGCACACGCACAGGAACACGATCCGGAGCCCTTCTTTGACCGGGGTCCGGTCCGCCGAAGCCATCTTTCCGTGTGACGAGTCCCGGCCGGGGGGGGTGGATCCGCTGGAGGGCGAGCGGCCGCCGATGAAGGGCCGACTTCCGGGCGCTTTAGAAATAAAAGCCGCGGAAGTCACAAGCCCCGAACGCGGGCACGTCAAGCTGCTGCGGTTCGAGTTTTTTTTTTTTTTTTTGAACCGCGTCGTGTCTGTCGTGCGTTTAATTCAAATGTATGCAAGTTAAGCAAAACCCGATTTCACGGGAGAAAAGAGAAAACGATATTTCCCCTCCCCCGTCTTTGCTGCATTTTAATTTGTAGGAGACGTGAATGTCAGGGAATCAAAATTCAGAAACGAGAGAAAAATGAATGATAATTTATCATCTTTTATTAACACGTCAACATGTCCACTAATCCAACCAGGACTGCGTTGCCAACATCGTTGCTTCTATGCTCAAATGAACACAAAAGGGTTAGTTTCTGTACTTTACTAAGGCTTGTTCTTCAGGGAAAAAATAAGTTACCTATTAAGGCAAACACATTTTTCATGGAATGATATCAAGTACCAAATCCAGCATGTAAGTTTACAGTACAAAACGCAAGCTGTATTCTGCCCCTTCATTTTTTTTTTTTACCTTATATTTTGCAACAGCAAAGAGAAAATTCAAGTATAAAACACCCAGTTTATAAAAACAAAAATGTTGTTTTGGACCTATTTTTGCAATTCAACAGAGCTCAGACAAATTTCCACAGCATCACTAACTCAAGGTTGAATAAGAGCATCTAAGAGAAATATTTTAATGAATAATACATTTTAAAATTAATACCTATTATTAAATAAATATCACACAGTTGATGTCAGGCATTACGAGTCAACTGGAACAAGTCAATTTGTTAATCGTTTTCACTCAATTTGTTTTGCAAAAAGCGTAACACAAGAAACAATTTTGTACTGAGGGAATGTCATTTGTAAATGTACATTAATAAAGATTTTCACAAAGCATACCTTGTGACTCGTATGAACAGTATCGAACTGAGCTGCTCGAGGAGAGCGCTCCCTTGAGCTTCAAAGTGAGACGGCAATTATAGAATGACCTTAGTCACAGTTTAAAGGTCCCATGGCACAAAGAGTGACAGCCGCTACGAGCCAGTCCCACAAAGGCCTAACCTTTGGACCTGAGGGCGTGACCTTCACCAACTACGGCAATACCTCCGGCCAGCCTATAGCAGATGACTGCTGCCGTTACGTCACGACAGGAGCTTAGTTGGAGGCTTTTTATAAGTTGTGGGGTCTGCAGGGACGATGCAGGACTGCTCTCCTCATTCTGTGTGTTGGTGGGCGCAGGGGGGATATATACACGTACAGAGCAGGAAAGAAGCGCGTTTCTTGTGACATCGGACCTTTAAACATTAAAGAACGGAAGCGTTTCATGCGGAAATGAACGAAAACAGAAGGATAAAAAAGATCCATGGCGTGGACGCAACGCGAGGAAGAAGTCCGCAGTGACCGACCGAGGAACCAGACGAGGCGCCGAGAACTTCAAGATGCCGATTACGTTTGCTGTGCTCTTTAAAAAAAAAACAAAAACAAAACAAAAAACGCACGTGCACGCGCGCATACACACGCACACTTTCATCGGTGGTCCAAAACCTCAGCCCTTCATGCAAGATTGATCCGTGTGAAAAAGGAGCGTACAAACTTCAGTTCAAAAAGGCTCAGTCCAGAGAGACATAGGGCAGGATGTTCAGCCTGGCCTCGTCCCCGTGCAGGTCCAGCGGGATGCTCTCCGTCCAGTCGAACCAGTTGCCCTTCGTGTCAGAGCAACCGTTAACCCCGGGCCAGCGCTGCGTGTGCAACCTTCTCACGTCCTCGGCGGCGATCTCTCTGCTCACGCCAGGCAGGTCTCTGGCTGGGAGCTCCGTGGCCAAGGTGTGCGTCTTCCTGCCGCCGCCGCCCCCGCTTTGGTCGCTCTTCAACTCGGCGGCAAAGACCTCAGAGCCCGACGACATCAGCAAACTGCTCTGCTGGCTGAAGTAGGACTGGATGATTTTGCTCCTCGAGAGGTTTCTCAGCTCCTTCTGCTGCAGGAGGCTGAGGAGGGGAGGGGGACTTTGCTTGGACTGCTCAGAACCGAGCTGAGACTGGGGTTTGTAGGCCAGGCCCGCAGCAGCTTCCTGGGAAGACTCCTTATGGAGGCAGGATTTGATCTGCCCCGTCAGAGGGTTAAAGGTCAGCCCCCTCTCTTTTAACCTGATTTCTTTTACACCCTCGTCTACAGGCTGCCCATCCAACCCGGGGAAGCCGCCCTCGGACGGGCAGCCCTGTGCTTTCCTTCTCTCTGCACCGCCGTCCTCCAGGCTGACGAGGCCGTCGGTGCAAGAGGAGGCGTACAAGTTGTAAAGAGACGTTTTGGAGCAAACGTCTTTGGCGTCCGCGTCTCTCGCCAAGGGGCCAGCGGCCTGCAACCCCGGGCCGAAGACATTGAAGGGCCGCAGCTCGGAGGTGCGGGACCCGGACGTCACAGTGATGCTACGAAGACGTTGGGCCTGCGTCGCGGTCCGCTTCGCGTCGGCGTCCTGCTTTGGATTTTGCGGCGCACGCGGGGAGCCGTGCGGGCCGGGCTGACACTGCCCCCAGGAGGCGCAGGCGGGCTGCTGCTGCTGCTGCAGCGCAGACGCTTTCAGCAACGGAGAAGGGGAGGAGCTCGGTGGTTTGTTGTATCCCAGAGCGCTTGGATGAGGTTTGACAGCACTGACGGGGGTTGTACCTAACCTGGCGTTGTCTAAAGGCCTGGGAAATTCTCTTTCGTGAGGCTGATGCGTGTGAATGTCCGTGAAATGGCCTCCATTTCCGGCGGGTAGCAGAAGTTTAGAGTTGGTGGTTTTAGGAAGCTTGGCGGGTGCCTGTCCCTCCACCTGGGCGTGCTCGCGCTTTCTGTTGCTCGGTTTTTCCACCGCGAGGGAGGAGCAGTTGTTGAAGTCGTTCCTGTTCTTCAACTCCAGGCCGACTTTACCTGATGGCGTGGCAGCAGCGGTGGGAGCGGGCAGACTGGAGTACCATCCTCTGGAGAACACCTCAACCTTCCCCGGCTCTATGAGCTTCTGCCAGTTCCTCAGGAGCTTCTTCGCCCGCCTCGCCAGGTCCTCATTCTTTGTCTTTTTCCGGACGTCGTTGATGAGTTTGCCGAGGCGCGTTTCCTTTAAGAACATAGAGTCAGGGTTAAACAGTGGCGGCTACCTTGTCTGGAGGAAACAGTGCGTGCTTTTGTGTCATACCTCCAGGGCTTCTTTGGTGATTGGGTATTTCTCCAAGTAGGAGATCACCTCCATGACTACCACCATATTGCATATCTGCAGAGAAAAAAAAAACTGTTTGCGTGTTGTTGTCAACATTTCAATAAACAACAAAAACACAATCTTTTCTCATGTAAACGCCCCGAGTGCTTCCGAAAAGTGAAGTCTTTTTAGGTTCCCTCGAAAGAAAGAGCTCAAAGAGTCAACGCACGATTTGACTAGACAAATGAGCACCTGTTTGCCAGAACACAACACACAGGTTTCAGGTCCAAAATAACAAACCGAAATTTTCATGCAAATTCTATTATCATACAAGCTAATTTAAAAAAAAATAATAAAAAATCAAATCAATAAGTTTAGTAATTGATTTACTTGTCAGATTGGCCAGAGGTCGTGAGAATAAAGCAGCTCTTCTGTGAACACGGTGACTACGAGTGTTCTTGTGGAACAATAGCCCTGGACACGTCTGCACGGACCACCAAAACTCTCCAGAACACCGCACAAAAGCATCATCCGTGCACGTCTGACGCCGACGCGGGTCCGCTGCGAGCCCGCGGGGCACGCCCGGGCGCTTATCGGGCGTGCAGGGCACCGGTCGCGGAGCCAAACGCGGGTCCGAGCAGCGGCCCCGGCGGCCCCGTCCCGGTCCGGTCAGCAGCCCGGCTCCCCCCCCCCCAGCCCGGGTCACTCACGTTGCTCTGGCCGTCGATGGCCTGCAGCAGCCGGTCTCGCACGGCCAGCGGCGAGGCTGCGGCCGCTGTCATCGCCGGGCGGGGGGACGCGGCTCGGGGCGGACTCGCACGGCAGAAGCCCCCCCGACGAGGCGGCGGCTCCGGCTCCGGAACCCCGCCGACATTCACAGAACCGACCCGGGAGCCTCCCCGGGACCGAGCGCCGTCCACCGCGACGCCCCGACGTGGGTTTCGCGCTCGACCATCCTGGGCTCCGGGACGCGGCGAGGGCGGGAAGGCGCCCCGAGAAGAGGCGACCCGGACCGGGCTGGCGGCGGCGGCGTCCTCCCCGGAGCGGAGCGGAGCTTATTGTGGAGCCGCAAAGCACGACGGGAGAACTGTGAGGGCTGATCGATCACTTTAAAGACTCACGTCTATCCTGATCACACACACACGCGCACACACACGCACACACACACAATGACGTTTTAAACACTTACGTTTTACATTTTAATCCCTTATTTCGGTCCTCACCCCAGAATTAACGGAATTAATTAACGACACAAATGACAAATGTAAACGCACACGAGCACATGTAACAACACACAAAACCAAAAACCTCCGGGTAAAAACTGTTTTTTGGTGCATTTGTCTGTCAGATAAATATATAATATATACAAGAGTGTAACATGATCTCTTGCCACTTCCCCAAATAACATCTGACACACACACAGATATATATATGTGTGTGTGTTTACATGAACGCAAACACACACACATATATATAAATATGTATTTAAAAGTGTTTAAACGTACAAGGCTCTAGTAAAGAGTTAGGATTTTACTGTGATAATATGAAGCCCCCACCCCCCCCTTCCCCAAGGCGACATATACTTGGACAAAACAAGAGAAGTAAAATACTGAAAAGTGTTTTTATTGTCAAGGATACATTTAGTTTACGCCACATTTATTCACTGCGAAGAGGCCCGAGAGTAAAGATGAGTTCGTATGAAAATATTCTCCCCTGGGGTATGCAGAGCTCATAAACTGGCAGTGATCACTTTTGTGTTGTCTGTTGTGCCGGTTGCACACAACAGCAATGCATTTTTAGGAACCATTCATCTATTTTAGGGGATATTTAAATAACAGATGACAAGCCACAGAAAATAGTGAAGAGAAGGACATGCAGGAGGGAACAAAAGCTGATGTCTCACAACAAAAAGAACAATGCTGCATTGTCTTGGGCGAAGGTCCACCTAGTTTAAATGAGCTTGATTAAAAAAGAAAAAGAGTAACATCTTACATAATACAAAATAAATACATTCCAGACAAGGATGATGCTGTGTTGCAGCGGAGGAGACTGGATCCTATTGAGGGAAAGTTTATATTATCCATCTTGTAAAACCGGCATCTTGGTGAAACTCCATTCAGAAACGTCACGATCCAAACAATCTGAAGAGCGAAGACATTCAGGCAGTTAGAGAACATTTCAACGTCGTCCTTGTGAGGCACGTTCAGAGTCTTCACAGTGACGCGTCCTTTTCCTTGGTAAACTGGGCGCTCTGACGGGTTCCCAGATGACTGGTGTACTCACACGATCATGCAGAACATGATGAAGATGTTCCACAGGGCGATGAAAATCCGGAAGTACCGCAGGCTGAGCAGGAACTCTCTGATGTTGTCACCTGGAAGAGGAACAGACGGGACGTCCTTTCATAAAGCACAGTTAGTGACACACATGCCTGTTTTGATGGTTTTAACTTAAAACGGCAGCACCTGTTGTCAGTGGTCTGGACTCATCTCCAAACCCGTGGGACTCCTTCCTTTGGCTACAGAACACAGGAACGAACGAGTTATTAATATTAATGATTATTATTATTATTATTATTATTGTTATTATTATTATTATTGACATAATGGATCCACTCTGGGAAAATACTCACAGTTTAAAATTAAGCACAGCACCTGCATTCACTAGTAAAGTCCTACAGAAGACAGAAGAAGACAGATAAAGACAGATAAAGACAGATAAAGACGGATAAAAAGTGATGACATGGAACTGTGTTGTTAGCTGTTCGGCTAACGTTAGCTTCTGGGCTAGCACAGAGCTGGCCTGCAGATTTTCTGGGGAATGAGGAGAAGGCCTCGCATAAGAGGCCCACGCAGAGACGCGGGGGGGTGTTTTGATCCCAGACAGGTGAGACGGGACTCAGGTTTACCCAAATATCAGCAGATCTCCGATCATCTTCACATTAGCCGCTCAGGGCAGACCCGCACACTTCCGCCTTCGTCTACGCACTCAGAAAACTGACCAATAGGCGTTCAGTGCGCCGCGGCACGAGGACGCCGCCTCTTCCCTTTTCTTTGACTGGCAGGCGTTTCTCCTCCGGATGAAATTAACTATAACTCTAAAATTTACTCTCCTTCATCGGTCAAATTAACACAATGTATTCATTAAAGAGGGACTTTCCACACCAATGCATATTTTTGAAACGACCTATATTTTATTGTATTGATGTACGATCATCAATCACCGTGGCGTTTACTATATTTTGTCCTGAGTTTGGTCTTTCAGGCAAAAATCAGCAGCCGTTTTCTCAACTCCCCATCGGTGATTTATCGATGTACGTACATATCGATACAATAAAAATACAGGTAGGTTGATACAGTGCATTGGTGTGGAAAGGCCCGCTTTAATGATTGTGCAAATATCATGAAACTGTATAAGCTGAAAAGATTGCTCAGGCCAGTTTTGTGCGACCGCTTTTCTGTTAAAGACGCAAAATAGTGGTCTGGTAAAGGTCAAGCGAGGGTGGGTTGGTTAGTGGAAGGACGACCAAGAGACCTTTGGAGGCTTGTGGCACCATCTAGCGGTCCACCGGCATGGACGCGTTTATTATCGCCTATGAATCAAACGCAAAAAGGAAAGGAGACCGAACCGGGTCTCTCTTAAATGACAGTATGTGTTGTGCATGCTGTAGTTTATTCTAACAACCACGCAACCCCCCTGTGTTCAAGAGGACCTGTCACAAGAATAATAAATATCCCCGAGCCGAGAGACGGACGCCTCGTGTGAGTCAGAATCTGTTCCGGATTACTGGCTGTGAATGCGTCCGAGCGCGCAGCCCCCTCGCCCGCCTTCCTCCCTCTGCTGAACACCCGTCTCGGAGTTTCATTTTTTTTTGTCCAGCCAGGCAGAGATTTGGAGCATGAAGCCCGGAGAACAGGAAGCCCTTTGTCTGCACACTCCCAGCTGCTGACA
This sequence comes from Lagocephalus sceleratus, assembly GCA_911728415.1. Classification (NCBI taxonomy): domain Eukaryota; kingdom Metazoa; phylum Chordata; class Actinopteri; order Tetraodontiformes; family Tetraodontidae; genus Lagocephalus; species Lagocephalus sceleratus. The sequence continues at coordinate 2,698,947 of CAJVRN010000030.1, read as the reverse complement.
TGCAGCCTGAAATGCGGAGCAGCTGCCCCGGAGCGCCGAGGATGATGATGACGACGACGACGACGATGATGATGATGATGATGATGATGATGATGGTGGTGGTGGTGGTGGTGGTGCCGTGCAGATGAGCGATATTAATAGGAAGGCTTGAGTGTCACGCTTTCACTGTCGAGGCCGGGGGGCTTTGTGGAGAGTGTATCGGGCAGGGGGGGTCTCTGATCCGGACTGCGCACTTGGATTAAATAATACCACAGCAACAATAATAGAATAACACTATTATTAGACGGGCGACATGGAGGTGCTGTCGGTTCTGAATTTGGGCGAATTTGCCCAAATCTTTTCCAAAATGGGAATGTTTCCAGTGTTTGATGTCGCTTATTACATCGTGTCCATCCTCTACCTCAAGTATGAGCCAGGTGAGAGAACGCCATCTTTCTGTTTTTTTATATACTTGATTATTTAATAGATATGCCTAAATGTGAGCACTAAGCCGTATTTCCAAGTTGATAAATATCTGACAGACTGAGAGAGCGTTTGAGGCCGTTTTCTGTGCCTCAGTAACACACTACTTTAACCTGCCTTTGTGGACTTTATTACCATTTTTGCAGCCTTCCCTTGTAGACCTGTTACATAAACTCTGACAGGAGCAGCTAAGCTCGGGTGCTGCAGAGCAATGTGTTGCTGCAGCAGCAGCAGCAGTCTGTCCTTATTCAGAGCAGATTAATCCAAGCAGCTTTGGGAAAATAATGACATTCCTCTAGATCTAACCCCTTAAAGCAGCAGAGGCCCATCGAGGAGGATGAAACCCGAGAGACGGCCGGCAATAAATAGAGGATCCAGAAATAGAAGGAGTCAGTGGATCTCTAAAGTTACTCTGCTGAGCTCTTCCTTATGCCCCAATGCATTTAGGTAGACTCAATGTGCTTCCAATGTCACATTTAAAGGCCAAATAAACACTATTTCATTCAAATCATTCAAATCTGTCACCAACATGTCCATAGTACCATCAAGTGTAAGTGTAGTTTTACTAACCCAGAAGTTATAAAGATGTTCTGAAGTTCATTAACTCATTTCCAGTACTTGATCAGTTTGGGCGAAATGGTACAAATCTATCGTACCAGTCTGAATGAACGCTGCAGGTTGTCGTTTTGGAGGACAAGTGAAGTCAACCATGGCGTAGCACTGAGCTCTAGCACAGATAAAAAGACAACACGTTAAACACCACCTATTCAACGCGCAAGTTCTTTATTTTTTTTATTGTGACCAATCACAAAAGCTCACCCTTCAGCCTAAATCAGCACAAGTGACCTCATGTCTGTGGTTATGTGGCGCTTTGATTGAGCTGGTGCATAAAAATCTACATAAACACCGTTGATGGCGCCCATAAATCTTTAACGTCGTGGACAAACGTGTGTAACTCCACACCAGCCCCTCAATCCTGCTGCACCTCGGGTAACACTCATTAGTCGTTGTGGATTACAGACGGGCCACAAACACAGTCGCTCGTGCTTCACTCGTCGACTCGGAGCTGCCAGCGTCCCCCATCGGTCACGTTACCGTACCTCTGCACGCCGCCTGTGCTTCCCAGAAGGCGTGAATGGGTTTCATCAGCGGGCCTGGGGGAGGGCAGGCAAGCGTCGGGGTCAAAGGCCAGGGCGGGCCTGGCCGGGGGAAGCGGGTGAGCCGAGTATATTTAGCGGGCCACACGTCTCCGGATCAGATTGCCTTAAAAAGTGAGGCCGCTGAAGCAGCGCGGGCTCCTCCACCTGTTGCCCAGCAGAGAGGCTCCCCCCGAACCACGACCAACGCCTCCTGCTTCTCCTCAGTTACCAGCTCTTTTATCAGCTCTGAAACCTCTTGGAAGGAAAGCCTGTGGATCATTTAACAGATTCAACAGGCGCTTAAACGCTGACTTAACAGATAAATACTTTTTTAACATCCTTCCTACAGCTGAAGAGAGCAAAGACGTTAGACATGTGATCCCCCCGTTGAGGTCTTGTTTAGAGTTCTCCTTCGTATTACGACAAAATTATTTGGATTTTTTTAAGGAAATTTGTTGAATTGATCTAAAATGAAGTCATGAAATATATTCTTTTTGTGGAGTTTATTAAGTCTGCAGCATTAATCTCAGCCGTTGTGTTTCCGATCCACTCAAAAGCCAAAAAACACTTTCAAAATCAACGTTCATGCAGAGGCAGATCAAACAAGTAGTTAAAAACATGTCAGAATTTCCTGTCGGCGTCGCAAATGAGAGCAGGAGTCCTGTGTCAACATTTGCTTATGAAAAACGAGGTGGAGTGTCAGGGTGTGGACTGAAATAGGCTGGTGGGTGCAGACAAAGATACAGCACAAGGGATCTGCTGATAAAGACTCTTGAAGGTCATCATTAACCGTCTTCCTCTGCTGGCTCTCACAAGGTTGAGGCAGAAACATTCTCAGCCCGGTGGGATCCAGTCTTGACAATAAAAGATTTTAAGAGATGTCAGCAGTCCTGGTTTAGTGATAAAGTCATATTCACATAAGTGGAACATTCATTTCAAAATAAAATCACTGATTCTCATCTTCTTTGATGAACCCTCCATCCTTGCTGGTGGTGTTTGGAGTGCTTTCTTCCTGTGTGTGTGTGTGTGTGTGTGTGTGTGTGTGTGTGTGTGTGTGTGTGGTGTGTATTGAGACCAGGTTGGACTCCTCTTCTGTGTTTCAGGCTCTGTGGAGGTTTCCCGCAGGAGCCCGGTGGCCTCCTGGTTGTGCGCCATGCTCTACTGCTTCGGTAGTTACATCCTGGCCGACATCATGCTGGGAAACAGCCCCATCGACTATTTACAACACAACAGCCACATCCTGCTGGCTTCAGCCGTCTGGTGAGGACAGCCGCCGCTCGTGACGCCGGGAGAGGGACGTGTGTGTTGGTTTCACCCAACACACACGTGGCTGCAGACAGTGGAGAAATCTGTAATTACATATTTAAAGAGGGTGGACTCAACGAAGGGAGACAACATGTGAAATAGAAATAAGATGCAGATTTAGAGGATTTCGAGATGATCGGTATTCAGACTCTGATCCGACGTGTCTCCCGTCCCTTTCAGGTATCTTATCTTTTACTGCCCGCTGAACCTCTTCTATAAATGCGTGGCTTTCCTGCCCGTCAAGCTGGTGTTAGTCGCCCTGAAGGAAGTTGTCCGTGCCCGCAAGATCGCCGCGGGTGTCCACCACGCTCACCACGCCTACCACCACGGCTTCTTCATCATGGTCATTATCGGATACGTCAAAGGTCGGTGCGCAGAGGCCGGCAGATACCATAAATACCGCGACTCCTCACGATCACTTCTGCGTGTTTGTGGGACACTGAAACCCAGCGGGGTCTGTTTCGTCGTTCAGACCCTCGAGCGGCCATTCTGCAGATGACCGTGATGAATATGAAAGAAAAAAAAAATCAGAATGAGGCAGTTAAGAGTGGCAATCCTCCAACGTCTATTTATATCTGTGCAGGATCTGGAGTGGCTCTCATTTCCAATTTTGAGCAGCTGCTGCGAGGTGTCTGGAGGCCTGAGACCAATGAGATCCTCAACATGTCATTGTAAGTCTCCTGCTGCTGATGGGAAAATAGACACTCAACCGTAGATTATGCATGATTAAAGAAAAGTCTCAAAGTTGCCAATCAAATTAGACAGAAATAAAACAAACAAAAACAGAACCTTTTTTATTATTGTCTGCGTACCTTCTGTACTCTGTCGCCCCCTGCCGGAGGTGAGGTAAAACTACACCTCACCCTTTAACCTGATGTTTTTGGTGCGTGCAGCCCGACCAAAGCCAGCCTGTACGGAGCCTTCCTGTTCACCCTGCAGGAGACTCACTGGCTGCCAGTGTCCAAGAGCACGCTCATACTCATCTTCACCCTGTTCATGGCCACGAGCAAGGTAGGAGCGAGGGAGCACACCTGAGGGAAGGGTTTCATTCAAGTACAGCTGTACCTTTAAAGAGCAGTCGGGAGGTGACAGGAAGCTGTTCCCATAACCAAGAGGACAGTTAAGGGTTAAATGAGCCTGCTCTGAGCATCCACACAGGAGGACAGGAACATCCTCTCTGCTCTCATGTTGATGAATGGCTGTTTTTTTTTCCTCTGACTGGCTTTGTCTCCCCTCAGGTGGTCATGACTGCCCGCCACTCTCACGGCTCCCCCTTCTCCCTCGTCGAGTCCTGGATTTGCTTCCTGCTGTTCGGCTCCCCTCTGGGCGGATCCGAGGACAACCATCACCACCACCACGCTCCCGCCGCGGCCCCCGCCTCGCCGATGAAGTCCAAGGAGGAGCTGAGCGAAGGCACCCGCAAAAGGAAGGTGAAGAAAGCCGAGTAGGTTTCCGGGAGTCAGCCCGCAGGAGACGCCGCCATCATGGCACCGACGTGATGGGACTTCCCATTCCTTTCTGGTGAAAGGGGCAGAATGTTTTATCCAGTGAAACCCTTTCAAAGCAAAAGGTGCTTTCTTCATTTCTCACAGGAGGACTCTGTAAATACCCCGCCAGTGTTTCAGACCACGACAGCCCCTGGACTTCTTAAACTATTTATTTCTGGTTGTTGTTGCACGCCAGCGCAAACACGGATCCACACGCACGTCAGGGCCGCGCAGGCCTCTTCCCACACCTGAAGTCAAACAAACGTCGTCATATTTCACTACAGCGAAACAAATTCAAACCATGAAAGAACATTTTCTGCTTTTTACATTAAGATGAGAACAAATTTGTGTCTTTAAATAAAAACCAGAACAAACATTCGCTTCCTGGTATTTTTCTTTTTTTGCATGTTTTGTTGTTCCATGCAACATGTGCAGTAATAATCACCCGTGTGTGTGTGTGTGTGTGTGTGTGTGTGGCTGCTGTTACGTAACTGAGGCGGTTTGGGGATAATGGAGAAGGTCAGAGGTCAAAATGAGGCCACATCCCACCAAACTCCCCGCTGAAGCTGGTGTAACACGGGCAATAAAGCAGTAATGAAGTTAGCAGGAGGTTGTTCCAGTCCACCTCTGACCTCGACATTCTTCACGGAACCTCGGGACGCTCCAGACTTCAAGGGACCGTTTCAGCCAAGCTTTGTGCAGCTCGTGCGGCGGATGCGACGACCGCACGCGCGTTGAATTCCACCTATCTGGGTGGGAGTCCCCCCTCTGCGCCAAAACATGCACGCTGGATCCATCTAAATTGCTCCTAGGTGTGAATGAATGGTGTGTGTGTGTCCTGTGAAGGACGGGGTTATCGCACGCCATTGCTCAAACGCTTCCCCGTAAAGGCTGAATCAAGTCAGGGTTTAGTTCATCGCGCTCTTCTTGTTTCTCTGCAGCTGATAAAAAAAGGCCCACAAACCTTGTAAACACGCCGAGCAGCTGTTATAATCAAGAGTTTACAGTCCATCCTCGCTACCATGCCGGAGTCCAACAGGACAACAGAAGCGGGCCGCCGCGTTCGTTTTTCCAGACGGGGCCTGAGTGAAACATCCGCGCTCCTTTGGGCAAGGCAGCGAGTGAGTGGTGACAGCCCAGTGAGAGATATCAAGGTGATCTGTATCAGAGATCAGAAAACCATCAGGGGCAGGAATGTAACAGACATCTGCTCGTCCCATCACCCCATCACTCACACACACACACACACACACACACACACACACACACACACACACTCACACACACACACACACACACACACACACCTACACACACACACACACACACACTCACACACACACACTCACACACTCACTCACACACACACACACACACACACTCACACACACACACACACACACCTACACACACACTCACACACACACACACTGTTTTGTTGAGGGCTTCATTTCTCATTGGTAATGACGCGTGTCGTGTTTTTTATGGAAAAAATGAACTGTACTCTTTTTTCTCAGTGTCAGAGGCATAAATTCAATCTGCTGCTTCACATTTGATCGGACAAAGGTGGCCGTCCAACAGTTTACCAAGTTGCTGACGTGGAATATTAATGCACCCTTAATAATTATCATACTATGGTGGGTTTTAAATTGGCAGTACAAATACACAAACCAAATCCTCAACAATATTTACATATATCAGCAAATGAGTATTTATATATATGAGTTGTTGTTGGATGAGTTTCAGAAACATCTCATGTGGCCAAGGAAAATTATAATTCTTATTCATATTTATGATTCACACATACAATAATACAGATTTAAGGGGTATGAAGCAGTTAAAAACACTCAAGATTCATCAAAAATACATGCAGAAAGAATAAAAGCAGAGTCTGGGGGGATGGGGTGCAATCCAGACCAAAGTTCCTCTTGTTTAGAATAAAACAGGGAAGTTTTCAGGGAAAGGATGTGAATACAGGTCGGGGGTGGTGGTGGCGTTGGTGGGGTGGGGGGGGTATAAATGCTGGAGCTGGAGGCAGGAGAGACGAGACGGAGCTGCCGTACCTGAAGCATCTGCTGCAGACATGCTGTGGTTTCTGCTGCTGAGCTGCGCGCTGCACGGAGGAGGACACACTGCTGCGGGACAGAGAGGTCAGAACTGGGTTCTTTAGATCTGCACAGGCCACAAATGATGACTGATGATGACTGCTGATGCTGGAGGCCAGGGCTGAATGCTGCCGCTGACATCATGTGATGATTTTGCTCGTGATCGGGAGTTTGTTTGCGTTGTTCAAATCAAAAGCAGCAATTTGCTCCCACTTTTGTGGATCTTTCTGAGGTGGAATCTGCTGGGTAAACACGGGGTTCTGCTGATGAGGACGCCACATGTGCCTCACGCTCTCACAGCACCAGGGGACAGGGATGGGTGGGGGCAGAGGAGACGCCTCGGGTCTGTGGGTCAGTGGTCGTTACGGGAGATTACCATCCTCCTCCAGAGGCTCCATTGACGGCTCATCGGCTGTATCCCATCAGAGTTATGGTGCAGAGCTGGAAACGGAACAGAGCGGATCTGCTTGTGCCTCAAAGACCCCAGAAGATAGTGTTGCTTGTTGATGTAGATGAGTTCACCTAATTAAAATGATTAAAATATAATTGGGTATCTATATACGGAGCTACAGCTGGAATTAACGTAAGATAAAAATGAGTGGATACATGTATAAACAATGAACGTATGTTGAAATTATAAGTTCATTTGAACACAGTGTGTGACTGGAAGACTGAAATACAAGTCCTTCAGCATACAGAGCTGGATTAGCATTTCATAATGAGCAGTGAAATAATCTCGTAATTTCGTTTTTCATATTTAGTGGATGTTTTTCTTACATCGAGGTGGTGTCTCAGAGTTGTCTGATGCTTCTGTGTCCAGTTTGCGTGTTCTTCCTTTGGGATTTCTCCAGATACTCAGGTTTCCTACCACAAACCAAAAACATGCACATGGGCTGATTAGGAACAATCATAGTCTGGACTACCGTCCATGGCTCTAGTTTGCATGTTAGCCTCATGAAATATCTGTTATAATCAACTAAAACCAACAAAATGTGCAAGTAAACTAATCAAGACATGCTGATGTGTTTTATATTAGACATCTAAGCAGTAATTTGTAAAATATATACAGACATAAGCTTTATAACTGTATCAACACAGGCCATCCACACCTTTCGTCTGCTTTATTTTCATTTGTTGCATTATGGACAGATTTGTATTATATATTATGATTATATTTAAGGCTGTTTGCCTTCAAATAACATGTGCTGTTCGACATTACAACATGCACCAAGCACACACAGAGGTCCCACATGCTTTAAACACGTATCTTTCATATCATATGTGGAAAATCACTTTAGCAGATGTAATCAGAACATGCCTGATTCCAGTGAACGAGGGGGCGGAGGTACAGGGGTCTGCATGTCTGCATGTGCTCACACGTGAGCGCCTGGACACGATTCACTCTAGAAGGACAAATAAGTTGTGACTGTTGGGCGAAGTTACAGTGATGCAGCGCGTTCAGAGCTCTGTGGATTTTGAAAGTGGAAAACAAACCGCTTCTGCGTCTGGATGTCTAACACCACCCGGTGAATGTATTAAATGCTTTTTTTCAGATGGAGAAATTATCAGCCAGATTAAAATGACAAACATCGCGTTGGCCGAGATTAAAGAGCTCCTGAAACAACAGGTGAAAACAGGCGTGAGGCTGACTAGATGAAGAAAAACATAAAGTCACGGTTGGGTTGTTGTTCCAGATTAACGAGATCAGCTTCCTGAAGAACACCGTGATGGAGTGTGAGGCCTGCAGTGAGTCCGCCTGTTGCTACAGTTTTACAGGACATGAAGGAGGATGATAGGAAGTTATTTTAATGACATAATGAGTGTGACTGTGTGACCAGGCATGGGGGGGATGCGGCCTCGGCCCTCCTGCGTGCCCAACCCCTGCCACCCAGGGGTGGAGTGCACCGTGACCTTTGAGTGGTATCCAGTGCGGCTCCTGTCCCTACGGGACGGAGGGCAACGGCACGCACTGCACCGACGTGGACGAGTGCACCCTCAAGCCCTGTCACATGGGCGTGCGCTGCATCAACACGTCCCCGGGGTTCCGCTGCGGCTCCTGTCCCGCCGGGTACAGCGGGCCGCAGGTCCAGGGCGTGGGCCTCGCCTACGCCGCCGCCAACAAGCAGGTCGCCTAGTGCGCCGGGGAGGCCGTCGCCCAGCAGAAGGGTCTGGTTCTGATGAGCCTCCTTTTCAACCCTCAAGGTGTGCGAAGACATCGACGAGTGCAAGAACAACAGCGCGGGATGCGTGGAGAACTCGGTGTGCATGAACACCCCTGTGAGTGCGGCTGAACCCGCGTCGCACCGCCGACCTGCATCCCGCCGCTCCCGGTGACGTGGCCTTGTTTGGGGGTCTCCAGGGCTCCTTCAGGTGTGGGCCCTGCAAGACGGGCTACATTGGGGACCAGCGGCGCGGCTGCAAGCCAGAGAGGGCCTGCGGGAACGGCCTACCCAACCCCTGCCACCCCAACGCCGAATGCGTCGTACACCGGGACGGCACAATCGAGTGTCGGGTGAATATTCTTTGAAATCCTTCAATCACATTTAAAAAAAAAAAAAAATCAGTTATAGTTGTTTTAACTCGTTAACCATTTATTAGGCAAATTAATATTTTTGTTCTCTCACCCTTGACCTTGAACTTCGTTCACTTTGGTTTTTTGCAAGACGGAAACAAATTTAAAGTGTGAACAGAAATAGTCTTGTTATATCCTCCAATAATGCTCTAAGTGTGAATGTCTAAATATGTGCCCTATGAAGGGTTAAATCATCCATTTATTTTTTGACCATCACAACAAAGCTCTCCCCACAGTGAACTCTAGATCTCATCTCGTTTGACTGTCGTTCCTCCCCAGTGCGGAGTGGGATGGGCCGGCAACGGCTACCTGTGCGGGTCTGACGTCGACATCGATGAATTCCCCGATGAGAAGCTGAACTGCCCAGAGAGGAACTGCAACAAGGCGAGTCCCCTTCCCCCCGTCTCACATCTTTTGTCCTCTCATTGGCCTGAGTGGGATCAAATCTTCGGGTGCGATCAGTCAGCAGTTACTGATCCACCCTGGGTGAAACCTGCACGCGCATGCAGACAAAAGCTGCTTCCCGTCCTCAGGACAACTGCCTCACGGTGCCGAACTCGGGCCAAGAAGACGCCGACGGCGACGGAATTGGAGACGCCTGTGACGACGACGCAGACGGAGACGGGATCCCGAACACGCAGGTTTTTACTAGCGTCCCCTCACCGCTGACGCGTTCTGGACTTCTCGTCCAACGTGGACGCGGTCCCCCCGCAGGACAACTGCATGCTGGTGCCAAACGTGGACCAGATGAACGTGGACCAGGACGACTTCGGCGACGCCTGCGACAACTGCCGCGGCGTCAAGAACGACGACCAGAAGGACACGGACGCGGACAAGTTCGGCGACGAGTGCGACGAGGACATCGACGGCGATGGTAGTTGTCGGCCTCCGTCGCGGACGCGCCCGCGGCGGCGGCGGCTCCACGGCGTTGCGTTTTCTCGCCTCAGGAGTTCTCAACCACCTGGACAACTGCAAACGGGTCCCCAACGCTGACCAGAAGGATCGGGACGGAGACAAAGTGGGAGACGCATGCGACAGCTGTCCCTACGTTCCAAACCCCGATCAGGTGACAAGAGGTTTGTGATGAAAGCCCCAGAGGAGATACAGTAACAGTAAGGATGCCATCTCGCTTCAGACGGATGCGGACAACGACCTGATTGGGGACCCCTGCGACACCAACAAGGACAGGTATCTGGTGGACATGTCCAGCGTGTCTGTGTGCTCCAGCACGCGCGTCTGACTGACACTCGCTTCGGTCCAGCGATGGCGACGGGCACCAGGACTCCCGGGACAACTGTCCGGCGGTCATCAACAGCTCCCAGCTGGACACCGACAAGGACGGGAAGGGGGACGAGTGCGACGACGACGACGACGACGACGGGATCCCGGACCTGCTGCCGCCGGGCCCCGATAACTGCCGCCTGATCCCCAACCCCCTGCAGGAGGACTCCAACGGTAGGACACGGGGTCACGCCCCCCCCCAACGGGGATTGAGAGTGGTCCGAAAACCCCCGGGAATGGGGGAAGCGGCGTTAGTCAGGTTCACTGGGAGTCAGGCAGGAGCGGGGGGTCGTGGGCGGGCAACGGGATCTCAAAGGCCAAAGGCAGGTCGGCTGGCGGGTCGAGAACAGGCAGCGCTGGAAACGGGCGGAGAGAAAGTCGGGCACATTAGAGAGGAAACTCTGGGAGCGAGTGTGGGAGGGACGGGGCTGAAATAGCCGTGCTGAGTAGGGGAATGTGCAACAGGTGTGGCCGATGGAGAACGAGCAACAGGTGAGGGGGTGTGGTCTGGAAGGGGTGTGGTCTGGAAGGGGTGTGGTCTGGAAGGGCGCTGTCAGCTCCCCCCGTCACGCGCGCCCCCGGTGGGGGGCCTTCTCGTTCGGCTCAGCTCGTCTGTCTCCACCAGGGGACGGTGTGGGCAACGTGTGCGACAAGGATTTCGACAACGACACCATCGTGGACACCATAGACGTGTGCCCCGAGAACGCCGAGGTCACGCTCACCGACTTCAGAGAGTACCAGACCGTCGTCCTGGACCCAGAGGGGGACGTGCAGATCGATCCCAACTGGGTGGTGCTGAACCAGGTGAGGCCTCCAAACACAGAACCGACTGAACCGATTCCTTCTAACGAGACGTTTTTCCCCACGCAGGGGCGAGAGATCGTCCAGACCATGAACAGTGACCCCGGCCTGGCCGTTGGTAGGAGACTGTCCTACCTTTTATTTTCCTTAAAGCCGTTTTGATGTTCATTTCACGAGGCTCATCGGAGCGCTCCCGTCCGTCAGGTTACACCGCGTTCAGCGGCGTGGACTTCGAAGGGACGTTCCACGTGAACACGGTGACGGACGACGACTACGCTGGGTTCATCTTCGGCTACCAGGACAGCTCCAGCTTCTACGTGGTGATGTGGAAGCAGGTGGAGCAGAACTACTGGCAGGCGAGCCCGTTCCGAGCCGTGGCCCACCCAGGCATCCAACTAAAGGTTAACCGGAGGTTGCTCTACCACGTTCCTACAGGAGCCCTGAATGGACAAACAAAATTAAATATGAACATCAGCATCTTTCATTAGAATTTTCAAACGAGAAGTCATGTTCAGTGACTTACTGCAGGTCAGATATGTTTATCAGGCCCGTTATATCTGTTGGTAAAGGCTGTCAAATCAGTCACGGGCCCTGGTCAGAACCTGAGGAATGCGCTGTGGCACACCGGGGACACCAGCGACCAGGTGAAACTTCTGTGGAAGGACGCCCGCAACATCGGCTGGAAGGACAAGACATCCTACCGCTGGTTCCTGCAGCACCGACCCGCTGACGGCTACATCAGGTACCACAGCCGCGGCCTCCGCAGCTTTCGAAGGGCGAGGCCGACGCGGCTTCTCTCCATTTCTGCTTCTCCTCCGCGCTGCAGAGTTCGTTTCTTCGAGGGTCCCCAGGTGGTGGTGGACACGGGCGTCATCATAGACGCCACGATGAGGGGAGGTCGCCTGGGAGTCTTCTGCTTCTCCCAGGAGAACATCATCTGGGCCAACCTGCGCTATCGCTGCAACGGTGAGTCGCGGTTCCACCGACCGCCGAGCGGACTGTAACGGCGTCGCTTCCATCTGCAGACACCCTGCCTGAGGACTTTGACACCTACAGAGCTCAGCAGGTCCAGCTGGTGGTCTGAGGAGGGCCGGGGGTCACTTCACAATGCACAACAACGGGACCAGCAATGAACCGCTTACTATGGGGACACCGACTCCGCATCCCGATCCAAATTCATCGGGCTTTGAAACTTAAAGGACCTCTTCTTGTATTTTTACACTGCATTTTTTTTTTTTACTTTAAAAAGTATCAGGTGTCAATAATGTTAAATGTGTATTTTGTTTAATTCTGCTCAGTGCAACTACTTTATCAGCGTTTCAAACTGCACATGTGCCTCAAGTGTCAATAAATAATCTCGAAAAGACTGAGGGGAGCATATATTTGTGATGTAAAGCAGATTTAAGAATGTAGAAAAGTGCACTGTAAGTAAAAAACAAAATGCATTAATAACAAAAAGGTCAAATATTTGATTTTTAAGTAACAGACATATTTTTTTTTTTCAAACCCAACAGCTTTTAGTGGAAATCAACATTCTGAACATTTCACAAGCATGCACATATCCAAAATAATCTTTTAGATTTTGCATTTGGAAATACAGGTTACAAAGTAGAAACGATAGCAAAGACAATATACAACAGGATTGAAAGACCATGCAAGTCCACAGCAACATGCTGTGATTTAAAAAAAAAAAGAACAAAAAAAAAACAAACAAAAACAGAAAACTGACATCCAGAAGATTTCAGTTGATGTAATCTGCAAATCAGGACTAAGTGCAGAGAAAATGCTGTCTTCCACATTCAATTTAATTGACATTTTTGTTCCATCTTATAAACAAATGGTCACATAAAGAAGTATCACATGGCAACAAATAAATAGCTACAGACCTTTTACTACAACTTACAGGACAACAGTGATATAATGCTATTCTCACTATAAGCTTTAAGTAGAACTTAAACCATTTTTTTCCCGAGAGAGCTTTTAGAAAACCCAGAGTTATTAAAGGGATTTTTTTTTCCCCAGACCAAATCACTTGGAAAGTGAGTAAAAACCAAGCAGCAATACTTTCATTTCAAAGCCTTAAAACACAGGAGTCGCCTGTCTGCCTACAGAAGGTCAAGGTTTCACCTCCAACTCAGCCAACAGCTCATCTCTAAATTAGACTTTCCACCTTTGAGGCGAAAGCGTCATCCACCGGCTCAGGTGCACCCGTGTGATCGCTCCTCGGGAATTTCGTAGAATTGAGTGTATTAGCTGCCTAACATGAGCTCAGATCTCTGCACGCGTTTGCTTTCCCAATTCAGCGAATAAACTTGGAAGTGGAGGAGGTCTGTCGACTGCAGAAGGAAATGGATCGACTGGTCAATATCGGGGGTGGAGACGCATTATGATGCGCTCCGGCTACCCTCACGCAGTCAGGGTTGCAGCACCGCAGGGCTGGGCGATATGGCCTCTTTTGTTTTTAAAGCCATATTCCACTGTATATACATCCTCAAAAATCACAATTCTGACCAGGTACCATGGTATCAATAGTGCTGGGATAAAGTCTGGACACTTAACGGGTTTTGGGGATGTGTTTTAAACCTAATTGACTGTATTTAATTGACTGAAAAGATGAAGGCGAGTATTGGAATGAGTGGAACGTGGGTCAATTCTGGATGTTTCACTCTGGTGCCGGCTGTATCAGGAATCTCCAGCGACGTTTATCAGAATTTTTCCCCAGCCCTACGGCATGGTGCAGCCAAAATCAAGGTACAGACAGCTTTGCTGGAGTGTTTCTGAGGTTGCAGCGGGATGTCGCTCATATTTGGTGCCGTTTTCGCGCGCGGGGGCGGGAGGGAATGACCGACAGGAAATACATTCGGAGTGCCACTCTTTTCCAACGTGACAGTACAAGCTGCGCTAGAGTAAGCCCTTTCTAGTTTTGCATCCCCTAAATTCTTGACTTACCAAAAGAAAACACGAGACAAGCCAAAATAGAGTTCACAAAGGAAAATAGAGAATTCATCTTTTCTTCCACATGAAAATAGATCTGGAGTTTACATCGGGAGGGAAAACAGTCAGCATTCACATCAGGCAGAACAGTCCCCGTAAAAGCAAGGAAGTCACAAATAAAGTGCGAAGCTACGAGAGGGACAAACATTGCACATACAGAAAAATCCATTATAAAACAAAATCAAGGGTCACACTTTTCCCCAGTCCAAGTCCTGACATGATGGGTAGAAAACAGCCTGATCAAACTCCTGCACATGAGAACTCAGGGAGCCCGTCACATCGCGCGTCTGACAAGAAGATCTGAGTCCACCTACGCAGGGGCCCATCACTGCTGCTGCTGCTGCGTCTGAGAGCCTGCTGACGGGGACTGACCCACCGCCAGGCTCTTTCCACGCCAGAACCGACTCTTGAACGCAGTGAGATGCTACAGAAAGCAAAAACGGATAAGCAACAGTCTGATTCCTCAAATGAGAGACAGAGGCAGTCAGGTAAACAGAGAGAGAGGGGGAGAGAGGGAGGAGGGGTGGGGTGGGGGTGGGGGTGAGAGAGAGCCCACAACCTCCAAAGCTCAGGTAGTTTGGCAAATAACTAGGACACTGCCACAGGAAATACATTCTCGTATCATTCACAAAAGTAGCAATATACAGAATGGAAGTAAGAGAGTCACTGAGTTAACTCTTACACTGGAGGAACTCATACATGCATCTGTTTAGACTTTGTGATACCGTTATGTTACACAAATGAAACCTGCAGAGCTATAAAGGCCTTGGTTTAGTGATTCTGACTGTTTAGTCATGCATTTTGCTTCAGCTATAGCGTATACAATATGTACAGAGCGTTCATCGGGATGTCTAAACGGGTAACGGGAAACTCAAAATTCACCAGTTTGGCTCAAGCGTAAGCGCTCGGCTGACATTTCTTTGACCGACTTAAAGGAAAAATCCAACTGAACATGAATCGAACCAACGAGGGGTCTCTCTCTGCAAGAGCATGTGGTGTGGAGATGCTGCCAATAAAGCACATTAAAAGGTTAAATCAAAGTGATATTCATGCTTTTCTACCGACAGACAATGATGAAGAGTTTAGTGTACAATTTCTTTGATTGTCAAAGCACCACTGCAACATTACAGGATATACATTAAACAGATGAGAGTACATTCTGCTTTAATAAATAATAAAAGACATACCGCTATAATACTGACTAGGAATGACTGATGGAGCCTCCACAACTTCTCTCTGCAGTTTTAACCTGCACTTTTTGAAAATCAAGAGGTGGATTTTTCCTTTAAGGGCTGTGTTTTTGTTTCGTTTGCATAGGAATCACTGCTGAAGGCGAGCAAAACCTTGGGTGGGCTTGGAGCAGACGGGAGTAGTCGTAAACCAAACGTGATTCCTTGTTGGGCTTTGTTTTGTTGGAAAGAACATCGGAAGGTTCAGAGAATCTTCCCGACAGCGCTTTGAGGTGACAAATGAAGAGTACGTCTGTACATGGACATGAAAACACCGAAACATAATCCCACAGACTTGCACACGCCTCTCAGGGAAACTCTGACGAAAGCCCATCGCAGATTCAAATCTCAGGAGAAACTCTGATAGAAGACCGTGTGGGCTGTTGGATGGGAAGCAGAGACAGCCACACTGGCATGACATGGAGAAAATGGGTGCAAACTATTCTTAACTCCATAGAAGGAGCAAATGATCCCTTTAGGTGGAACGCTAAAGAATTTTAAAGCTTAACATGGTGAAATTTGGCGCCCTCTGCAGCTTTGTTAGAGCTTCCCTGTGAACGAGCAAAATCCTCCCCATAATCGCTCTCTCCAAACACATCACTTGACATTTTTGTGCCCTTTCCACTCCTTCACTTTAAAAAACAAAACAAAACAAAAAAACAACAAAAAAACCCTGGCTATAAACTGTACCGATACAAAATACAGTACACTGATTTGTCAAACATTACACAACATAAGCACAAATACCATCGATCGAAAGTTAAGTTCCTCTCAAATACGAGAAAGTATTACAAGTTACGAAATTACACCGTCACATTAGACACTTAAGTAGAGCCGTAGAATACTCATGTAAGGCAAAATCAGGTGAATTCACAGTGACGAGTGAAAATATTGACCATTTTAGCATAAAAAAAACAAACAAACGGACAAAAACCGGACAGATGTTCCGCCTGGATAGATTTTGGCTTTTCGTTGGCAAAATAACAGAATTTGGAGACATTTTCCTGCGTTCTAGTTAAATAGAAATACCTGATCATTTTCCCAGAAAAAAGATATAAGTGTAAAACTCTTTTCTGAAGGTGTGATACTTGGACTTTCCAAGATATACTGATTTAACAAGCGGGCCGTGGGATGGTAACATCGTCTTACACCAGAGAACGAAACATCGAACACCGAAAAGCAACTATGGGGAGTTTTTGCACACATTCGTTAACCAAGTTAATGCATACACACACACACACACGCGCACCCACACACACACATGTATATATAAATATGTTAATAAATAGACACAAATTACATCAGTGCAATTTTACACTATACCTACAGAGAGCATTTTGGCATCAAATTATGAAATGGAATATAAAATCTGAATAGATAAATAAATAGAAGTACATAAAGCATCAAAACATACAGTACATGATGAAAATAACATCTGGTTGCAAAAATAAAGCTTTGAGTGTGAAATAGAAAGCCATTATGGCATGATGGAAAAACCGCTTCATCTGACTGCATGTACAAGCGCCGCGGCCGCGCTCCCTTCTCCTTCTTCTGTTCGTCTCCTTTCACGCCGCCGTTTGAATATGACACGGTTTCTCCAAATGTCCTAGCAGCTTCCTGCTACGAGTGCCGGTAAAACAAACAGAGAAAAAAAAAAAAAACGGAACAGAACGTGGACGTGAGAAGAAACGAAAACGTCGAATGTGCATTTTTTTTTTTTTGGGATACGTGTGGCGCGATGGAACACTGTAAACACAGCAGGCTAGCGAAAAGCGCTGAGCAGCCGATCTCAGAGTGACAGCGAGGCCGTTCCCTGGAAAGCCACCGGACGTCTCCCCACCCCCCCCTTGTTTTGGTGGCGCATCCTTTCGAAGGGGCTTCACAGGGTCGAGGGCGAGGTCGGACAGCTGGAAAACCATGCAACAAGGGATCGGGTTCGTCCTGCCCTTTGTGCCCGTCCATCCGCGCGTTAGTGTATTTTTTATTTTCCCCCTCTCTTCGCGTGGTCGGCGCTCGCGGTCGGCGTTACAGCCTGTCCATCCTGAACGTGTCCTCTGTGGCGGGGTCTGCCAGCACCATGTCTGGGTCGTTGAGCATGTGCAGCCCGTCCAGGGTCAGCGGGTCGATCTTCAGCTCGTCCAGGGGAAACTGCGTGTCTGCGTCAAAGCTGACGTCGCCCACACCCGCCAGCGAGTTGGTCAGCTCCTTGGAGAGGCTCGGCGGAGACTCCCCTGTGACTGAAACACGTGACATCAGAGGGACAAGTCAGACGCTCGCGGTCTGGGGGGGCCGGCGCCAAAACTCCAGCAGCTCATCAACACACTCGGCCAAGAGGATGAAGTCAAGTTATCATTATGGAAAGTGGGAGGGAGAAAAAAACCACCGTAAGGTCAAAGAGTTAGCACGCAAACTTGCGTTCGGGCCAACAAATTCCATTAAAACCTTAAGTGATGCTGCATCAGTGACGCATTGATTCACTGGTCTTGAACCAGGAGGTCCAGACAAAATGGGAGCGATGATGCGCCTCAACATGCCTCGGCGAAGGTGCAGAGGGTGGACGAGTGATTGAGGACGGAGAGCGATCCTTTAACCTCCTCAGACCCGAACTCTTTTCTGATACACACTCTTAACACGTCTATTCAGGATTATTGGACCTGATAAAGACTGAGAATCATGTTTTAACAATATTGTGAAACAAGTGGTTTGTGGGGACAATGATGTCCACATGCAGGGACAATGATGTCCACATACAGGGACAATGATGTCCACATGCAGGGACAATGATGTCCACATGCAGGGACAATGATGTCCACATACAGGGACAATGATGTCCACATGCAGGGACAATGATGTCCACATACAGGGACAATGATGTCCACATGCAGGGACAATGATGTCCACATACAGGGACAATGATGTCCACATGCAGGGACAATGATGTCCACATGCAGGGACAATGATGTCCACATACAGGGACAATGATGTCCACACGCAGGCAATGATGTCCACCAGGGACAATGATGTCCACATGCAGGGACAATGATGTCCACATGCAGGGACAATGATGTCCACATACAGGGACAATGATGTCCACATGCAGGGACAATGATGTCCACATACAGGGACAATGATGTCCACATGCAGGGACAATGATGTCCACATGCAGGGACAATGATGTCCACATACAGGGACAATGATGTCCACATGCAGGGACAATGATGTCCACATGCAGGGACAATGATGTCCACGTGCAGGGACAATGATGTCCACATGCAGGGACAATGATGTCCACATGCAGGGACAATGATGTCCACGTACAGGGACAATGATGTCCACATACAGGGACAATGATGTCCACGTACAGGGACAATGATGTCCACATACAGGGACAATGATGTCCACGTACAGGGACAATGATGTCCACATGCAGGGACAATGATGTCCACATGCAGGGACAATGATGTCCACATACAGGGACAATGATGTCCACATACAGGGACAATGATGTCCACACACAGGGACAATGATGTCCACATGCAGGGACAATGATGTCCACATGCAGGGACAATGATGTCCACATACAGGGACAATGATGTCCACATACAGGGACAATGATGTCCACATGCAGGGACAATGATGTCCACATGCAGGGACAATGATGTCCACATACAGGGACAATGATGTCCACATACAGGGACAATGATGTCCACATACAGGGACAATGATGTCCACATACAGGGACAATGATGTCCACATGCAGGGACAATGATGTCCACATGCAGGGACAATGATGTCCACATACAGGGACAATGATGTCCACATGCAGGGACAATGATGTCCACATGCAGGGACAATGATGTCCACACACAGGGACAGTCTAAATGTGTAATAATATAATGTTTATGGGTCCACGTATGTGGACATTTGGCCCCACACTAAGAAGAATCAGCTTTTATATGATAGGTGACCCAACATCTGATGTCCACCTGTGGACGCAGGTCTGAGGAGGGTAAAGTCGGCTGCTCACAACAGCCTAACCTGCAGACGACCGCCTCACGATCACCACGGAACAAAAATAAAACCAGGCGGCTGTCAGAGCCAACGGTCGCTCCCGTCCCTTCAGTGAAGCGCGTGCTAGCTGGTGGCTCGACTCGGGCTGCCCCGCGCTATTTGGAGCCGGGCGACAACGACCGCGAAGGAACACGAGAGGACACGCTGCGACCCGTCGCCCTGCTCATCACCGGCAGAAGCGCGACGCTCTGCGCCCCCCCCGTGACACACCGCCGGTGCGAGGGCGGCTCTGGGGGACAAGGGTCCTCGAGAAGGGAAGAGGGCGGGGCTACCTGTGAGTATGATGTTGGGGATGTTGGCGTGATTGGCGTAGCCCAGCTGCTGCGAGTCCTGCAGGCTGCTCCCGGTGAGGCCCATCATGGCCGCCTGCGTGTAATTGAGGGTGGAGCACTGGTTGTAAAGGCTGGTGGAGCTGATGGGGTTCTCTATCATGTTGAACTGCTCCAGCTGAAAGAGGAAGAACCAAGTGAGGTGGTGAACCCCCGCCAGGTACCCGTGCCACCCTGCCGCTCCTCCCACACACCTGATGGGACAGGGCGTTGGTCTGCCTCAGGGCCAGCTGCTGATCGTAGAAGGAGTCCCCGAATATGCTGCCCACCACAGGGATGTGCTGCGGGGGGGGGCAGAAGTCAGACGCGACGTTCACGGCGGGCCCCCGCGAAGCAGGTGAGACGCAAGCACGCGGCGAGCTGTGAGGCGCGGCCGGCGCGTCAAGCGGATGCTGTGGCGACAGCTAAATGAGGAAGACGGTCGCGCTGCGGTCAGGCTGAGAGGCCGAAGCAGATGGGGTTCATGACGGGGCTGCTGATGTTACAGCGGTCCGTGTTAACAGGACCAAACGTCTGTGAATCAAGAGGCGGGACATGGCGGGTGTGAACACGGGGTCATGGGTTACCTCGTCTCTTGGGACGGGGCACAACGGTGCAGTGATCGACTGGGCTGTGGAGCTCTAATCCTCTAAACTGTGGACACAACTCTTGATTCATCTGGTCTGCTCCACACCAGAGGCGGATAAAAGCCAGTCTGGATCGACTTCAGGATTCCCATGTTAACGTATATAATGAGCACGTGTTCAGGGGCCAAGGAGCACTGGTCCAGGCCTCCCTCAGTAGATCTGTACCGTCGTGGAGTCATGCATACGTGAACAGTGACAGTGCTGATGGAGGAATGAGTTTTGCAGCTGTTGACGGTATGACTGCTTTCCCAACAAGTGGTACACTTCAGATACGTCTGGAACTCTCTGTCAAATCAGGGATGGTACCAAACTGACTCATCCATGCTGAGGTTTGCTTTTCTCGCCCTCTTGTTTCTGCTGATTGTACAAATACATAACATATAAATATATAATAAACTAACCACTGACAACGTAATGCTTTAGTAATGGCCAGGAAGGACACCTTTACAAGCACGTGGTGCTGAACTGAACTGTACTGCTTGGTGGAAAGGCAGCTTATGAGCGGACAGGTGCTGGAAACAGAGACGGAAAAGAAATCCAACTCATCCACAATTAGCTTTTCCCCCCAGGTGCTAAGCCCTGGGGCCCCAAACAGCAGCTAGCTTGGTGGGTGGGGCCTTACTTGAGGCGAGCTGCCGGGGGAGAAGCCTTGATTGGAGACTGGGGAGGTTGGAGACTGAGTGGCTGGCGAGCCAGTCTGATTGCGGTACTGTTGGAGGGAAGAACGTTAGCCAGCACCAGGCTTCATGCTTATCACACACAAACCTCAACGGCTGGGGGTCGAGCGTCTAGGGGCCGTCCGCCGTGTTTGGTGGACGGGCGAAAAACGTTACTCACTGGAACAAATCTATGGCTCAACGGGGACCGTTACGTAACCCGTGACTGCGCCTCGGTCTACCAAATAAACACAGAGTCTGTCAAAGCGTCTTACGAACCATGTGAATGCTTCAACTTCGGACGAGGAGAAGAGCAGCTGTTGGTTCGACCCCCCCCCCCGTCGCCCCCCCCGGGCGCTTACCGAGTTGACGCTGATGCTGGCAGTGGTCTGGCTCTGGCTGTCCGGGGAGGGGCTGCTGCCCGGGGCCGTGCCGGGCGAGCCGAGAGTCGGCAGGGCGATGAGCTGGATGCCCTGCGACAGCGCCTGCTGCTGCTTCTGCAGGTCGCCGAGCAGCTGGGCCTGGGCCTGCGCCGTCAGCTGGTTGAACAGAGGGTACTGGGCCAGCTGCTGCTCCAGCGTCAGCGACTCTGCAGGCATGACCTGGCGAGGGACCGCGGACAACACGCTGCTACAGATGAACGGGGTTTATGTACCACATGTACCACATTTAATTACCGTATTCTCCGGACTACAAGTCGCTCCGGAGTCGCATCTTTTTGAGGAAATGTATTTGATAAAATCCACCACCAAGAACAGACATTTCATCTTGAAAGGCAATTTAAAATAAAAATAGAACAGAGATCAACAGGCTGGACAGGTGTACGGGGTGTTTACGTAACCTATTAACACCTATTCAGATAACTATCGCATAAAGAACACGCTGACAAGTTTACCGAACCATCAGTGTCTCCAAATCACCAAATCCAATAATGAAATCTTCATCCTCGGTGTCACTTCTAAACAACTCCGCCATCTCCGAGGTAGACGATGCGCCGCTTCCTCTTCTACGTCGCTTTTGTGTTAATCATTTCACATACAAGTCGCACCCCCGGCCAAACGATGAAAAAACGTATAGTCTTATAGACTTATAGTCCGAAAAATACGGTACACTTTTGATGAGGAGACCGATTATTCCGGCCGCAGTGCATTGAATGAACCCCACTGGCCTCGCCGGAGGGATTTGAAATGTGTGGAGAAGCCGGCGTGCACAGAGAGGACTGACCTGTGTGATGTTAATGGGCGAGGAGAGCGCTGTGGGCGAAAGCTGCTGTGAGGACTGTTGCAGGTTCAGGTCGGAGGTGAGCGTGAGCGGGACCACGGGTGGCTGCCGACGCTGTGCTGTTACTGTCATGGTGGTCTGGGAGGAGGTGGGAATCCCTACAAAATAAAAGTCATGATATTTAATCCTGGCATGCGTGCTTTTATTTTGTATCCCCCCCCCCCCGTTGTTACCGTGACTGGCCACGCTGATGCCCAGGTGGGTGAGGTTGGTGGTCAGACTGCCTGTGCTGTTGGATGAGCTGAGCGAGGGGAAGGCCACGGTGTCCTCGGGGTCCAGGGGGGTGGACAGCGGAGGAGGGAACTGGATGTTGGTCAGGTCGGGGAGCGAGCCGCCGGTGTTGTGCGCGGCTGGAAGCACGGAGGGGTTCAACTCCTGGTCCGGTGATGGAAAAATACTGGGAAAAAAAAAACAAAAAAACACAGAAGAAGGGGCTCGTAAAGCTGTTGTCATTCTCTTAGTTAAAAGTTTGTGGCAGCCTTTCTCCGCGTTGCTCCCCAACGCTGCGGGGCGACGTAAAACTACGTTAGCTGTGAGCTTTTTTTCCGCGGCTCGACGTTTCCTTCCACCAGGCGTTTCCGGACTGCGCTTATTTTTTCCTCAACATCAAAAAAACTGGTTGCTCTCCACCGGAGCAGAGGAGATGAAACCTCTGCGCCTGTGAGGAGGAGGAGGAGGAGGAGGAGGAAGTTGTGAAGGCTGCAGTGAGACTCGGTGTGATCTGACAGGAAGGCGAAAGGGAGCCGCTCTCTGACAGGACGGGTTGCCATCAAAGGAGCGCCTGTTACTACGGCGACAACAGAAACTTACTTGATTCCCGGGACGTCGCACGTGTTGGACGTCGACGAATCGTCCTAGGATGAAAACATATTCGTGAGCTGCAGCTCCGGAGGTGATCGCATGCATCGCAAATAGTCCCACGAGTACCTTCTTGTCATCCCACAACTGCTCCTGCGAGTCTTTGTCCGCGTTTGAGTCCGATTTCTCAGTTCCAGGCACTGTGAGCAGCAGGGCTGATTAGTGGAACAGCAAGACACAGTAGCTCACTAAAATACATACCAATTTAAATCAGCGGAAGAAATGAGTCATCAATATCCAAGCCAGTCAAGAGGAACACAGAGCTGTGCACTACTTTTCTGGGGGTCTATAAATAGCCAAGTAACCCGCAGACGGAGCGGGTATCAGTGATGAATCCTCAACTGCCTTCTTGGCTCCATTAAATCAAAATGTCACACATAAAATGATGCTGTAAACTGTGGACTCTGCTTCACTCAAAGATGAAACTTGTCCAAATCAGGGCGCCCTGAAGCAAGGCTCCTCTATTGAGGCATAAATCTTAATTGTATCTACTGTGGGATTTGCTACTTTTCTATTTTCAGCATCAGATTTTCTATTTTCAGGAGACATTGATGACAAAATAAAACAAAAAGCAAGCAAAAGCGGCTCGGTGCTCTTGAAACTGAAACTGCCGTTACCTCGTTTGGGCTGCAGCTCCTGCGACCCCCCCGCAAACACTTCCTGGGGCTTTGGATTCATGGCACTCTGATGTAAAGCTGAGTCTGAGTTTGTCCTGCATACATGGGAGATGAAACATCAGCAAAACTGGGACTAAAGACTCGGTCGGTCTTCACACAGCTCGGCGTTTTGTGGTTTGGTATTTGCTGATCAGCCGTGTCGGATCTGGTGTCCTTCCGAGTGTCAGCGTGCTGAATGAACAAAGGGAGGAATCTTACCTTCTCCAGCTAGTGTCAGGTGGTGGGGAGAGGTAAACTGAGCTGTAAGGACAGCTGTCAATGTGGATTTAGTTAAGGATAGCAGAAAAGATAGGAGATTTACAACAAAAAAAAGCCTTGGTAAACCTCAATCTACAGTTCACTGATGTCTGGCTGTCATAATGTTGTGACTTACATACCAGAAACTGAATTTGAACCATTTATATTGGAATTGCTAAACTTGAATAACATGATTTTTTTTTTAATAAGTTGTGTTTTGTTTTTGTTTAATTTGAATCATCGCACTGACAAAATGAATCTGTGGCCGTAGCTCCAAGCAAAGCTCCAGAGCTCGAGCCCTGCAGGGGAGGCGGGTCGGCCGAGACCGGGCTCGAGCTGCGGAGCTGAGCGGAGCTGCGATGGACCATTTTTAGAAAACTGGATGGCGGGACTCTCGTTTGTGAAACCTGCTGCCAATCGGACACCGAGGAGGCCCGTGTATCTGCTCACAGCTGCCCTTCCCCAATCTGGTATTTCATTTTCTTGACCTGGTCGTGTGTTCTGATGACCGACGGGAAGGAGAAATTAAAAAAGAGAGCAGCCTCGGGCGAGCCAGACGGACCGAAATCACAACGGAATTGATTCTAAACATTATTTTTAGCAGCAAAAATCACAACAAAGCAAAGTCAGACGGAGGCTGTAGAGGCGGCCTGCGGGTCTTCTCCCAGCCTCACACACACAAGGATATCTGGCGTCCGTGTTTGTCGACCGACAGCGGTCGCCTGTGGGGAGAGCTGATGCGATTCCGGTCGCGATACACTCGCTCCACCAGCCCGTGGTGCCTAGTTGTCCGACTCGTGTCCAACACCGAGTTCTAGGGTCGACACAGCAGACCGAGTGAGGGGCGGCAGGACGGCGGAGCCACACGACAGAAGTCAGCGTTACAACAGCGTTTTAGGATTAATGGCGCAAATGTGTTCAATTTAAAATGAGTCAAGCCATGAACCCCCCCGTACTGATGCTTGAGTTGGCAAATGCACTTTAAGATGGAAAGCCATGACAAGCAATGATATAATTAAAAGTATTTCAAATCGTTACGCCGCAGCATGGAAAGGTTCTGCCTTGAACTGCGCGCTTGTCCTTTGACCCCTGAGCTAAGTAACATGGCTGGACAACACCTGCGGACTTTAGCGCAAACACAGCCTGACTGCATGGATTTCTGCGTCCGACCCCTGTCTTTGACCAAAAGAACAAAAAAAAAAGAAAAAAAAAGCAACACTTGAAATCTTTAACGGCCAACAAAAGCTCAGAAAATCACACCTATTGTGGAGAACACACCATTGATTTACCAGCCAAAGGAGGCTTCGGGCTCACCTGAAAAGGCAGGTCAATGTTGCCATGTCCAATCTGATTGACATTGGGCAGTGAGCCTCCATAGTACTGTCCACGATTCTGCCCTAGTTGCAAATACTGGGTCTTCTGCAACTGCAGCTGTTCAAAGTAAAATTGCATGAAAGCATGAGTGAATGATCTGATCCACGAAAGAAGAGTGACGCTCAGAGTGAGCGGCGCCCGCCGCTCCACGGAGAGGGACGCGGGATGGGCGGACGGATGACAGACGATGAGACAGGCAGACGGGGCTTTTTTTCTTGTTTGGCAAACGATTAAAAGAAGGCGCACGGACATCTTCGGAATGGAGGGGGAGAGGAAAAGAAAAACCAGCTGACGTGAATGGTGTCTGACTGACGGCCGAGTCCCGTCCTTCCACGGCGGGCGTTTACAGAGGGTCGACCACGGGAGGACTGACGACACTCCAGACACATGGGATGGGTGGATGTGCAGATGACAGTAAGAAGAGATCCGGCGTGAGCCACAACACCGCCCAAATCACTGATTATCCGTACACGAAGAGCCCCCCCCCCCCAACGATTTCCCAACAGTCTAACGTTGATCGACTCGTCTGTACTGTAAAAGGTGACCCAGCCAAGCATTCGAGTTGATCAAAAACAACTATTAAATGATCAATCAAACTAAAATATGGGCTTTTTTTTCCCTTTTTCACGACTGTCAGTAGTTTTTTTTTTTTATACTTGGTCTACCGGAGAGTAAAAAAAGTTGTAACATGCACAGTAAATGCAACATTTCCCGTCAAAATAAAAGCAACAGAAACTAAAATTTTCATCGATCGTAAATAAATCGGCCTCGTTTCAACACGTTCGTGTAAGAGTTTCTCAGGATGTTCCTAACTGAAATAAAAGCATGCACCGGCTCATGTCTTCTTTGATGATGAAGGGATTAAAGGAGCAGAAGCGGAGTTACTGGGAGGGAGACTGGGAACAGCTGGAGGCTCTGGTCCCCCCCCCCATCCTCCCTCAGCCTCCATGTGCCTTTCCCTGGCCGTGTAAACACGACCTGGGGGGACGGCTCCTCTCCGGGGGGGGAGCTGGACCTGTGCGCGCTGGTCCGGCCAGCGGCTGCGCCTCCACATCTGCGCAGCTGCGCCTCCACATCTGGAGCCACCTGAGACGATGCTGCTGCTGCTGCGAGCAGCCCGCCGCCTCTGCTGGCGTGCGTGTGCGTGCGTGCGTCCGACACACGCACGCACACACACACGGACCGAAAACACGCGTCCGTGAGACGCGGTGCGGGACGTCAACATTAATCAGCCCGACGTTTGATGTGACATCAAAGCGGATCAGCCGCCCCGCGACGCGACACATTTAGCCCGAGCAACGCGGGTCTCACCCGGGCGGCCCGTGTGACGTTCAGGTCCTTCATCACCTCCTCGAACGCGGCGGTCTCCTCGGCCTGTTTCTGGTTATGTAACGCGATTTTTTCGCTAAATTTGCGAGGATTGTTAGAGGACGCCATCTTTCCCCCCCGTCTTCTCAATGGAATGTTACGTTGCATGTGACGCAGAGGCCTTCTGGTGTCGTCATCACGCACGGACGACGTCACCAAAATAAGACAGCATTTATTCAACTACTTGAGACACACAAAACTGTGTTGTAAAATGTTGAGATTGTGGAATCAAATGGAAAATAAGACAAATTTGAATTGTATTAAGACGCTGAATCTTAAATTCAGAAGCGGCTTTTCAAAATCACAAATGAATCTCTAGTGTAATTGAACAAGGTAGTGCTGTAGGTGGTGGAAATAAACATTACAATTAAAGGAAAACACCACATGGAAGGTATTTTTTGTTTAATAAAGAATGCACATGAGACACTACATTCTCCTCTGACGAAAAGCGGTTTATATTGCACTTGAAAAAGGTAACGTGTGCTTTCACTGGGAGAGGCAGACAGTACGAACACACACTAAGGCAAAAACGGAGACGGTTTTAAAATCGGAAGAACTCTGAAATGTGTCCTTCCTTGAACAGGTTAATCACCGACGACTTCAGCAGCATAATTACAGGTCTGACGAATGTGCAGCATTGCAACAGAAGTAACAGCTCGCCTTTGCAGACTACTGAGAATCGGGACGACGTATAAAGTATAAGACTTGGAGTAAATATAAGACTTGGGGAAAGTGTGAAGTGGACGCGCTGCTTGTTGAACTTGAGATCCAGCAGACATCGACATTCTCGAGAACACAACCTGAACACTCGCGCAGCTGCCGTAAGGGACCCACGCCGCTTGTAGATGATAGCGCAACGGCGATTGTGCATGGGTACGGTCCGTTGATACATCTGCAACAAAACGCTTAATACTTTCATTTTTATCTGCAATAAAAAATATCACAGGATTCTTAAAAAAAAAAAAAAAAAATCACATTACAATCACAACGTCTGACATTAATAAGGTGTTTTTTTATATTGCAAACATAGAATTATATATTAAAAAATGTATTTAAATTAGTTTTGAATTTAACTTAAGCCCTTAATGGCATAAGTATAAAATAATAAGTAAAATAATAAAGTTATTCAAGACAAAATGTTGAGTTCAGTCTATAAAATTACAATAAAGGATTGAAAATAAACCAATGGATTAAAACAACTCAGCATCAAAGTGACGTCAAGAGACAGAAACACACCCCAGGTTCAAAACGTGCTCCGTCGGACCGGGTCCGTCCTTCGCCCAAGAGCGGGCTCGAGGCGTTCCGCTCGCTCGCTCGCCCGCCGACGCCGTGGGCGAGGGCGGAGGACCCCGGGCGGAGGTCGCGGGGTCAGCGCTGCGCGGCGGCCTGCGGGAGGATGATGGGCGTGCAGGCGATGCCGGCGAAGGACTCGGGGAAGTGCAGGTCCCTCTCCCACTCGTCGGTGTCGGTGTTGTACACCTGCACGATGCTCGTGACGTTGTTCAGGTGCCAGTTGTATCCGCCCACCACGTAGATGCGGCGCTCCAGCACGCAGCAGCCCGCCTCCGACTGCCCCGCCCTCATGGGGCTCACGCTGGTCCACTGGTCGCTCTCCGGCACGTAGTACTCCACCGCCAGCACGTCGAAGCAGCGGTCCACGTGGTCCATGCGCCCGCCCAGGGCGTAGACGCGGTCGCCGGCGGCGACCATGGCGTGCAGCACCCGGGGCTCGTTCATGGGCGCCCGGGGGTCCCACCGGTCCGCGCGCGGGTCGTAGCAGTGCAGCGCCTTCTTGTCGTCCAGCGAGACGCCGTAGCCGCCCGACACGTACAGCCTCCCCCCGCAGGGGCTCCCGGCGTGGCCCCAGATGCGGCGCTTCAGCGGCTCCGCGTACGTCCACTCGTTCTTCTTCGGGCAGTAGCGCTCCACCGACGCCAGGCTGCCGGTGCGGTTGCGCCCGCCGGTGGCGTACAGCCGCCCGCCGAGCACGCCCAGCTGGAACTGGATGCGCGCCTCCTGCATGGGCTGGATGCGCAGCCAGCGGCTCAGGTGGGGGTCGTAGCGGTAGCAGCTGTCGACGGCGCCCTCGCCGCTGCGGTACTGCAGGTGCTGCCCGCCGACCACGTACACGAAGTTGTCCAGCGCCGCCACGCAGGCGTGGCTGCAGCCCGCCTCCATCTCCGCCAGCTCCTTGAACTGGCGCGAGGCGGCGTCGGGGAGCTGGTAGGCCCTGGCGCTCACCGTGCGGTCGTTGTCGGTGTACGGCGTGCCGCCGAAGGTGACGAGCGACACCACGTCGGAGCGGATGGCGGTGCGCGGCGACTGCATGTCGTGCTGGCGGAAGGGGAGGATGTGGTAGTTGAAGGCCTCGAGCAGATACTGGCGGCAGAGCACGTCCTCCACCATGATGTCCAGCGTCTGGACGCTGTCCACCAGCTCGCAGGAGCGCATGAGCGGGAAGCGCACGTGGCGCAGGACGCCGGCGGCCTCGGCCCGCCGCGACTCGTCGTGCCGGAGCCAGCGGGTGGCGGCGCGGAAGAGGTCGATCTCGCTGCAGTTCTTCAGCTTGTTGCTCTGCAGGAAGAAGACGAGGCGCTCCATGGGAATGTGCAGGAAGTCCTCCTCCTCGGCGATCTGGAGGAAGTGGCGGAAGGTGAAGGCGTCCACCGACTCCTTGAGGGAGGACAGGCTGAAGGTGGTGGCCATCTGACCGATGTTCAGGCAGGTCTCCACGCTCATGGCCGACTTGAGGAACTCCTCGCAGAGCTCCACCACCGGGACCATCTGGAGGAAGACGGCCGCTCCCAGCACGTCCTGAATACAGTCCAGGTCCAGCGTGACTTCGGAGCTGTAGGCGAAGTCGATGATGTGTCTCAGGCCGCGGGCGGAGAGCCCCTTCAGCTGGATGGTGTCCTGCTGCGACTCCCTCATGCCCCCGGTGAACATCGCTCTGCAACACCAGGTGATGGAGAACCCTTCTGAATCATCTCACCGGCCCTCCCTCCTCCCAGCCTGAGTGCTGCAACACCGAGCCATCGAGGGAAACAGGAAGTCGTTCTGACCTGAAGTAATCGCTGCAGGAGGCCAACACGGCCCGGTGGACTTGGAAGCGCTCCTCGTTGATGGCCAGCACCACGTCGAGCAGTTGGCCCTGGGCCCGCAGGACGGACAGGCCCTGAAGGAGGGTGGCGCTGTGGCTCGGGGCTGAAAACGTGCAGCGCAGGGTGCTGTTCTTGTTAGCCATGCTGGAAAGACAAGAGAGCCAGGGGTGATCCAGATGTTGCAGGGTCCCAGCCGGAGCCCGGCGGTGTCAGACACGGGACACCCTCAGCAGTCCGGCCGCGGCGTTTAATCAAATCATCCACAACCAGAGGGCGAGACTCTTTCTGAGAGAGAGATCTCCAAAGAGACAGAACAAGTGACGTCACTCCATCTCACCTCGCCCGCACTTGGAAATAAAATCGAGGAGACAAAATAAAAGTACGTGAACAAAACCCCTGAAACTGAAGCTTAATGTGGACGAACAGCAGCCCTTTCTTTATGACATTACGTCTTTTGTTGTGATCTGAAACGACAGGAGGAGCGAGACAGGAGACACACAGTCCTGATTGGAGCTTTGCGGTTTGACCCACAAAAGGTTTAGAAAAGTTTCTAAAATGACAAAAACCTGGGCAATGGCGTTTGGACCATTTTGTAACAAACCCGTGAAGCTGGTTTTATTTACCTCTTTCCATCTGGGGTTGTTCCCATTGCACCATTCCAGTGGAACATTAACCTTTATTTGCACTTGTTTGGTTAAAAACAGGCTTCGGGCACGTAAAAATCCAACATTAACGTCGGCTTCCGTGTCGTAAAAGTCTACTTTTGCACTTTCGGGGGTTTATTATTGAACACGCAGGAGGTAAACCTGCACCAGCCTCGGCTGCAGATGCGCCCTGGAGCACCACGGAGTGCTCCGGCGTGTCGCTTCTCCCCCCCCGGAGCCTCCTGAGGCTGCAGCCCGGAGCCCGGAGCCCCGGCGGCGGCTCCGCCCCGTCCTCTCCCCGCCGTCCTCACCTGCTCCTCGGGCGATCCGAGGCGAAATCCCCGCCATCCGACTCCGCCATCTTCTAGCGCATAGGACATCTTCGTGGGTGTTTTCCTGCGACGTCAGCGGCGCGGAGGCCCCTCCATCCTCCGGGGACCCCGTCACGACGGCGACGGCCGGCGGAGAGGCGCTGGACGGCGGGTGGAGGCTCCAGCACCGCCCGGCTCCACAGCGGCAGTACCGGCGATGACCGCCGGGGGGCGCTGCCGCCGGGGCGCTGCCGCCGGGGGGCGCTGCCGCCGGGGGGCGCTAATGCTGGTGATGCTTCTTCTTCTACTCTTTTTTTTCTTCTACTTCTGCTACTGCTTATTCTTCTTCTGTTCCCTTTCTTCTTCCCTTTCTTCTTCTTCGTCTGTTTCTTCTTCTTCGCCTTCTTTTTCCGCCTCTTTCTTCTTCTTCTCTTTTTTCTTCCTCTTTGATTTCTCCCTGAGCGAAAGAGAAACCTACATAAAAATATTTTTAAATTATTTGAGTATAATATATTTATATTTCCATTTTCAAGTTGTGATATTTTTTTTATGGCGTTTTCTTTCAGGTGTTTTTACACCAGACAGTAAAGGATTGAAAAAGAGTCTCAAAATTAAATAATAACCATTTAAGAACAAACAAACACAAAACATTCACATATTCGCACAGAGAGAAACAACTCCACAGAGAAGTCTGCAGAGTCTGAATTTAACTTAATTTTCCTGCATGTCAGAGGGAGGAAAATGTGTAGTTGAAAAATGATTTGGTACGAAAGTGAATCAATAAGATCTGGGAAGGAAAAGAGGATGTGAAAAGAGGAAGAACCCAACGCTGCATCCAGTTGAAAGCATCCACAAACCGATGTTGTGAAAGCATCCACAGTAGTCCGTAATAACCATCAGAGCAAAAACTTCACCTACAAAGAACCTTTAACAGCAAAGACATGTGAACATCGACGCAGGCACCTTGTTAAAAATCCCTTTATTACAGTAGCAGTACACATTTTACGCCATTTTCAAATGAGGGGAGAAGACGTACAAAGAATTGTAAATAGAGAAGTGAACATATGACATAGGATGTCAGGAATACACACACCTACAACTTCAGAGGAGAATTTACTGTAATATGTAAAATACAGTTACAGCGTGTCACGAGGACAAGTGTTGATTACAGACACGTACAACGGTAAGCAGTCATTTTTAGGTGATGAATGAGTTTAGTCAGAACTACTTGGTAACAGCTGGATGAAGAAGAGTACCAGGGTTCTGGAGTTTGTAATGTTGTGACATTATTATTAAAGGGTTATGACATACAGGTTTATTTAATGAAATACATTACACAGACTGAAAATACACACACACACACTTGCTCAAGAACTACTAATCATGCACTGTACTGCTTAATATATAGCAAAAGCTACAAAAAAGTGTCTTTTTCTAACCTTTGGAGTGCTGACAAACACTGATACACATGTCCTGAATCAACATAATTTAAATGTTCAAATATTGGACAGTGTCTGTCTGCAACCGGGCGCTTCAGTCTGCCGTCAGCAGTAACAGTTTCTGAGGAACAAAACTTCAAAGAGTTGCATTCTCAAGATGACTGTTATGACTCCCCCCACCCCCCACCCCAACACGGTGCACATAAAACACAGGCACAGGAAACAACGTCGACATTTTTGACACGGTATGTCAAGAAGCATCGATGAAGACATTTCAATGACACCTCATGGAAGCCGTGAAACGTCAGCCCACACTGTGTGGATGCTTTGTTGTGTTCCTCTTCACTGCAACATTCAGCAAAGGTACAGAAATGTGTAAATCTTTTATTCTTTTCTCCCTCCCTTCTTTGCTTAATTGACCATATGATCGCTCGGCTCACTCTTACTTCCTAACTAAACCCCCGTTCAAATATCTTTTCCTAATCTTTCCGAATCTGATTGTCCAGAGGTTCATGGACAGCCAAACTCACACAAGTATTTTATTTAACTTACCTGTGGTGTTAAAAAAAACCATCATATCAGACATCATTTGAAGTGAATGAATGGGAGACTGTAACAGGTGTGTTAACCCTGTAAAACCTGAATCATGAAAGAACTACAATTTCCTGGTCCAGAAGAAATGTATGTTTGATATCAGCGACCACGACACGAGAGAGCAGGGCGCTGTCGGTGAGACAAACCTCATCGGGGAGGCTGGAGGTGAAACTGGTTGGAGCGCATTACCAGTACGACCCAGGTCCGTCGTGTCGCTCTTCACGAATGTTGTCCATTGAATTCACGACAAGCAAAGCATCAAAGTACGGCAGAAACATCTGGGCAGCAAAGACGAGTCACGGCTGGAACACCCTTTATATCTCTGGGAAGTCCTGGAGCCAACCAGGGGAAAGGAGGGGGGGGTCCTGGAAAAGACGGCAGGGCCTCAAGGACCCAGCACTGCCCTGGCTAATGTTCCACCACATCCTCACGTCCACACGGATCCTGCACTGAGTTCCAGGGAGGACAAGAAGCCTCGCGTTAAACTGGATTCCACCAAAACCCAGCGAGGTGTCGGCGACCTTGATAAGGTACGCAGCATCCCGGAGCTCAAGGTTCTTCTAATCTCACAAATTTGTTTCTGGTAAAATGTTCTGAGAACTTATGATCTTAGTGGAAGAGGACTTAAACGTGCTTATATAACAGATGTGAGACGAGTTTCAACTGTGTTGTTTTGACATTGTGCAAGTCTGTGCTACTTTATTGACCTATTTGTGCGCTTTTGTAGGCAGTGGCCACCAACTCCTGCAGGCGAGCGAGGCCCCGTGGGGGCCGCGTCGGCTGACAGACGCGTGGGTCTGCAGTGCCTTTGTTCCTTCGATCGTTCCTTTAAGAGCTGGGGAATTCCATGGTGGAGCCCCTTCCTCAAAGTCAGTAACACCTTACACCGACATCATCCGTCATCGCAGCTGTGGTGAAGACTCAGCGAGACACCACCACCCCCCCCGCCGTGAAGTCAGAGCACCGAAGAAGGATACACAACACCTCCTGAAGCTTCTGCTCCTTCATGTTCAGACATTATTGTTGCTGTTTCCACCAAATAAATCACATCTGATGTGGTGCAAATCACATCTTTTCGCACCAATGTAGTTTTGTTAATCTACAGAAGTCATATTATGAGTCATAATATATACATTTATATGAATTTGTAACCATCTAAAACGGATCCCCCAATTTTAAGAGATAAGATTTTAAGACTGAAACAAAAAAGGATCATAAACTGTGTGCTGTTGCTCCACGTAAGTAATGTGAAAGTGAGATTTCGTGCATTAAAAATGAGCAGCCACAAGTTCTTGGTTTGCTTATCAGCGTTGTGTGGTTTCCCATAGCGATGGCGTGTGACAATGCGGGCGGCATTCCAGCCGTGTGTAAGAACCCTTAATGAGATGGTATTTTCTTATTTGTCGGTAGAAA
This sequence comes from Lagocephalus sceleratus, assembly GCA_911728415.1. Lineage (NCBI taxonomy): Eukaryota > Metazoa > Chordata > Actinopteri > Tetraodontiformes > Tetraodontidae > Lagocephalus > Lagocephalus sceleratus. The sequence goes on along the minus strand of CAJVRN010000030.1, from coordinate 2,664,593 downwards.
GCTTTATAGGTGGCGTTTTCAGCTGAAATGAATGTTGATGTGGCCGCAGACCAAAGACCGAGCCTGTCGCTCTGGTTTCCTGCTGCTTTAAAAAGCAAAGCGGCCTAGATTTCTGTGACACTTTCTTTTTCCCTCTTCAGGGTCGACATGCCGGCCTCCGTCGAGTCCTCTGTGCTTCAGGAAAATAGTTCACGGTGTCATTTACTGTGAGTGGAACATGAACACAACCGAGAGCGGCGTGACGTACAAGCTTTACTTTAAGTGAGTACACAAACGCGCACGCTTTGCCGTCGTTCGGAACCCCGTCGGTTCGTTTTTTTTACGTATTTCGAACATTTGCTGAGGCAAAAGCCGGGAAGGGAGGAAAGTCGGGGTGAGGACGAGGCCCTCACGCATGCGGGCGAATGGTTCAAACGTGATCTGCCCCCCCAGTTTCGCCTCTCCTCCTCTCACCTTCAGGCCTGTGAACGGCTACATAAGACCATTTCCTGACATTAAGGGCACGTCGTACACGTTGGTGAAGGACCAAATAGTCACGCTGGTGCCTGTTGACGTCTGGGTGGAGGCTCGCGTGGGAAACTCCAGCTGCCAATCAAACAAGACCTCCGTCACGCTCCACCACGCGGGTGCTGCTCCGCCGCTGTCTCCACCTGTTTTTCAACAAGAAGCAAAACAGGAGACATAGAACATGAACCTAAACGTACTGGGCTTTTCTCTGCAGTGAAATACGACGCACCGGAAAAAGCCACCATGTCCTGGGACAAAGGTGACCTGGTCTTGGCCTGGACTCAAGCAGAGCCACACCCGGCTTTAGCCGAAGTCCGCTTCCGGGTGTTCGATCGCCCCTCGGAACCGTGGGCCAACGTGAGGCGGATGCATCAGAGGCAGATTCGGGCGTTTGTTTGTTTATTCCGCTTCACTCTCTCGTTCTTCTGTTGCAGAGGCTGGCCAACACCAGCAGCACGAACTCAAAATGTGAGAAATCCCGTGTTGTGGTTGAAAAAGAAAGTTCATTTGAGCTTGTTTTGCATTGTTTCTCTTCACTATGGTAACTAACGCTGAGACAAAATAGCTGAAGGATTCTGCAGCTCCTAGTTCAGAACAAACATCTTGCTTTGTTCATCATTCTTGGTTAGGATGGTTTTTAATACGTGTTATTTTAGTATTTTACTCACGACAAACCTTTCAGAAAGACGGCAATTTCTAATTTTCTTCGCGCGCTTCCATTCCAAGGGGTGATCAGACTTTGATTCTCCCATCTTTACTCCTTGAACAGACAAGGTGAGGGTCGAGGACCTGCTGGAGCACACAGCTTACCGGGTTCAGATCAGACACCGATCCACTCAGGTCCTGAACCCTCTGTGGAGCGACTGGTCTCCGGTTTTGGATGTTCCTGCAGGTGAGCTCAGGAATTGTGTTACTATGTTATGTTGTTATTTGTTACTCACTACTTCTCTGGTCACCCACGTCTGTCGTAGCACAAGTTCTCCTTTCTGACCCCTGGCATTTATTTGGCACCTACAGAGATGAAATAGAGCACATTTTCACACTTTAAGGAACAGAAGCAGCTCCAATGATCTCTTTACACCCCTAAACCACCTCCTACATTTGAAGAAGTGCCACATTAATAGTTCAGAGTGAAAAATAACCTCTCGTTCCAATTGCAGCGTTGGACCAGCAGCCGGTGGTCACCATAAGAACAAGGGTTAAGAACGGCACTCGACAGCTGACGCTCACGTGGAAGGTGAGCGAGGCTTTACACCAACACGTTGGCGCTCCCAACGTGTGCAGTGACACGCCACACGGATCCAGGACCAGCCGTGTTTCATGTCCAGAGGCGTTTCAGGACGACGCTCTTCTTGTCCTCAGCCCATGCCTGCCGCAGCGTCGGTCGGAGGGGTGAACTACAGCGTCACAGACACTCAGACCTCCCGCAGCTGCCCCTGCAGACGCCCGCCGCCGAGCACCCAGCAGGACCACTTCACTACTCACGTGTCCTACTCCGCCGTCAACATCTCTGTGACTGCCAGCAACGCGGCGGGGTCCTCTCCTGCGGCGGTGGCGGTGGTGGGGCCGGTCCCAGCGCTGGACTTGAAAGGTGAGGGCCCCGCTGGAGCGCCTGTGAGCGTCTGGACTCGCTCACCCGCTGCTCCTGCTCCTCCTCACCAGCGTGTAACGGAACACTACTGGGGAAGAAGCTGAAGAGCAGAAACTGCCTCGAGCTGTACGAGTTTCAGGATGGAGGCTGGAGGCCGGCCGAAGTTATCACCTCAGCAGACAGCAAAAATAAAAATCTAAGTGAGCTCTTCAGCCGTCGGCGGTGCTTTCACACGTTCATCAGCACAAAATAAATGTTGTGCTCTCTCTGTTGTAGCGATGAAGGACTACGTGTACTACCTGTACTTTCAACATAGATGTTTGAAGAAGAAACCTTCGACGGAGAAAATGTGTGTTTTTTATCACAAAGAGGGAGGTGAGTGTCTTTGCTTCCTTATTTGCTCGTTACTGTTGATGTAGAGGTGGACGATAAAACACATAAAGCCTTGTGCAGAATTCACCCTTAAACCTGCTAAAAGCTGCTGCTCAGGACTTAAAGCTCAAGTGTATACAAAAACGCAAAATATAGATGATGGGTTTTTTTTGTATGAATAATATCTGTCATCACGTAGGCACCGTAACTATGGAAACAAAAGTGTGGATGTTCGTTCTCTCTAAAGCTACTCCGCTCTTTCCAGTGCCCCTCACAGAGCCTCTGGACTTCAAAGTTTTGGGAGAACTGTCCAGTTCCATCAATCTGTCCTGGAAATCTATCCCCATCGGGAATCTTCGGGGCTTCCTGTCCCACTACAGGCTCTGCACCGTTCAACTCAACTCGGAGGAAAAAGACGGAGGTATACTGTCTCATTTGCATCGCGACTATTTTGCAGAAAGGTTCAGTGAAGCGGAAGGGATGAGACAAGCGTATCGCTCCGTTCTGCTGTGACCTGTGGATGTATCCAGAGGACCAAACCCCAGTTTTAGTTATGGGCTGTTGGCCTTCTGACCCTCGTTTTCCACAGCCTGCTACAACATCTCCGCTTCCGTGAGGGCGCATCGCCTGGAGAACTTGACCCCGGGGTCGAAATACAACATCAGCCTGGCGGCGGTGACGGGAGCGGGGGAGGGTCCTCGGGTCATCCGCATCATCAACACCCTGCCAGAGAACCGCAGGACCGGTAACCACCCCACACTCTGACAGATGTGCATGTGTAATCACGCACACCTGGAGCAGCTCTTTTACTCTACCCCCCCCTGCAGTGCTGCCGTGGGTCCTGGGTATTCTTATTGTGCTCTTTTTACTCTCAACACTGTGCACCTGCATGCTGAGGCAGTAAGTGACCGATTCCTCCGTCCACGTTCATCCTGCGTTTTCCGAGTTTCTCGTCTGATATTTTGCTCAGAATCAAAGAAAAAATCTGCCCCCCTGTGCCGAAGCCCGTCATTCTGGATTTCACCCATTACAAGGCTGAGAATCGGGTGAGAGACAGTTCCAGTTGTTCGCCCACAGGATCAGTGTTTTGTGCAGCCCGGGACAAGACAACCGTTTACAGCACAGTCTGATTAACAGCCGCATCCATACAGATGTAACCATTCACAGGATTCAAACCAAATCTAACTGTCTCCTGACCAAAGTCTGCTCCCTACTCTCGGTCTGATCTGCTCCTTACTCAATCCTGCCTGGTTTGATCAACGATGACACCCTGGCTCCACTTGGGAGCCTTTCCTTCCCCAGCGGTCACCACAGAGCTGTGCGTGTTCCTGAATGTGGCTTTAACTGGTGTGTTTGTACCGCAGAAGATCCTGGAAAGACCGGAGGTGGTGGACGAGCTGATACTCTTCCAACTGCAGCCGGAAAGCAAGTCGGTCCTGGAGAAGGCTGAAGAGACGCTGTTCAGAGGTCACTGGTATGAGGACACGGACAAGGACATGGACACGGACAGGGACAGGGACAGCACCCATTTGGGGACGTCAGAAGACTATGGGGAGGAGCATTGTACAGATGAGGCACTAAGGAACCCCGGAGAAGGAGAAAGGACAAATCTGCACAATGAAATTGCAATCCTGGTGTATAAGAACAGGCTGGTGTTTGATATGAAGATGGGTTCACCATAACATGGATTTGGACAATATCTGTGATGTTTCGTGTGTGTGAATGAGTATAAAAGTGTGTGTGTGTGTGTGTGTGTGTGTGTGTGTGTGTGTGTGTGTGTGTGTGTGTGTGCGTGTGCTCATTTTCTTTTAAAGTTGCAATGAGATTAAACCCATAAGAAGTACTCAGCTTTATCGTAACTGGTTGGGCCCTCTGTTTCAGAGCGTTTGACAGGAAGTGGTTGCACAAAACAATGACCTTGAAAACAAATGCTGGCTTGGGCGTGAGAAATTGTTGAGGACTCATTACGAGTGACATTCTCAGAACTTCATCTAAAGTATGAGATGCTGTTTTCCTTACACACATAAATGTATTTTTCAGTGCCTCCTGAACTAATCTGTCCTGATGAGATATTATATATGTTATTATATACATTAAAATCCAATAAAGTAAATACTTATTGGTGATAGGTGTCTTTGAGTTAGAAAAAATAACTTCAGGTATGCCACTCACATTTTTCCTGAATGAAATCTTAAAGAATCGCTGTTTCTAAGCATGAAAATGTCTATAATTAAAATAAAATACAACGTGAAAACTTGAGGACTGATCTTCCCTCTTCAGGTTCTTTTGTTACAGCGACACCAAGCGGACAAATGATGCATTACATGTTACATCCATTAAACGCTGATAAGGTGACGCGCAGCAAAGTTACACTTCACAACTAATATCATATCTAAGAATGAAATTAAAGAATCTATTACTGAAACATTTTTGTTTTATTAGGAATTTAAGCATGTCCTCATGCTTAAACTCACTTTGCTAGTAAAAAAAAAACACATATAGATGAGTCATTTATTTCCATCCTATTGCTGTTGTTTACTCTCACAGAAGAGTTACACATCTTTCATATTTTTGTCATGAAGGCATTTGAGGCTGCAGCCCTGACTCATCATTACCACGATGACACTTCTGTCCTCTGCGGGGACCCCCCTGTCCTGCATGTGGGAGTCATGTCGACAGTTAAGTCGACCTTCCAGGAGGGGACGCCACTGTCATTGCATGGGACGTCTCCTTTTGCTTAGTTTCCGCAAATAAACGGAGTAAATATACACTCCACCTGCTTACCCTAACCTCAACACTGACCCTACCCTAAATCCAATTTAACCTCAACCTTAAAACCAGGTCTCAACCCTCACACAGTCCATTAAGGTGTGAGGACCAGGACCGAATGTCCTCACTTCCCAAAAATGTCCTCACTTTGCTAGTGAAAAAATACATATAGATGAAAAATAAGCTCTTGAGCTAAATGTTAAAAGCTGCAAACTCAATTTGTTATCTTTTGTTTCTTTGTGGTCTTTGTACAGCAATGTGATGCGTTTTTTTTTTGCCATTTACGGTCAGATACACATGACTGAAATAAAAGGTTGTGTTGTTGCCTCTGCCTCTTTAGCTGCTCCCTCTGACTCTTTCAGCCTCGATGGGAGAAATCACCAGCTGAGAGGTTCCACTAACCCACAGGTCCTTCTGCTGCACACCTGAACTCCATTAGCCGATCAAAGCTCTGAAACACCACCTCCACCAGACGCAGTGGCCAGTAGCTCCAGTTCACCGCTGATTCTCCTGTGCTCCAGGCCTGGTTGTTGGTGCCCCTGATGCCTGACAATAACGTTAATGTTAAAAGCTTGAATCACCTGACAAATGAGAACGCCTGCAACAGAAGAACACGTGGGACCAAATGATGGTGTCAGCACAAAATTAGGATAATTTAAAAAAGAAACAAACCACAATCACTGATTACTCTTTTATTATCAACATGTCAGGAGACCGTAATGGTGTTTGTTCATCTGAGACCAGAGTACTTATTTTAAACATTTGGTTTCTCACCTCAAACATACAGAAGGCCAGGGTTGACCAAGTCTCATGATTTGATGATAACAGGAAGTCTCAGTCAAACATCACTACACACACAAGCACACACACAAGGAAAACACATTAACGGAGTAAAAACCAGGGTTTTTCTATTGCCTTTTTTTTTTTTTTAAATGTAAGTGCATGTAAACACACCAGACCCGATTATTACAATCATGAATCACATTCATAGGCGTTTTATTGAGAATTGGCTACTCAGAAAAGATCAAGTTACGCCATTCTATTAGTCAGTACAGTGTAATCACAAAAGTCATTGAGATTTCACAATAACCATGAGCCTGATCGGGCACAGCCGGTTATTATTGCTCAGAAAGTACACTGAAATATTAAAGTATTTGGTTCTACTGTTATATCTGCACACTTTAAGCATTCAAAAAGATCCAAATGTCGTTCATGCTCAACCACAAATCATATTTTCTGTGCGTAAGAGACCTTTGCATACTCTGTGCAATTAGGATTAGTATCGGAAACTGCTGATGCTCTCTTAGGAAATTCCAGGACCATGTAAACCACCGAAGGAGCGCTGGCACTTGCAGATGATACCGTTTCCTGCCAAGACAGCAATCGTCAAATAAGAATAATTATTCACGTCGTAACCCTGGTGTTTGAACGGTTAAACAGGGCGAATGTTCTTACTTGTACCGTCGGAGGGGAGCTTTGTCCGTCTTGTGGTTCTTGCTTGTCTGCACGCGAACCTAAACAGTTTAAATTCATTCAGAATTAAACTTACAGAGAAGTTTGTCAGCAAAAGGTCTGCTCTGGTAGAGATGTGGGCCCAACAAGATCAGAGGGGGACCGCACGCCTAACGTCGCCAGTTGGAAGGTTAGAGCGAACGCCTGACATGACAGCTATCAGGTTATCAGGCTTTGAAGAGCAAATGCAACAAAATGGTTTCACATGCACGGCAAAACAGTTTTGTTATGTTTAGCTGATGAGAGACTCACATCAATGATTTGATTGAATAATAAAAATAGATTCTGCGAACATCAGCTGCAAGAATGTCTCGTAGAAGCACATATCAATTATCTTTGAGTTTTTATGGGGTTGGGCAGGACCTGACCTCTTTGCATGTGTTTGCATACATTCTGCAAACTGAAAGCAAAAAAACAAACACACAACACAAAGAATGTCTTTTGTGCATCATCTCTCTTATCTGCACTATCTGCAGGGTTTCAGAGCTGCTCTTCCGAAATTCTGTGCTGCCAAATGCGATAGAGAAGTGCAGTGTCGGCAAAAACCTGCATTCTATGCAAATATGGAAAAACATCATATGCGGTTTCTGAGGTCTTTTTAGGGGATGCCACTTTTTTTTAAAGAGACAATTTTCCTACAGAATATAGGCCAGGGTTCTCTGAGTCTGAAGCAAAATCACATTAATGCTGAGGTAATGGAAGCCTTTGTTGTTTCCATCTATCTCTGTGTGTGTGTGTGTGTGTGTGTGTGTATGTATGTGTGTGTTTAAATTTGCACACAGTGGAGGAGGACTTCTTCTCAAAGGCGATGAATCATCAGATCGAACCAAAGAACATGAAACTGAAGTCTGGTTTGCACTTTAGTGCAGATAACCACATAATTGCTGTTTTCCACATGCGAAGAAATAATATTTTCCCCTTTACTTTTTTAAACGGCTACGGAAATTTAAAAAAAAAAAAAATTCTCAATGACAACCTTCAGAAAATAAAATGTTTTATACACATGCAAAACCTCTGAAAGATCCAGAATGATCCGAGGTGAAGAAGATAAGGAAGATAGATTAAACATAGAGTATATTTTATATAGAAGTTACCTTTCACTCCGTAAAGGCTCCAGAGTAAATGCGCGAGTATTCCAGCCATTAACACAATTAGTGTAATCACGGAGATTGCCACAATCTTAGCGTTTCTGATTTCTAGATTCCAGCCTCCACTGCCTCCAGTCACTGGGTTGTCTGTAGGACCAGGAGTAGCTGCAACATGTAAAACACAACGTTAAAAGCCCACAACACATGTATGGACTACAATTCAGCCTAATTTCCAGACTCTCGTGGTACCTGTGCTGTTCGTGTCCACCCCTTGGATTTCCACCTGCACTGTGTTGCTTTTGTAGGCAATCCCTGCCACTAACACACTGGCGCTGTAATTGCCACAGTCAGCCAATCTGGCACTGGTAATGTGCCAGATTACGGAGTTATTTTCAGGGTGCAGGTCAAAGAACCCCTCTCCCTTGCTGCCCTGCCGATACTCTGCAACCTTATTGACTGTTTTGTGGACCATGATGTAAGAGTTGTTCTGTATTCTGACGGGAAGCGTAAAGGTGAACTTGAGGGTGATGTTGGAGCCGAGGATCCCAGTGACGCCCGCCTGGCTCTGGACTGCATGGAGACAAAAGAGGAGGCATGACCATTTCTCTGCCGTATAAATGTGGCATGCAGTGATCTGGGTTAAAGACAATTCAAGTTTGGATTTTGGACTGTGGTGTGGTCATAATGTTTTATGTAAGTGGGTGATAAATGGACATTCATGTTTTATTGTAATCAGTCCCACTGCCCTATTTTTTGCCATATTTACGAATGTACAAACATATCTCTACACCTGTCCCCATTATTACGCTGTTTATATGCCTAAATCGCTCATTTCAACTTGCTGCCTGTGGTTTAATAAGATCAGCATGCGCGTGAAAAACTGGATATCACCTTTTCACACAATTTTGACAATTTTGACACCAGGTCTAAATTTGTAATATTAAAACATCTAAGTGTCCTTGTATATACATATTAACAGACTTTACTATTATGGCTTAGATGACACCAATCTGTCCACGGATGTGGACAGCAGGTCCAGAACACGCAAGTTTAAGTAGACGTATAGCTTTTTAAATCACATGATGATTTCACAAACGCTTCTTTAATCATTTGTGCTCAAAAATTTAGAATAAATACTGAATGTCTGGAGTTGATTGGATGTGATTTCTTTGATCAGAAAAAGAGTTTCTGTGAATTAAAAATGTCGACAACCACAGCGGACGATGGACACGCTTCCTGGACAGATGATTAACAGAAAACCTTCAGTTAAAAATAATTTTCTTGGAATTCTATTTGCCACTTAACCTCAGATGGGGCTTTTTTTAAATCATACAAAGTTAATAGAGACAGCAAATGTTTATAAAACAGACATGAACTAACCAATGAATTAGCTGATTAGCTCAGGAGAGTACTCAGGTAGAATCACTGGAAAAAATAATTAATATTTAAACAAATATTAAAATTATATATTATAATTAATATTGAAATTATATCATATGAAATTATATATATGTATATACATATATATATATATATATATATATATATATATATATATATATATATATATATATATATATATATATATATATATATATCAAGTATGAATGGAAAAGAGTCTTAAGGTACAATTAATTCTACAATCCACATTAGAGGTGTCTGTAGTTCTGCCCTTTCATCCGCAACCTGATCAAAACTCACATTTTTTGAGGTTTGTTCTTATCTGAACACAGCCTACAGACATGCTGTCCTGCTTCATTCAGCTCTGAAATCTAAACCCAATTTTAAAAAAAGGGATTTCTAGAATATGCAAGTGTGAATTAAACGTTTAAAGGAAGCAGCCAGCTTACCGTTGATCATCATGTGAGTGGCGAAAATCACAACAAACCCGGCTGGTGGCTTTCTGATGAATGAATCCATCATGATGCCCACCAGGAGGACCGCAGCGTTGTGCTCTGTAGACCTCGGTGAATCTGTAGACTTGTGTAAAAGAAACAGCAACTGAACGTCAGTCTAACCTCAGTCCAAAACCTCTGGTTTGTTCCTTCTTCTGAAGACGCAAGGGAAGTGTGTCTGAGGAGAGAAATGCAAACAGGAACTAAAACTAGCAACAGCCTCAAAACCTTTGCACCCCAGGAAGTCATCAGAGAGGTTTTATGGATATGTGCATCTGTGTCTGCTGCACCACTGAGCTGAAGACACGTCACATGATGTGGACGATTTGAATAAATAATTTACTCTAGACTTTCAAGGAGGTTTGGCAGATTTCGTAGAGAAAAGCATCCCCGATAAGGCAACAGAAGGGTGAAACTGATTTACCAGAGCAGTTTGGGTGCAGATGTATCCCTCGTGGCTTCCTTTTATGGTTCCTTTTATTGGTTTCCTTTTGTTTTGTTCCATTCCTAAAATAAAGAGTTTCACTCACAACAACATGGCCACCTTGGCCTAGTATTGGTGACCTGCGGTCGCTGGAAGGCTTTGATTTAATCTGAAGCAGCATGTAAACTGCAAAAAGCTGAAGCAACCTTTCACATGTAAAGCATTTTTAGTAAGACACTGGCTGTTGTGCTACACACAAGCCAAATTGGAAATCGAGAATGAGTGCTTTAAAATGGCCACTGTCTTTCTGTCAAAACACCTGAGTACGAATAGTTCTTGTATCAATTCCACTGTTGGAACAATGACTGAGAAAGATGATAAGGTTAAATCACTGGAGTCAAAAATAAACCTAAATGTTTCCCAGAAAACAGTGGGCTTGTGAGATGGTGAACTAAAAACAGTGTGTGACACAAGAAGACATAAAATAAGCCACACTCGCCGGTAGACTAAACCACAGAGGAAGTGAGGGGCTTTGATGGAGACCTTTGCTTTTGGGTGTGATTTGTGTTGCTTCTGTGTGTTTTCCCCAACGAGATCTTCCCACATGAGCAGTTCAGCGAGACCCCCGCAGCTCCTCAGATGATGTAATGCACAATTTCATTATGTCAACGTGTGTTCATATAGAGGCAAATAAAGACATTTTTGGAGTACATTTTCAAATAAAGATTGTTAAACAGAGGGTTTTTTTTTGCTGCCCTTTTTTAAAAAAACATAATGATAAATGTGTTCTAATTTTGGCACCCTGCACGTGGTGCAAACATCTCATGGAGACTGTTCTGAGAAACCGAGATGTCACCTTTTCTCATAACAGCTGAACTCTAACGTGTTCCGTTTCCTTCCCCAAGCGTAGGGTGAAAGTGTTTTAGTTGCCAGATGAGTAAAGGCGTGCCACCATCTTGTGGCATGGCCTCAGCCACTGCAGCTCCAGGCCTGCTCCCCCCCCCACCGGTGCCGCCTGGTTTCCCTCAGATCTGCATGCAGGTAACGACCGATGGCTGCACGGCTCCACCGCTGGACTTGTTCCAACTGAGAGAGTCTGACAGTTGATTTTCTGGCCGTTCAGCTTTGGTCAGCATCACCAGAGGATGACGCCAGTGAACAGCACCACCAGACCAGACGCGCTTCAAAAGACGCCACAGAGGACGGCGTCTGTAGGCCGTCTTCCCTTTTTTTTTTTTAATGCGTTATTTTTTAAATGCGTTATTTCCACGGCGCTTCCAAAAAGCAGCACCAGCTGACTAGTCTGACTTCAGCAGGGAGATATTTGTTGCAGCGTCGTGTAATTTAGTGTCATCTTTCACAGCACAGATCGCAGCGACGCACACGCTGATGGGAAGTGAAGGGCAGGAAAGCCCTTATCACCATGGTAACTGAGAAACCGGCTCCCCTGATGAAATGCTGCACTGACAAAACAATTACCAAGAAATTGAGAATGGGACACCCCCCCTCACACACACACACCCCCCTCACACACACACACACACACCACCACTAGCACCACATGTCACACACAATCAACTCATTTTCTGCTCATCACATCAGGTTCACCTATACATGTGTGATGGTGCTGGTCATGTGATGGTGCTGGCCATGTGATGGTGCTGGTCATCTCCTGCCAGAGCTGGCTCTACCCAATGTGGCGCCCAAGGTGAGATTTTAGATGGCGCCCCCCTCCATCAGTGAGTTTCACGCACTTACAAAAGTAATCGAATACCATTGCTTTACATTTAGATCAATGTGAGCTTTTAATTACTAGTTTTAATATAATTATATTTAAGATATTTTCCCCCTTTTTGTGGCGCCTATGTGGCCTATTGGGAGAGCCGGGCCTGTCTCCCGCTGGAGCCATGTGAGGCTTTACGCGCCTGTCCTCGGCACCAGCCCGACTTGACCAATCTCGAGGGGAGCTACGAAGAGGAAACATTTAAAGTTTTATTTAATTGTCTGTGCTTATGCGTCACAAATGACGTTCTAAGAGGCCCGATAATACTCTTCTTAAATAGTTTTTATAGTTTGGATGCCTTTTTTAAAAAATTAGAATACATAAGGAAACCCAATTTTTGGTCTATTTGAAGAAAGAATACGAAAAAAGAGTAGTTCAAACTCAACAAGACATTCCCTAACGCCCTCTCTGTGTCTGTCTGTCCACCTTACTCAGGGATGGGTCTCTTGTTCATGCTGGATGTTGTTACCAGCAGGACGCCGGTGTCACCACCACTTGCGTCGGAGGTGAAGTCACGCGTGGATCTTGACTTTCTTGCAGCACACTCGTGCACACTCATGCACCCCCACCTGCTGCACGAGCACTGCGTCAGGGTTAAGGGTGTTAAACATCGGCTGCAGGTCGCTGGCGCAGACGCAGCGCGCACAGGACGCGCAGGCACCCTTGGACACTTCCTGTTCCCCCGGCGGGTTATGCGAAAAATGCATTTCGCTTGTTTTGATGAACGCCTCCTCACGTCACAAATCAAGGTGTCAAACAGGAAAAGTGGGGGGTTGTGCGCGCACACGCACAGTTTGGTGACTGCCCCGACAGCTGCCGTGAGCGGCGGCGTTCCCCAGGCTCACCACGGCCGCTTTATTTACAGCAGGTAAACAAAGACGGAACTATTCCGATAAAGGGGGGCCTGACATCGAAAAACAAAGGAACGAGGGAAAACTTTTTCTGGAGGAAGGGTCTCCGCTGAGGGCTCGAGTGCATTTGTTCTATGTCATCAGGTTAAACGCAGCGTCGAATTTCCATCCGCCGTCACCCCGCCAGCGATTATGGAGTCACACGGCTCCCCTTTTACTCCCTCCCTCCCTCCCTGCTTGCCTGCCTCCCCCCTCCTTCCTCCCTCACCAGTCACACGGAGGTTAGCGGTGACCCGTCGCTCCCTCGTTTTTTGTGGCAGTCGCGCTCCGGTGCGCCGCGCAGAGTGCCGTGTGTCGCGTTTCCAGTCGATTCAAATCACACTTTTTTTTTCTTCCCCCACGGAAACCCTCCACGGAATCCACCGAAGTAGCTGGTAAACGACACCCTGTTAAGCGGGTTATTTTTAGTCAGCCAACGCAGTGATGAGTGTCTGGGAGCGGGCGGTCAAACGCCGCGGTGGTGGCGCGCTGTGGTGAACTGGTGTGAAGCGAGAATGAAGTCAAGGCGAGACAAACTGAAGATCCCCTCTCTCACTCTGGAGTAAGTTCTGCTTTTCATTGTTCTTCTCTTGAGAATGACATCCGGGACAGTGATGGTGGTGCAGATGTAAATACTTTTCAAGCATGTTTTGCAAGGAGAAATACAAGGCAGACATGTAAATATTAATTTATTTTGGCCCAGGATTGTGTCAATAATACTTGCTTGAGGTTCCATTTGACGCTTTTTTTTTTGCATGGTACAGAAAGGGATGCAGGTTTCTCATCAGTTGTTCCAGTCTGTTAATATTTAACCACATTTGTCCCTCCACATGTACAGAAGTTTGACTGTTTCACAGCTGGATAAACCAAAACTAAAGTGAACTTGTAAATGTGCACCCACCGTTCAAAACAATTGTATCCTCCCCGCAGAGTTTGGGTTATACATGTCACCAAATTCTGTCTTTGTGACGCATCGGTGTTTGTCTAAAATCTCACATGAAACTCTCGTGCCACCATACCTCTGCGAATCACATGCATGCTGCCTCGCAGCACCATCGCAGACTGGTGGCTTTGGGATTTCAGGTGTTTTATTTCAGTGTTTGCTAAGCTGTGAATCCCGTCTCCATCAAAGGACATGGCTGCAGTCTTACATCCGCCCACTCTTCCTCCAGAGGGAATATAGCCTTTTTTTCCTGGGGATGGAGAGAGGGAGGGAGGGGGAGTACCCACTGCCCATTAGATGCTGATCCATAAAGCGTAGGTGCTCCCCGCTCACATGCATTCCCTGATCCATCCATCTGCCTCCTCCATGGATCTTCTCAGTAAAGCAAATTCTATTCCTCTTTCATTTCAGGCACTTAGCTGCTAATAAACAAAAGGAGGTTTCATGCTGCGCCTGCCGATGTGCATTTGGAGTGTTTCACACTCGGGACTGCACAGCACGAGATTAAAACCATGTATTTGCACGTCACCTATAAACAAACAAACTTGAAATTAGCATTTGTTTGCTGCAGTTGAGATATGTACAGCCAAGACTCCCGCTTTGTCAGTTCAATATTGCCGCTGCTGCACGGAGCCTCCCTGCAACACCAACCTGAGCGCTTGTGGAAGTCAGTCACAAATTCTGTGTGAATGTCACAAATGAGTCGGTATGAGACTCATTACTCAGTTTACACTCCAGAGAGAGGAACGATGCAAAATAAGAATTCTTTGTGTAACCCCCCCCACACACACACACACTCCCCGCCATCCTTGTGGCATTACTATGACAACGTGTTCATTAGTGCTTTGGTCGCCATGCTGTGTTTAGCTCCGAGAAGCCTCTGCAGAAGTTAAACAATGGCAGCGCATACGATGCCCAAAGGCAGGGCTTAAATCCGAGGAGAAAAATCAATGGAGAGCTTTAGCATCGGGTCAGATTTGAGGCTGCACTCGCTTATTGTGATGCAGAAATTCAGCCCAGTGTTTATGTACAGTGTGAGTTATTCAGTTGTGTGCACAAGGATCATGAAGACCATAGAACATCTATTTAACGGCAATCGCCCTTACCGAAGGTCTTCTAGCAGATACAAACACTCCCTAAAGCTGTTGATGTTCAGCATTGAGCAATGAAACTTCCGTTCTGGTTTATTGACATCGAGTTGCTAACTTCCTGTTGTGTAATCAACAAATCCGATGCTCCCCGTGTTGCATGCAGTCAATCTGTAGACCAAATGTTGCCAGTGAGGTTGGGAGACCTGCACAACACCACTGACACAACACCACTGGAGACTTATGATAGCACCATAATGGACAAGCAGCAGCCTGTCACGCCCTGACCAAAGCTCTGTGGACGCACGTCAGCACGCTCTCCTCAGATGAATCGACGCACTTACCCGTGAAAATGTGTCTCACCTTACAGCTTGTCCCCCACCTGCCAGAGCCCCACCCTCCTGAGCCCATGCAGCCCCTGCAGCCCCTGCAGCCCCCTGCAAACCCTTCATCCCTGGAGGTAAGACAGCCGAGGCTCTTTCAGAAAATGTAGTCACTTAAAACTCTTTCCTTAGTGAATCAGTTCCCAAAAGACTCTCTCACACACACACACACAAACATGCACAAATGCCTCCCTAAATGGTTTTCCGCGTGATTATAATGATGCTTAATTGTTGCTAGAACACAATCAAATGATGTCAAACTAGTGGGAAAATGTGCAAAACTGTGCACAAAAAAAGGGACAATTTTTCTAACAAACATTTTCAGGATTCAAAAAGCTGCCATAATTCTTTCATATATGAGGCTTAAGCCATTTATTTATTTTTTATTAAAGCTTTTCACTTTTGCGCATCTGTGCTAAATCCTTGTCCCGATAATACGACAAAAGCTTGACAGAGTGAAGCCGTAACAGTTGCAGAATGATAAATCACAAAAGACTGTTACACGTTGAATGCCTGGTCGTGCCAATATTTTATTAAGAAATCTAAAATATAGTTGGAAATTTGTTAAAACAAAAAAAAAGTCCAAGGGTATCTTGTATGTTAATGTGCTTCTGTTTAACCAGTGAAGACCTATCAGTTATTAGTTGTCTCTAAGTCTACAGTGTGTGGGTTGCTTGGCAACGCTGTGGTCCTGGCTGTGGAGGAAGGCAACACTGCAAACAGAGGCGGCTGCATCCAGCATGTTTCTGGATGTGTAAGCGGTGCTGTGCTGTCATACCACGCAATATGCTCTCATGAATCCAGTTTTCCGGGAAAATTAGCAAAAATAATTGGGAAGGCAAGAGTCTGTCAGATAAGATAATTGTGAATCGTTTAATATGGTGGCACAGTGTGACAGATTTGTTGACATCACTGCTAACAGCGCTTCGCTTTGAAGCTCCTTTTGTTTTATTTCCCTTTAAGGAAACATGTGAAAACAGATTGATGCATATAAGTATATACGGGCACAGAGTAACAAATTCCATCCATCCAAGGGAGTAACAAATTCAATATTTATATTATAGATAATAGCGTAAAGGCAATTTTTAAAAACCTTTTATCCACTCCTTCTGCCATGATTAAATTGATGATTTAATATTTAACATTATAAGCATATTTATGCCGCATGTTTCAAAATGAGCTGCGTAATGTGGCCGAAGGCAAAAGCACTTAAAGTAGAGATGTTTCTTTAATAATAATAATAATAATAATAATAATAATAATAATAATAATAATAATAATATATGAAGGTAATAGGGTTGTTATAAACATGCAATGATAAAGAATATTAAGAACAGATATAAATTGTACAAAAAAAACAACTTCCTAAATCTGGAAAAATGTATAGACACAAAAAAATTACATGGTATTATACCATTTATTTCCAAAGCGAAACGCACAATTACAAAATGTCTTGCCTTGAATTGCCAACGCAAGAGTTAGAATATCGCAATGGAATCTTCCACTGTTTAAAAGTTTTATGAGGCTCCTCCCACCACAAAACTACTCATGGTATAACCCAACATTATCTTATGGTGCTTTCACGGTCCACGGGAAATTGTCAGATAAATATGAGAGTCCCAGCTACAGACGAACAGTAATTTTCCCAAACAGTCTGTCGCCAACCATTCATTATCCTGAAAAAAATATTTATCTTACAAAAGCTGAAGTCATAGTATAGTTAGCTGTGTTGTCGCAATTGTTGCATGACATATCCATACTTTGCACACCGTAAAATATAACAAATACGGTGTATTCAGCTTTTAAAATACCGATTTTTCAGTCAAGGTTTGGGCACATTGAAGCTGCATCTACACATATTAATTCTTCTTTGACTACCATCGCTACGATTTAATAGACAAAAGCAGGGCAGAACGAGTTGCAGAAATAGCGACGTCGAGTGCAACGAGCGGTTCCTAAACGCAGCGCGAGGCTGCCTCACCCCGCGCAGCCGCGTCCGTCTCCCTCCGCGGTGTCTCCCTCCGCGGTGCCTCGCGCCCTGTCACCGGAGGTCCGCCCCAAACAAACCGCCGCGCGGGTGGGTGGGGGGGGGGTCGCGTCGTCAACACAACCGCCTCCGGTGGGCCGGCCGCGGGATGTGACTCCGGCGCTCCCGCAGCTGCCTGACCCTGAGCGCGCGTACAAAAGGAAGGAGGCGATGGCGGGGAGAGCCGCCGAGGCAGCGGCGGGTTCGTCGGGCTCAGCGAAGCCCCCCTCAGCCGGCCCGAGGCGACGCTTCTAGGGACACGAGCCGCCAGCATGTCGGACCCCAGCCACTGGTCTGCGGGGCCCAGCCAGAACAAGTCTCATTTTGTTCCAGGAACCTTGTTAAAACGCTCAAAAAGGTATTTTCCCCCCCGACAGTTTGTGACTAAAACTGATGCTAGTTTAGCAGCTTTTACTTTCTTTTTTACTTCAAAATGCAGTGTTTTATGTAGAATGGTGACCAAATGAAGGAGATGCTCTCAGAAACTAGATTAACTACATGTTTCTAATCAATATTAATCCTTGCATGCACGTAAGATTTCATCCGGTAAAGCAACAAACAAAGCTTTTTATCGATGTTATAAAAAATATACTTACAAATATATGTAATCACAGAAAAAAGTGTTTTAAAGCGTTAGATGCACAAGTCTGGTGTTCGTTGAGATGACTTTACAGCTTAGTTATAACTGCACATGGCTGTCTGAATTAATCTGTATATCAGAGATAACTTTCTGAAACTGTTTACTGTTGCCTGATCTTCTCAGTCAGATCATTATTCCATTAAATATCACCAGTTAAACAAACAGAAACATCAACGTTTCCAGAAAATATTGTATTCTGAGTGTGAATACACTTAATTTAGAGTCATACAATGATAAAATTGGCATTTGAGATACTTAAACTAGTCAAGTGAAGCATTTTTTGCCTCTTTCCATTCCATGTGGTTTAAGCATTAATGTTTTATTAAATAAGATGGGATCAGTCGGTTTACTCATGATTGTGCTGAAAAAAGAGAAAAAAAAGTAATGACACTTTAAATCACCATTTCAGGTGAATATCATTATATCATGGCTCAAAGCCTAACCTCAATCTTATCCTCCCCACAAACACACACACAAACACACACACACACACAGACACACACAGGACATCTGTGGCTCCAGATGGACCTGCTGCTGTTGTTGGTGCATGCAGTTGCTGGAGCCATTAGCCTGTTGATGGGAGGTTTTCTTCTCTGCGTTTTGGCTGTCATCTGCGGTTCCCTCTGTGGCTGACACGGTCATGCTGGTGTGTCACGCATCTGCCTGCAGATTGAAGTTACATAAACATTATCTCAAGGCAGAGGCGCTCATACAGCGGAAATAATCTCATAGGTTGACTTAAATCTCAGTGGGCAGAAGCCTCAGTTCTTTCAGCCAAGTCTCATAAGCCTAATCTCTTTCAGACTTGTGCATGGGGCTGCACATTTTTTATACAAATTTGCAAAAATATGCATGTTGGAGATGTTAATGTATCTGATATGCATATTGCAAAATGCATATTTTGCATACATGCATTTAAACAGTATTTAAGAGCATATGTGCATTAATGTCTCTATGGAGAGGGTCCTCGTGGTCCAGATGCTTTAAATGTGTGTCTATAAACAACAGCAGCATTGTTATGCAATTCATGTTGGATACTACACTGGCAACTAGAGGGAACACAACCCATCTCCATAGCAACAAGGTCTGTAAGTCACTAGGCTGTAATATTGTATATTTTATTTGGACAATAGTACAATATTTGTCTCCTGCAAAGTCTCTGAAATGAAAAGAAGCCTAAAGGAAAAAAAAACAAAAAACAAATACAATGTTGGAATTTCATAATTCGGGCAGATGCCAAAGCTAACTGAAGAAATTGATTTTTATGAAATTCTGCCCAGAAAGCTGCAGCGTCGCTGTTCAAAGTGGCTACAAAGTTTGTGATTTACAGATATCGTGCAGCCTGACTTGCGAAATGTATTTTTGGTAACTTGAGCAGACTGCAATATTGAAATAGTCATGGCCTTTTAAAGTTAGTCAGAAAATATTCCAGTAATTATTAAAAGGAGCATTGTAGCTCTACATTCTATCCTCCCAGCTTATATCTGCTTCCAGATCAGCTTACTGTTTTAACAGATATACACTTTGTGATTCAGTTTCTGAATTGTGTTGGGGTAGAGTTCAAGCTTAGCAATAAAATTCCCTTTAATTTGAATGTTTAAGCTGCTCTAAATCTCTCTCTCTCTCTCCCTCTTTCTCTCCCTCCCCCTCTCTCCCTCTCTCTCCCTCTCTCTCCCTGTCTGTCTGCCTCTCTCCCTCCCTCTTTCTCTGGCATGGAAGCATTATGTTAAAAAAATTAGGCAATGTGGGGGGTTTTCTTTGAATGAGCTGCCCACTGCTATGACCTGAATCTACCCTGATTCCATCACAGAATTATCGCCGTTCTTCACCTTTCTCAGTCACACGCTGAGAGCCTCATACTCTTCATGGGCTTTAAGTTAGGACTTTAGTATTAATCTGGGTAATTGAGATCTTTATTTTTTAACAAGGGACAAATTAACCTGACTAAAAACCACCACCGCCAAGAATAACATATAATTATTTCTAATGTCAGCCCAAAGTGTATTTCAAAAGATGAGTGAAATGTGCCATTTTCTAAATGCCTCTGTATTCCAAAGATGCAGATATGTGGTGTGTGTTGAGGTCACGGTCGCTTGACTTTGTGTTCTTGCGCTTCAGCTGTCGGAGCAGCAACAGAAAGAGCCTTGGAGTCGGGACGCCTTCACCCACGCTGTCCCGGCCGCTCTCCCCCCTCTCTCTCCACACAGGTAACATCAATTGTCATGTTAAGTCACTTTTAATCCCAGCAAAAAGAGGAGAGGAAAAAACAATTTTGGGTTTGGTGTCAGCTTTACTTAATTCCCTGCAGCCTTTCTGTCATAATCATTGAGACAACAGCGTTGTCTTTCTACCTGGTTTTTCTCAAACCTACCTTAAAAATCAAACCACTTTTAATCTTTATACCTGTGGGATCTGGAAAAGCAGCGCTTCAGTGGTAGTTTGATGTGAGGACATCAAGCGCGATTTGGGGATTAGTATGTTGCTGTAGGACATTCTAAAACAACAAGCACACTTCCACCTGACGTGCCTCAGACCGTCAGCAGGAGGTCTGACTCTGGGCCAGAATGGATTGTGTTCTGACCATGAATTAAGTCCCTCTTAGTTACCTCAGAGTTAATGGTGTTTTGTTGTGAATAATAACAGTGGGAAGTTTGGTGGTTTGGGGTTGTACATTGGTTACTTTCATTCTACTTCTTTTTTTTTTTTTTTTTTTTTTATTTCCACTTGAAAATGTGAAAGTGTGGTCCTGTCTGTTCTTTTTCCTCACACTGATTTTTATCTATAGTAACTGACATGTTTTCCATCAGCAAACAGCCCCTTGGACAGCCCTCGGAATGTTTCAACCAGCGCCTGCCTCAATTTTCCATTTGCCCGAAGGTACGCTCTCAGACACTTCTTATTTTGCAGTGATGATTTTATTCTGAACGACCCTGTCGTGACAGCAGCGCACTATTTAAACGATCAGTGAAATTGGAACACTTTTAGTGATCAAAGTTGATGTAAATGGAGAACAACGGCTCTGAACCAAGTAAGATGGAAGGAATCCACCTCCTTGTGATTCCTTCTTCATGATCAGTCTGTTGGGATTTCCTGCGCCATCCTGCCTGTGCGCTCAAACAGAAGCAGACGTTACCGACGCCGTGGAGAAACAGCAGCTGATCGGGGTTGACTCAGCCCGGAGCATTCTCACCTCCACCTGAGTTCTTCACAGCTCCGTCCCCTGTGTAGATCCAGCCCGTGAAGCCCTTCACTATGTCCCTCAACCCAGTTCCCATGGCAACCCTCATTGCTCTCGACGTGTTCATCAGACACCTAGAAGAAAACAACTTTAGCAAAGAAAAGTTCTCGCTTTTTTTTTTTTTTTAAGTGCACATAACAATGACATCATTTTAATGGCAGAAACAATACATACTCTTCGCAAATACTTCATTTAACATTCGTTTAAGATTTTTTAGTATAATGGCGTCAGTCCTCAGCTGTAATATTTGCTGGCGTGCGACTGTTTTGTGGTGCATTTCTTCATCCTTCTCTCTGTTTACAAGGAAGTAAACGAAGTAAACGTGACGCTGGCGGGTGTGATTACAGTGAGGGGTTGAACAGAGTTTACGTCACGAGGTGCAAACGCGACATTGTGGTTTCCTGGAGGGATCGAATGAGGTCTCTGTGTAATCATCGTCACGTTTATCTGTCTACAACAATTCAACGGGATTTTTGAGGCCTTTTCTGAAGTGATGTGATGAAGTTGAAAGAGAGCGTCCAAAGATTCCGTATCGGCGGATCAGTAACTATGGCAACACGGGCAAGGAGTGTGAGGAAAACAATTTCATGCAGAGAAGTAACCCTGCTTCCTTCAGCATGGATGTAAACTCTGAATGTTTCTCTTGTGCTGCTGTCACTGAGGCGTTTTGATGTATGCATGCGGTCCTGAGATCCTGTTAGCGGATCGACTGTGAACAGCTTTGGAAAGGCAGCTCCCGCAACACAGGGCTGTCCCAGACCGAGCGCGTCAGTCTGGGCGACTCGCTGCGTCGCCGGCACCATCTCACCTCGCCGTGCGAGATGCAGCGGCGCTGAAATTTTGCTCTTTCAGGCCCCCACAGAAAACACGCCTTCACTTGGAGCTTTACCCTTAACGAACCCGAGCGTGCCAGCACCCGGAAGATAACACAACAGTCTGTGTTACATAAACCACAGCATCGCCTTAATTTAATTTGGTTGAAACTCTGCATCTAGACAAATGGAAAGTGGCGAATGTCACAACCCGTTTCCTCAGCTGAGTGCCGGGGGGGGTTGTAATCGCAGGATCCCTTGTGCAAGATACTTAAGTCGCTTCTTTGCCTCTCTCTCTTTTTCTCCTCTGCTGTCGTGAAATCAGTCACCTGGCTCGTGCTGACAGGTAGCCTTTTTCTACATATTTGTCTGGGTTTGCATGTCCCAAAAAAGCCACAATGGATCCCAGGAGGACATCCGTGTACGCGATTTGATTTCAAATCTAAGCAGACATGCATGCTCTCGTTATGCTGCTCTTAGTTACGTAAGGAGTTTCACAAAATTCTAACTAATGCCAGTGGCCTTACATAAGATGCGTGTTGGGGTGTTTTTTCAGAGCCGAGGGCCGGAGATGGTCGCTGGCATCGCTGCCCTCTTCTGGCTATGGAACCAACCCTCCGAGCTCCACCGTCTCTGTGAGTATCCAGTGACGAAATGGCCCCACCCTCCACGACAGATGCATGGCGGCTTCACAATTCTCACACTTAAGTCATCTCAAATAGCACATTCATGCTTATATGTGCAAATACCAGGGCTGGGATGACAAACTGCTAATTGTTTTCCTCCATCATCAGCTTGAATTAGTCACTCTCCTCTTTGGAGAAACTCCAGCGAGGAGACCAGTGACATGTTGTTAAACAGCTCATATAAAATACACACCGCCTGCTCTGTCCGCTCAGGGTTTCCAGAACCATTTTGACCTTAGACACGGCCTTTATGCCTTTCACACCTTCTCACTTCTGTGTTAATGCATTTATTTAAAGACTATTTTGTGGGCCCTTTTGAAAATACAGAGAGGACATTTTTATAAATGCTAACTCCTTTCTGAGTGCTTAAAGGAACCCTTTGATGGTGGCTTCTATATGCAAGTTCCAAGTGGTTCTTTTCTGATTTATTCAGTAAAAAACTGATTTTGTAGTAATATATGAAGACTAAATTCAAATGAAGAGTTTTCAGAGTGAAGGGCTGCTGTCTGCTGCAGCAGTCTGCAGTAATGAGGTTATTGGTTAGAGACCCAGACACAGCCTTGGAGGTCAGGGGGAACAATAGGGTTCTTTAATGGCCTCATTATACTGAGGCCGTCACAGATGCTGAGCATCTGGTCCTCCTTACTTTAGAACACATGGACTATAAAACACACTCCGGCTGCTCTCCTCTTTGAACTGACTTTAGAAGAAACCCCAGTCCTGAAAGAACCAGGATAGATCAAGATTTTTGTGAATGAAACTGATAGGCTTTTTATTTGTTTAATGTTATTCCTTTTTTCTAGTACATGCATAGCAATGTTCTCACCATTTCTTGGTGTGCCCTCAGACAGAACTCTTTTCTCAACTGATCCTTTATTGTGTCTCCAGTCCTCTTCATCCTCCCAGGAGCGCCTTCACCAGCTTCCCTACCAACCGACTCAAGATGAGCTGCACTTCCTGTTTAAACACTTCCGCAGCACGGACAGTATGACAGACGAGGATGGACGCCCCTCAGTAACCATAAGACCAAGATCCCGCAGCCTCAGGTGGTTCATGCTCCTGTTTGCAACTCTCATCAGCAAATTTGCCGTTTCCTTCTCTAATATGATTAGACTGGAATAGTTGATTAGACTGGAATAGTTGATTAGACTGAAATAGTTGATTAGACTGAAATAGTTGATTAGACTGAAATAGTTGATTAGAATGGAATAGTTGTGCCACACAGTTTGGATTAAAAAAAAAAAAAAGTTCGTAAATTATTATTGACCCAAACACATTACAGTGAAGAGCTTTCCATCTCAAGAGGCTCAGAGTGATGAGCCGTTCTTCTTGATTGTGTTGTTCTCAACTTCTGTCTGTTGGCTTTTCTCCGTGCCTGTCGTGAGATGCTGTGTTCTGGCACCATGGCGTGCTGTGCGTGGGCATTTTAGCTAACAGAGCGCCACAGGGATCGAGCTGTTGAACTGTAGTCAACAGTGGGGGTGGTTTTGGGGGGGGGCGCTGCTGCAGAGATGCGCAGCGAGCTGCTGCAGTGTGTCTTTTTGTGTATTTGTGTGTGTTGGGCCGAGCCATCCAGCCTAACAGAGATGACTTTAATGACAAGAGAAGCCTGTTTGCATGCGGTATGTCCACTCCCATCTGTCGATTTAATGAAGATACTTCACACACTTCTCCGGACAACAGCGATTAAAGATTTAGTTTCGGCCCAGTTCAGCTTAGGACCTGTTTCCAGGTAGCCTAAACCCAGTTCTCATCTCGACCCATGTGACTCTAAGGACTTGGCAGAAATTCACACCTTGACCAAGTAAGTGGAAAGGGACTGTTTGTCTCACTGCTGTGTTGCTCATTCTGCTTGACATGCCCTGAATACCTGACAAGAGCCAGCCCAGCAGGTGGGTGATGTGAGCCGTTCAGAGGCTAGTACTGGTTCGTAGGGGCCCCTAATTAGTCACACGATGACAGGTTGCATCACCATCACACCTGTACAGTTCTTCCTCTACCATGTGGCCCTGTGCTGCTGCAGGGTCTCTGTCAATAGGGGCTAATTTTATGGTGGTTGTGAGCTGCTGAAGGCCTCTGTTCAGGCTTATGCCTCATACAGGACACAAAGTGCACATAAATGTCTGAGTTTTGTCGCGTTGAATTTGGGGTTGGGAGTGCACTTTTTCTTACACGCGTAGTTAAAATGCCAGATTGCTAGATATTTCAGAGGGGTCTCGCGGTAATGGAGTCCCGTAAGTGTTTATTTCAATAAATACTTTTAATTTTTGTTTAATACAAGAGCTACTGGGAGGATTTAAGAATATAAGTGAAAGAATTGGAAATAAGGCATACATAACGCTTTAGATTTTAGTGCTTCTTGTTACAAGCTCAAAGCTAGTTGAGATCAAATGTTTACTCAAGTTAATATCAGATGGTCAAGGTTAAGTTTGGTCTCTCAGAATTGCTTTCTGTCTTGAGCTTATTTCATGTGTTCTTGAGGTCTGAAATGCTGCTGGTGATGTATTGGAAGCACTTTCTCTATTTACACCATGGGGATTGAATAAATGAAACTTATCACCATTGTCTTTGCTCTTTGCAGCCCTGGGCGGTCAAATGTCTCCTTCGACAATGAGATTGTGATGATGAACCATGTTTACAAAGAACGCTTTCCTAAGGTTTGTTCTTTGAAAAGCCAATACAGCGCTTTTTTTTTTTTTTTACTTCTTTTCCATTTTGCAATATTCCAATTTGTCTAGATTCAATTTGATTTTTTGTACACAGTCAAATTGGGAGTTAAGAGAAGTTAAACAAAAAAAATTAAAAATTTAAGTCCTGGTTTTTCATAACACTTTATTTGTGTGATCCCAGGCCACAGCCCAGATGGAGGAGCGCTTGTTAGAGATTATCACCCACTACTCCCCGGAAAGCTCCCTCCCATTAGCTGATGGTGTGCTGGGCTTTATCCAGCACCAGCTAGTCGAGCTGGTTAGAGACTGTTTGGACAAGTCCCAGAAAGGCCTGGTTACATCCATGTACTTTGCTGAGCTGCAGGAAAAGCTGGAGAAGCTGCTTCATGAGGTGAGAATGTGCAACAGCCAGCACTGTGTATACCACCATATGAACTATTGACCTCTTCATCAGAGGACTTGGATATTACGAAATTGATCCACCCAGGTTATGTGTCGTCAGGCCTGATACCTAATGGTACTTTCTTGGCCAAAGGCACACAATATAGATTTTGGAAGTGGAAACTTGGCAATGTTAGGACGAACATTTCTGCCACCGGTCTTATCTATGTTGTGATAAAATGTCAGTTTCTATAGCAACACATTCTCCTGCTGTCAGACAGGAGGCTGAGCCAACTCGCTGTACCTCCAGCTGAACTGATAAGTCTGTTCCCATTCAGTGGAACAAATGTTGTCACACACAAAAAGACTTTAGCCAATCTCACTTTCT
This sequence comes from Lagocephalus sceleratus, assembly GCA_911728415.1. Lineage (NCBI taxonomy): Eukaryota > Metazoa > Chordata > Actinopteri > Tetraodontiformes > Tetraodontidae > Lagocephalus > Lagocephalus sceleratus. The sequence continues at coordinate 2,638,508 of CAJVRN010000030.1, read as the reverse complement.
TAAGCAAGGTACAGGGGAAGAAATGGCCAAAGGTCCCGTTATCAATATTCAAATGCATTGAACATGAAAATAAACCTGCAGCAAAACAGCTTTTGCTGTTACAAAGGGATTTTCCAAGTTTGACTTGAAGAAATGTTTGATAATTTAAGATCAGTTTAGCACTATTAACACTGAGGATGATTCCCAAGGCACCCCTGATGATTTCAATGCTTCTTTTTCATTTAAGGTCTAAATCTAATCTTTGATGCAGTGATGATTCATGACTGCCGCTTAAGCTGCCCCCATTCTGTTTTATGATTATTGTTCTGATATATTTCTGCTTTACGTGGGGGAAGCCATGAACAAGGAGTGGGGAATGTTGGAGGTGTCCATTTTTACCTTTGATCTAGCATAAATGACCAGAGTTGTCAAAACTGTGCAAAGTAGAACCAATGTTTCCACCCTGTCCTGTTACATTTCCAGGCCTACGAGCGTTCTGAAAGTGAAGAGGTGGCCATCATCGTTGATTTAGTGAGGAAGATCCTCATCATCATTTCTCGGCCTGCTCGCCTCCTGGAGTGTCTGGTAAGGCCAGCAGAAGAGGAAATATTTCCAAATGAGCATTAACTTGCTTTTGAATACAGCAATAGTACCTACAACATTTTTGTTGCTGGGTTTATATTCCCACAGAAATCATCAGTAATTTGTAACCTTTAATGACATTCACTGCTGAAAATTGAAAAAGATATGCCTGTACACCCTGATGACAATGGGATGCTATTCACAGGAGTTTGACCCTGAAGAGTTTTATCACTTACTCGAAGCTGCAGAGGGCGTAGCAAAAGTCGGTCAAGGGATCAAGACGGACATCCCGCGCTATATAATCAGTCAGCTGGGTCTCACACGGGACCCATTAGAAGGTAAAGCTGTCTTTGGCTTTATATTCAGCAAACAGACCTGCGCATATTCATGTTGTAGCAGTGCAGAATCAAAAAAGTAATCCTTATCAGCAGTACTGCAGTTCTCACTACATCACCCCCCCCCCTCCATGTTTCTAGATATGGTGCAGTTTGAACAATATGATGCCAATCCCATCGTGACTGTGGATACGGATGCTAATACAGAGGTAAATTTTACATTCTCTTGTCACGTATTCCCTTTACTCTATAAGCACAAAACAACACTTTTGTGTTCTCTCTACAGAATAAATCCCCACAGATGCTGACACCAACTAGGAGGAAACCTCTTGAAAGTGACTTTGAAACAATCAAACTCATCAGTAACGGAGCCTACGGGTAAGATTCCTTTTTCCAAGGTTTTCCTAAAATTGCATGAGAAGCGACTCGTCCTAAAGCATGCATAATTACCAACAACAGCCCGTGCCACCAAGACAGTTTGGTGTGAACATAACAGACCTTACCATTGTGTGTGTGTGTGTGTGTGTATATGTGTGTGTGTGTATATGTGTGTGTGTGTGTGTGTGTGTGTGTTTTCACAGGGCTGTGTATCTGGTCCGCCATAAGGAGACCCGCCAGCGATTCGCCATGAAAAAGATAAATCGTCAGAACCTGGTCCTGAGGAACCAGATCCAGCAGGCTTTTGTAGAACGGGACATCCTAACCTTTGCAGAGAACCCCTTTGTTGTCTCCATGTTTTGCTCTTTTGAAACACGGCGCCACCTCTGCATGGTCATGGAGTATGTGGAAGGTACATTGAAAAAGATTATAATTTAATTTAAGCCTTTCATTCATTTGGGTGGTGATTGTCACGGTTGTGTGTGTTTTATTTAGGTGGTGACTGTGCCAACCTGCTCAAGAACATGGGCCCTCTGCCTGTAGAAATGAGCAGGATGTACTTTGCTGAAACAGTCCTGGCCTTGGAGTACCTTCACAACTACGGTATTGTGCATCGGGACCTCAAACCTGACAAGTGAGGATGCACATCTGCTGCTGTGGGCTTTTCAGTAGCGCCAGCGTGTTTTTACCCAACATGTATTGTGCTTCTCCACCTGACAGTTTGTTGATCACATCCATGGGCCACATCAAGCTGACTGACTTTGGCCTCTCCAAGATTGGTCTGATGAATATGACCACCAATCTGTATGAGGGTCACATGGAGAAAGACACACGAGAGTTTGTGGACAAGCAGGTAAGATGTCCCGGGCGTAGCGCAAAGGATCTTTGTGCGTCGCGTCAGTGGTGGCATCTGTTCCCCTGACCCGTGCTGGTGCTTGTGCAGGTCTGTGGCACTCCAGAGTACATTGCTCCAGAGGTGATCCTGCGGCAGGGTTACGGGAAGCCAGTGGACTGGTGGGCCATGGGTGTCATCCTCTACGAGTTCCTCGTCGGCTGCGTTCCCTTTTTTGGAGACACTCCTGAAGAGCTTTTTGGACAAGTTGTTAGCGGTAAGGTTCTGGAATGATCAGAAGAACCAGTGCAGTTTCTAATATACATTTAAAATGTAATAAAATTATATGGTTACAAAACTGAATAACTCCTTAAATCAGTGTCGAACATCACAGTTCTTTGTTAGTTATCACTTATTGTCATGTTTTCCACATATATAAGATAATATACGATATACGACGATGACTGAGTTTTTCTGTTTTTGGCAGATGAAATCATTTGGCCAGAGGGAGATGATGCTTTGCCGACTGATGCTCAAGACCTTATCACCCGTTTACTCAAACAAAATCCTTTAGACCGACTAGGAACTGGTAATGCTCACCACCACGCAGACACAACAGACACGGGCTAATTTCATAGTTTTTTCCAGTCGTAAAACACTGAAGGTTTTCTTCATCTTGAGGAATTAATATTGTAGAATGATACATAGAGGTACTTAAACTGAAATGTAAACTACATGTGAATGACAGTGTTAAGATAAGCCAGGAGACATTCTTCATCCTAATTGCTGTGAAAACTTGCAGGTGGAGCGTCGGAGGTCAAGCAGCATCCCTTCTTCCTGGGTTTTGACTGGACAGGACTCCTGAGACAGAAAGCTGAATTCATCCCTCAGCTGGAGGCCGAGGATGACACCAGCTACTTTGACAGTACGTCAGGTTCATTTCAAAGATGCCTTTTCTTTTTTCTTACTCTCATCCACACCACACAGATTCTCACACTCGGATGTGTCACAACTGACAGAGGAGTTGCGATGTGTTCTGTTTAACGCGTGTGTGTGTGTGTATGTTTTTTCCCCTGTTTTCAGCTCGTTCAGAGCGTTACCATCATTTGGCTTCCGACGAAGATGAGGAAACAAACGATGAAGAGTCTTCCCTGGAAATCAGACAGTTTGCTTCATGGTCTCATAGATTTAGCAAGGTAAAAATTCTAGTTCTTGAAAAACCATGACCATAATTTGAAGCAAAATAAATCTACTCCCTTTATGATATGTGCCCATAACAAGTGCTTATCTGAGGACCGTTTATAAACATAACGTCCTAATCTCTAGTCTTCCCAAAATATATAAAGGCAGCTGTCCTAACCACAAGACGTTCCTACCTCTGACGCCTATTAACAAGCATTTTTTAAATGTCAGAGAAGACAAGAGGCTATTACATAAACCTCAGGGAAAGGCGAAACAGGAAAGATGAGTGTCTTCCATTGTCTGTCAGAAGAAACTTTGCTTGGAACAGTTTTTCCTGCAGGGCACTAATAAAATCTGCAACTACAATTAGCTGCTATTCAGCTGAGCCCAACTTCTAATTAATACTGTAAAAACATCACATGTTGTGGGTGAAAAATGACTCCCAGCTTCTCTTGCTGCTTATGAAGTTGCTCTTTTGATCTGTAGTGCTTCTGTAATAGAAAAAAGTTTTTTTATTTTTTTCAGCAACACAATCTCTTCTTTGTGTCTCACATCAATACCCCGGTTTAAACTTTCAGGTTTACAGCAGCACAGAGCATCTGGCAACACCATCCAACTTGAGCTTCTCATCTGACCGCAGCCACAGTGAGGACAAAGAGGACCGTGGGGACACGGGAGGACTCAGTCCCTCCCCAACCCCGGCAGATAGCAGCGTTGAACACAGACATACAGGACGGATGGCCAGGTAAGAACGCACAGAATGAGTATCAATATGTGGTCACTTCCCTTCACTTTGATTTCCATTCAACACATTTCTTGGACTGTTTGTAGTCTTCAACCTCGTACCTCGTCCAGCTCCCACTCTGAGAGGAGCACCAGTCCTCTGGTGATGACCAGCACCCACAGCCTGGAGACGATGCCCCGCTTCGCCCTGTCCACAGACGATGAAGGTGCATTTACACACTGTCCTGTTTTGCATATGTTGAGGTTCACCGTGGGTGGTCACACACGCGTGTTTTCACCTGTAGCTGAGGTGGTTGTGTCGAACCTTCGGAGGATCAGGATTCGTAGCAACAGCACAGGGGCCAAACACTCATCGCCCAAGGAGCCGACTGGACCCCGACGCTTCGGCAACCAGCTGGAGACGCCAGACAAACAGAGGCTTCCTTGTGGAGGGAAGGTTCCCAAGTCGGCGTCCGTCTCCGCCCTGTCTCTAATCATCACGACAGGTTGTCATGTTTGCACTAATACAACTAAAACCACAATGAAATGGCAAAATGTGACGAGATCTAAAGTTTTTTCATTCCCTTCCTTTCAGATGAGAGCCCCAGCGGCCTCCAGCCCAGTCCCATCTCCCCTCGCTCCCTCTCCTCCAACCCTTCGTCACGTGACTCTTCTCCCAGCCGGGACCTGTCGTTGTTCTCCGGCAGCCTGAAGCCTCCCATCATCATCCAAATCTCAGGGAAGAAGTTCGGCTTCACCTTGCAGGCAATCAGGGTCTACATGGGTGACAGTGATGTCTACACAGTGCATCACATGGTAGCGGTGAGCGTCACGTGATATTGGACTTGAGCTGCAGCTGAAAGGGACTGCACATCCCACCCTGTATTTTTAGGCCTGTTTCAAACGAACACTCAGTAAATTGGTTTACTCTTTCAAGCTGATGGCATGTTTGACAGTTGTGCAATGTAAATAAAACTAGGTCTCTGCTCTTTCACCAGAGTGTGGAGGAGGGCAGTCCCGCTCATGAGGCAGGCCTCCGCACTGGAGACCTAATTACCCACATCAACGGAGAGTCTGTCCAAGGCCTCGTTCACCCCGAGATGATGGAACTGCTGTTAAAGGTGGAGTCATTCTGTCGGGTCCCTCTGTCGGCCTGTTTTCCTGAGTTTGATAACAACTTTGCTTTTTGTTATTCTCAACTGTGCAGAGTGGTAGCAGAGTAGCTCTTCAGACCATAGCGCTGGAGAACACATCCATCAAAGTGGGTCCTGCTAGAAAAATCAAAAACAAAGGCAAGATGGCCCGGCGCAGCAAGAAAAGCAAGAAGAGAGATAATTATGACAGGTGAGAGCATCCAGGCTTTGGTTTTCTACCGGTAGCCCCGACATTATAATAGTTTCTGTGGTGCTCATTTGTCTTCCTTTAAAAATGTATTTTTTTGAGACCTTTTTAAGGTGATTTTGTGTGTTCTACAAGATTAACTGACTTTGGCATCACTTGGCTTTTCCCACAGGCGTCGGGGTATCTTAAAGAAGCTGTCGAAGGGGAGCACAGTAATGCACAACAGCCGTAGTTTCTCCTCAGGTCTTCACCACTCGGTCTCCTCCAGCGAGAGTCTGCCGGGCTCCCCGACACACAGTCTCTCCCCCGGACCGTCCACGCCCTGCCGGAGCCCTGCGCCTGACCATCAGACCTTAGGTGGTGCTCTGCTGTTGTACACTCTCGACAGAACTCTCTTGACGATGTCTTCCAACATTTCCCACTCTTTCTTTCCAGACAATAGCTCCCCTCAGAACACGTCCCCCTGTTCCAGTTCTTCCAGTTCTCCTGCTGCGCACATCCGGCCGAGCTCTCTCCACGGCCTGAGCTCGAAGCTCAGCACGCAGCGCTACGCCAAGGTGAACCGTCGGAAGTCGACCAGCAACATCCCTCCCTCGCCCCTGGCGTGCAACTCCTCCTCGCCCTCCGCGCAGCCCCTTTCTCCCCAACGCTCTTCCTCCCCACTCTCGGGCTTTGCCAAAACCCTGCACACCTACCACGGCAAAACCCTGTCCCCTCCCACCATTGTCAGGCACGTTGTCCGGCCCCGCAGTGCGGAGCCACCTCGGTCTCCCCTGCTGAAGAGAGTCCAGTCGGCTGAGAAGCTGTCTGGCGTGTATCATGTAGACAAGAAGTCTTACGCCCCCCGTAGGCACACGCTGGAGGTACCATTTTATGGTGAAGAGCTGCTGGGTGACTCGGAGGCCGGGGGCTCCGATCACAGCAGGGTGGGGGGGTACATCAGCTGTCAGAGGCTGAGGGACTCAGGGATCGACCGATCGGAACAGTTGGTTGTGATGCGAAAGCTCAACCTCTCCGAGCGGCGAGACTCTTTTAAGAAGCAAGAGGCCGTGCAGGAGGTAAGCTTTGACGAGCCGGACGAGAAGAGCGGCGCCGCCGGTTCCAGCGGCGGGCGCAACCCCGCAAGTTCAAACGCAGCACCAACAGCACAGGACGGCCTGGGTGCACGCAGCCAGCGAGGAGGTGGAGCTAGAGGTGCCCGCGGTCAGGCGGTTCACCCTGGTGCCACAGATCGCCGTGCAGGGCTCGACGGAGAGCGAGCAGGACGAGTGGGAGCCGTGCTCGGATGGCGAGGAAACGGATGAGAAAACTGAGCAGGAAGTGGGCGTGTCCTTATCTGAGCCGCAGCAGGCAGGATGTCGCGAGGCCGTCTGCAGTCAGGCGGCGGGAGACGCCTCGGCGGCCCCTCGGGGCGGCGCGTCGACGCCCCACAGCCACATCTGAGAAAGTCATCTGTGCGCCACTGCTCATATCTCTCACGTCAAAGTTTAACACTCCTGTACAAACCTGTCTGAGTTCGTATGTGGCAGAAGATTTTACTTGAATTTTGTAATTCTGAATATTTACCACAGGTCAAAGCAGATAGTCGAGTATTATTCTAATTGTAAACAGGCGAGTTGTTAAGGTGGAAGGAAATTCTTAAACAGCCAAGACTCAACATTTTTCTACCCACAGGATGTCGTGTCTTTTGACAGTTCCTTTTTTAAATAAATGTCTATTTTTTAAAGAACATAATAGTAGTTTGATAATGCTTTGGCATCACCGAAGGACCAAATGGTACGAGAAGTCATTTTTAGAAGTTCAAGTTCTTTTTTTTTTTCTCCTCTGCTCATGCTGGTTTTACTTTGGTGAACAGCGCTGCTTCCAACAGTGTCATATTGTGACTATGATGACCTCCATAAACCACACGATCGCTCTTCTGTTTCAACAGCAGTTGTACACAGTATAAGTTGTATGATGATTTACAGCTAAAAAAACACTACAACCTACAAGATAAGCTATCAAACATTAATTGGCATACGGCATACAAGTTGTCACCGACTTATAAGTAACATTTTGGCAGGTCAAAACCATATCACAGGGGTCTGACACGTTAAACAGGTACATCTTTGGGGCTTGGAGGGAAAAGCTTTGTGTGAAATGTTTTGGTATTTATTTTGAGCTCTTTCCTGACCCATGTCAGGAGCTTTTCTACCTGGACTGTGCTGGAACCTTGTGTAGTTTTTGAAGTCTTCTCTGAAGTTGTAGCTTACCCCCCCCCCCCACACCCACAAGCATGTTAGAGGCACCACACCTGAAAGATACGTTCCTTTACTGTGTAGTGATGTTTACATTGAGGAAACAAGTGCACTAAATGTATTTTGACATGAATTTTCTAAGTGAATGTTAGGGATAAACAGACTAGCAGATGGAATCCTTTACATCAAATTCAATCTCATGGCTCCTTTGATGAATTGTGTTCCGTCTTTGTTTTGTACAAATATTGATGTGTATTTTAACTAAAAAAAGGATGTTTAAATCCAAATGTGGCAAAGAATATGATATGCACAATTACAACATTTGAGGGATTTGGAGAATACTCCCTTGAGTTGACTTCCAGTTTCAAAGTTTTTGGTCTTATTTGTCATTGGCTCTTTTGTACTGAGACTTTTGTTTTGTAGAAATCTGAGTTTAATGCGTGACTGGAGTCGTTTCAGCTTTATAAATATCCTTAAATGTCAGTCTTTACAGGACAGATGTAATGTCAGCAGAATTGTTTACACTGAACAAATGTGCTACTGTACGGACATTTTATATCGTTGATGATGAAACAACTCTTTGATACTATAAAGGAAAACTGCACCTCTAAATATCACAGGGTTTGTTCTCTTTGAAACTGCTCACAGAGAGGACTTTGGCACCGCGCTGAGAAGTGTTGTTACATGAGCTTTGCAGAGGCTTATCAGGTGTTCACAAACTCTTTCCAAATGTTACAGTTCATAATGAAAGGGTGTTAAAAATAAGAGCTATACTTCTGTTGCAAGTTAGTACTTCAGCTGGTGTTAAACTCCTCAGTGACAACGTGGCAGGTACATGTGCACGCGTTCTTTCGTGGACTCCTGTTCAGTGCATGCTGCATGAGACAAGTCATCTGTAATACTTCCTTGCATGGTATACCGGGGTGGTTGCCTCTGTACTGTGTTTTCTTATGCTAAAAATAAAACCTGTATTTTTGTTTGCCTCATTCTGACTCAGCATTATATTTTTTCCAAACAGATACGTCCTCATTTGGGGTTTTAAAGCGACCGGTCGCGCCCCCTAGCGGCCTAAGCAAATAATCACGTGATAAATGTGTCACGTATATTATCCTTTAAGCAGTAAATAAAATGTTGATTGTTAATGTGTTTACTGTAGATACGCCCACTGTTCAAGTGCTAAAATAATATTTTATAATCGTCAGTGATGTTGTTGTCGTGAGTCCTCCCGGCCGCCAGGCGTCAGTCACACGCGGGGGCATTTCGTAGAAGAAGTCCGGTGTCCTTCACAACAGCAAACATGGCGACCGCGACCAAAATCATCCAGAGGCTCCGGAATTTGCTTTCAGGGGTAAGAAACGGGGCGTTTTAGGGGTTCAACGCCGAAATAACCCACTCCTGTGGCGTTCGCACGACAAACGCGGCCACCTCACGGAGAGAAACCGGGAGTTAAATCCAGGCGAGCGAGCCGAGTTGGGTCGTGTGCTAACGTGCTAACGTGCTAACGTGGTTCAAACAAAACGTTTTTAGTCTCCACAATGTTCTTCTTTCAGCACGACCTACAAGCAAAGCTGCAGCTGAGATATGAGGAGATTGCGAAACGGTAGGACCTCCCTTCTGTCTCGGTTAGTCTCTGTTCACCGGTGGTGAAGAGGGGCGGCTGGGTGCATTTGGACGCACAAAACTCACTAAAACGTCACAAATTTTAAAAGAAAACACACTCTTGCATTATTGAGAAAGAGCTGATGAAGGTCACGGTGAATACTATTAAAAAATATATTAAATAGACTAAACTGTGCTTGTATAATATTAAATATACTCTGCCATAAATAAGCTACAATCTGGTGCAGGACGGGAGAGAATGTGTCAGATTTTGTCGTTTTTTTGTCAGATTTTGTCGTTTTTTTGGTCAAAGCACCGATAAACTCGTGTGTGTGCGTGTTTGTTGTCTGTAGGACGCAGCCTCCCCCCACACTGGCCGTAGGTCCGAGCCACAAGTATGCCGGCAACTATTACTACACCCGAGACGGACGTCGAGAGTCGCAGCCCGCGACGGTCGTCATGTCCTCGCAGAAGGCCCTCACCTCCGGCAGGTACGCGCCCCCACACACACACACACACACACACACACACACACACACACACACACGCCAGCACCATGAGATGGAGTAACAGTCAACTGACAGTGAAACGACGAACAGAACATTACTAACGTATCAGTTTTGTCAGCCACTGGACCCCCGTCATCGACGGAGGATTCAAGGTTTAGACCAGGGGTCTCCAGGTCCTCCCCAAGGGGCTGTGAGGCTGCAGGTTCTGGTTCCACCAGTCCAGCTCACCCAGTTTGACCAGTCAGCTGTTGAAGACTCAGATGAGTTGATGAAGTGAGTCCAGTCTGGTGCTGCTGCTGCTGGGTTGGACCAGAACCTGCAGCCTCACGGACCTCTGGGGGGGACCTGGAGACCCCTGGGGGGACCTGGAGACCTCTGGGGGGGACCTGGAGACCCCTGGGGGGACCTGGAGACCCCTGGGGGGACCTGGAGACCTCTGGGGGGACCTGGAGACCCCTGGGGGGGACCTGGAGACCCCTGGGGGGACCTGGAGACCCCTGGGGGGGACCTGGAGACCCCTGATTTAGAGGACGAAGAATTCACCTGATGAATTTGTGTTCAGTCCTCCAGTCTTTCATGGGGAGGCTACTTGCCTGTTCCAGATCTAAATGGGATGTACCCTCCATTCCTTATTGAACTGTTCTGTTTATTTCTTCGGTTCTTTTTTAAGCCAGATACTCATTTTGCAGAGGAAGTTCCCTGCAGATTTCCACCCATTCCATTAAAGTACCCTTGACTGCCTCACACCCCGGGCGGAGTGGAGTTTCCTGGGGATTAGCCCCGGTTGCCATGGCAACCCTCATTCCTTTTGAAAGTGCCTGCTGATTAAATTTGGGTCATGTGTTTATTTTAAGGTGTGGGGGGCCTTAAATCTTGCTTTAAGTCGCTGTTTTCTGACCTCTTTCAGTCAAGTGGCCGAGGCCCCGAAGCCTCCCGTGACTCCAGGCCCCGTCTACAAGGAACCGTCCCTGTCCACAGACCAGCCCTACCTCTGAGCCGCTGGATAGGTTCATTTAACAACGTTAACCCTCCTTCCAGAGGTGCTGTGGAGGCCTGGCCGACACGTGTGTCGCTTCATCTGTGTACAAAAGAAAGTGTGAATAAATTGTATTCTATTTAACTGGTTGTTTCTCATGTTTGGGTTAGTTGGTGTGGCTACCTGGATGCTCAGGGGCCTCCTCGCTCTAAAGAAAGAACCTTTAATATCAAATACGTTCATAAACTAAAAATGAAGCACGGAGTAAAAAAACCCCGGACCCTGCACGCCCATTGTAGTGGATAACTGCGGCCAGCAGGGGGCGCCATCAGCCCTCCGTTAGAGTGACGCGGCTCAAACACTACATGTCTAAAAACCCTAAAAAAAATAAAAATAAATGGAAACGTCAGCGAGCTAAAACAACTTATTCCGTCAGCTAAATGTTTTCCAGTATTTAAAAAGTGAGACGAGATAAAATTATTAATTTCAAAGCTATTGTACAAAGTTTTTTTCCATGTCTTTATTCAGTATTTGGAAAACAATTATTTCTCAATGTGCATTTCTGTTATTGTACATAAACCAGATTTGTTTAATATAAACGAGACGATTGAAAAGCACGCGTACGCGAGCCCCCCTCTGACGTCATTTCCCCGCGCCGCCGCCTCAGAGGACGCCGTGCAGCATGGGCCACCTTGAGCTCTTCCTCCTGCTGATCTCTGCCCTCACCTGCCTCCGCGCGCGCGGTAAGGTGCTCGCCGCGCGTGAGCGAGCTGCTCTCCAGTCAAACGTCGATCTCGGACACGTGCGGCTGCGTTTGAATAACGGCATGGTCTCACGACGTGACGCTTTGATCTCCGGGATCAAAGGCTCGTCCGGTGTGCAGCTGATGAGGTGTTCAGGTGTGCAGCTGATGAGGTGTTCAGGTGTGCAGCTGATGAGGCGTTCAGGTGTGCAGCTGATGAGGTGTTCAGGTGTGCAGCTGATGAGGTGTTCAGGTGTGCAGCTGATGAGGTGTTCAGGTGTGCAGCTGATGAGGCGTTCAGGTGTGCAGCTGATGAGGTGTTCAGGTGTGCAGCTGATGAGGTGTTCAGGTGTGCAGCTGATGAGGTGTTCAGGTGTGCAGCTGATGAGGTGTTCAGGTGTGCAGCTGATGAGGTGTTCAGGTGTGCAGCTGATGAGGCGTTCAGGTGTGCAGCTGATGAGGTGTTCAGGTGTGCAGCTGATGAGGCGTTCAGGTGTGCAGCTGATGAGGTGTTCAGGTGTGCAGCTGATGAGGCGTTCAGGTGTGCAGCTTTTCAGCTGATGAGGCGTTCAGGTGTGCAGCTGATGAGGCGTTCAGGTGTGCAGCTTTTCAGCTGATGAGGCGTTCAGGTGTGCAGCTGATGAGGCGTTCAGGTGTGCAGCTTTTCAGCTGATGAGGCGTTCAGGTGTGCAGCTGATGAGGCGTTCAGGTGTGCAGCTGATGAGGTGTTCAGGTGTGCAGCTTTTCAGCTGATGAGGTGTTCAGGTGTGCAGCTGATGAGGTTTCAGGTGTGCAGCTGATGAGGTGTTCAGGTGTGCAGCTGATGAGGCGTTCAGGTGTGCAGCTTTTCAGCTGATGAGGTTTCAGGTGTGCAGCTGATGAGGCGTTCAGGTGCGCAGCTGTTCAGGTGGAGGCTCGTAGGTCCCCAGGCTCCCCGTGTGGCCCCGCGCCTCCAGCCGAAGCTCAAACTCTCCCTCTTCCCCGTCCAAACGTCCCGGCCTCCCGCGGGACGCCTCGTTCACCTCCTGACGGCTCCGCCACGTCTCAGTCCGCAGGTCTTTCGTAACATTCCGGTGATTTGATCCCTGCCCCGCGGAGGTTGTTGAACAGTGCAGCGGGGGGGCACCGGAGCAGATTTTTCCACTCCTAATCCTGTGAAAGCGGACCGGCGCCCTTCCAGCAGGGCTCGGCCTTGAGCACCGGCACGAGAACAAAGCAGCACGAACTCGAAGGAGTCGGAGCACTTGCTGCTTTGGTTTTAGGAACGGGGGGGGGGCGCCAATAACCTGAGAAGTGTTTCACTGCTGTTGTCGGTCACAGCAGCGGTCCCCAACCCCGCTGGGCGCAGACCGGTACCGGTCCGTGGGTCAATCGGTACCGGGCCACCAAGAACTAACTCATTATTTCCGTTCTTTATTATCTGAGTCTGAACAAGCTCTTATTTTGAAAAACCACCTGATTCTCTGGGTTACATCTCGGTCACTTGAGCACCAAAAGCATCAAAATGAGTGAAAAAACAGATGTGAAATTTTATTTTGAAGGGGAAAAGACCCAGATTTAGATTTAGATTTGACATGTAAACAATCTACGTGTACCCCCCCCCCCCCGGTGGGTACATTGTGGAGCGTCCACCGGTCCTGGGACACGGGTTGGGGCCCGCTGGGTTACGGTGTTCCTCCCCTCACAGGTCAGCTGCCGTGCGGGGAAGCTGACTTCTCCTGCGGGCCGTCGGACAGGTGCCTGTCGAGAGTCCGGCTGTGCGACGGGCATCTCGACTGCAGGGACGGGAGGGACGAGTCCCGGGAGCGGTGCGGCGCGCCCACGTGCAAGCCGTCCGAGTTTGGGTGCGGGGACGGTCGCTGCGTCCCCCACGCCTGGAGGTGCGACAACACGAGGGACTGCGACGACGGCAGCGATGAGGCCAACTGCGGTGAGTCCGCACCGCCCGGCACGCGTGCGCTTTCACGGGGTGTCCTGGAAACCGTGGACCTCGCACGAGTCCCGGGATAATCTGGGACGAGCTGGAAATGAGACGTCATCCCCCCGCCATTGACACACAACAGGGGTGAGGCTGAGCATCCCTGGTGGGGTTTGGAGTCCGAGGTTGAGATGGGGAGGTGGGGTGGGTGTGGGGGGGTGTGTGTGTGGGGGTGGGTGTGTGTGTGGGTGTGTGTGTGGGGGGTGGGTGTGGGGGGATGACAGTCGACCCTCGTTTGTTATTGAACGACACGGGCTGTAGTCCCACGATCGACCGCTAGATGGCGGCAGAGTGAAGGAGTGCTCGCGTCTGCCCTCGTCAATCGTTTATTCCAGAGATGTCCACCCTTCCCCCCAGAGGTCCGTGAGGCTGCAGGTTCTGGTCCAACCCAGCAGCAGCAGCACCAGACTGGACTCACTTCATCAACTCATCTGAGTCTTCAACAGCTGACTGGTCAAACTGGGTGAGCTGGACTGGTGGGACCAGAACCTGCAGCCTCACGGCCCTCTGGGGGGGACCTGGAGACCCCTGGTTTATTCCCAAACACACACACACGCACACACACATCCTGGCTGTGTCTGAACTCACACACTCGTCCCAATTCACTACAACTACGTGAAGAAGGGGTTTTATCTGGGTGTCATCCTGGACAACTCACTCTCCTTCCAATCTCACATCAACATCACCCGATCTGCTTACTTTCACCTGCGCAATATCAATCGTCTCTGCTCCTCTCTCTCCCCCCACGCCACTGCCATCCTAGTCCACAGCCTCGTCACCTCCCGTATCGACTACTGCAATGCACTCCTTTTCGGTGTCCCCCACAAATCCCTCCGGAAACTCCAGTTGGTCCAGAACTCTGCTGCCCGCATCATCACCAGAACCCCCTCCACTCAGCACATTACCCCTGTTCTCCAGCAGCTTCACTGGCTCCCGGTTCATCTCCGCATCACCTTCAAGATCCTTTTATATACTTTTAAAGCCATCCATAACCTTGCCCCCCTATTTGACTGACCTTCTCCACGTCTCCACACCCTCTCGGTCCCTCAGGTCTTCCTCCTCCCTTCACCTCTCCATACCTTCCTCACGCCTCAGCACCATGGGGGCAGAGCTTTCAGCCGCTCTGCCCCTAAACTTTGGAACTCTCTTCCACCGGACCTACGCAACATTGACTCTCTCCCCCAGTTCAAATCTAATCTCAAAACCCACCTGTTCAAAACTGCATTCTCGGTCTGAATTTATCATTTTCTGATTTCTGTTGCCCTTTCATTACCCCTGTACAATTTCCTGCTGCCCATATCTGCCTTTCTTTGATTTTATCGCTGCCTTTTAATTACCTGTTTTAACTGCCTGTTGCCTTTTAATTGCCTGCTATTTTATTTATTTTATTTATTTTTATTTATTTTAGTGTGTATTTATTCTCTGTAAAGTGACCTTGGGTGTCCAGAAAGGCGCTGTCAAATAAAATGTATTATTATTATTATTATTATTATTTTAGTGAACTACTCATCGTACAGCGTAATGCTGCATAATAAATATGCACCAGACTGACATCAATCAGTCAAATAATTGTACTTTTTATACATATTAATGAACATAAAGCATTCACTGGTTTTATACTACTATGTATTTCATATTTAATTATTATTTAATACTGTGTACTACCTTTTGCAGTGCATTATGGGATGCCTTGAGTGCGCCACACAGCACTCCTCACTTAACATTGACAGCCCCTCAAAGTGTCGGACTCCCTGAGTGCGTCAGCTGCAGGGAGTGTTTTCAGGCACGGCGTCTGATCTCTGGCACTCATCTTTGTGTTGGCCACGTCACCTCAGGGCGGCGCCGCAAACCAAGAGGAGGTGGAGAAGTAGCCAATATGTAGCCAATATGTAACCATGGTGACCGGCCTGCCGTAATTAAGAGGACAAACATGGCGATCGTGCTTGAATCGCCATGACCAGTTGGGTTTGTGTCAATAGTCGGCCGGCCTCTAGCGGTCGTGACCGAGGGATCGTCTGCGGATGCGGCTGCGCTTTAACGGAGGTCGGTTTTGTCCGCAGATCAGAACGAGTGCGCGGTCGACAACGGCGGCTGCTCCCATCGCTGCAAAGACCTGCCCATGGGGTTCGTCTGCGAGTGCCCACGCGACATGGCGCTGGTGGGAGAGTACCAGTGCGAGGGTGAGTGGCAGCCTGGGGGCTCGCGCCCTGTTGACACCGGTGTCCGAGGGAGGGGCGGGGCTTTCTGACGCCTTCTCGTCGTTTCCTCTAGAGGTGGACGCCTGCCTGAGCGCGGACCTGTGCGATCACGCGTGCGTCCCCTTTAACGGCAGTCTCGCCTGCAGCTGCGACCAGAACTACAAAATGAGTCCGACCACGGGAGAGTGCAAAGCAGCGGGTGAGAGCCCAAGCACGTGACACCAGCATCAGGGATCAGAAACCGGTTTGAGTCAGGAAATGTCGTCCTTTCAATGTCACCGCAGCGTTACAGATTCCCTTTTAGGCATCATTTAATAGCCACTGATCCATCAGAAGTACAAGAGTGTGTGTGTACGACAAATAAGAAGTGCAAGAGTGTGTGTGTACGACAAATAAGAAGTGCAAGAGTGTGTGTGTACGACAAATAAGAAGTGCAAGAGTGTGTGTGTACGACAAATAAGAAGTACAAGAGTGTGTGTGGACATTGCTACATTCTCACCACCAAAATCACGTGAGATACTTTCAGGAAGTGAAAATTGTACTCGCAGCTTTAGGAGAGTGTTTGAGGGTTAAGACCAGTTATGAAGGTTGATGTTACAAATGAGGTTATCCGGTCCAACCCAGCTTTTTGTTTTTAGCTGTCAGTGATTGTGGTTATTATTTTGGTCTTCACTATGTAGCATGTACAGCATCACACACACCCTTGTACTTCTATCTTTGTGGGGACTTGCATAACGCATTACCCAGTGGTGAGGCGTAACGTGCCTCTCACCAATGGCTCAAAACCGAATGGGCTTTTTGTTCCTCAGAATTGCCGTCCTTTGTTGTCGTGTGACTGAGAACGTCCACCACGGTTGAACCGCCGGTGCTCTTCTATTCAGCTAAACTCGTTTGTCTGGTTGTGCAACGTGCTTTCTTCCACCGCCTTTCTAGTCTTCCACTAATAAGGATTGTTTGGCCGTTGTCCATAAATGTAAATATGTCTGCAGCTGAAATTAGAGACGATGTTTCCTCCCAGGGAATGAGGCGCAAGTGGCCTTCACCTCTTCCAAAGGGCTGCGATGGACCGGCATCAGCGGCAGGGAGCACAGGGAACCAGTTCAGAGGCTCACTGGACCCGGGCCAGTGGTAGGCTTGGCCTCGACTGGAACCCTGTACTGGGCGCAACGGTGCTGTGGCAACATTTACAGGTAACATCCATTTCTCCGGGAGGGTGTTGCTATCACTTCATCCAGCCTCTTAAGCAGCTCAGCTTTCATTTGTCTGTGGGCTGGTGTGTCAGCCAAGTTCACACGCATCGGCCATCCAACGCAGTTACTGGGAGACGTTTACTGGCGTTTATTACACGATGAAGACGCTAGAATGGACAAATCATTTAAATCTGTTCATATACGCGTCATTCTGCCATCGCTCCGTCCTCGAGCCCACCCAGAGAACGGATCTCGTGTCTGTGCAGGGTCTCCATGCGCGAAAAGCACCCAGCTTCCGCCTCAGTGCTCAGAGTTCAGGGTCCTGTCTCGGGTCTGGCTGTGGACTGGATCCACCAGCTTCTTTACTGGACCAGTGTGGGGAGCGGCTCGGTTCACGTCGGCCTGCTGGACGGGTCGGCTCAGCGTCCGCTGGTCACGGGGCTTGAGAAACCTTCTGCCGTGGCGGTGGACCCCCTCCGCAGGTAGGACATTGCAGTCCCAGTGACATCACTGATTCCTTTTACGCCTGCGTTTGGGGACATTTAAACCTTAAAAGAGGACCTGTGATGCAAAACTGCCTTTTTCAGTGCTTTAGGCCAACACGTTTGACATTCAGTAAACTACCGTACGCACCTGTTTCTCTGAACGGTCTGTTTTGCGTTCCTCCTTTTACATCAGTTGGGGAGATTTGAATAATCCCAGCCTCACTGCGTATCTCCTCCCATACAGCCGAGCATCCGCCTACTGGTGTGTTTGGAGTCCAACTGTGTTCAATCCTTTGTTTTTTCAACCGAATCTTGTTACTTTCATTTAGACATCAAGCTCCGGTCACCTTTAGAACTCGCGGGTGGTTTACCTTTCACCCCTTCCCTTTTTGCCAGGCTTCTCTTCTGGGCTCAGTCTGGTGCTTCCCCAAAGATTGAGAGAGCTGGTCTGGATGGTCAGGACAGGAAGGCTCTGGTCACACACCTGATATGCCAGCCGGTGGCTCTTTCTCTGGGTACGTTCTCAAATCTCAGTCCTGCAGGCAGCTCTTTGGGGGATGTATGAAGTAAGTAGGAGGCAATTGGAGGAATTGCTGCTGGGCCGTTGACCTCCATTATCCTCCAGTGTTGTGGGTCAAGTCTCTGTGATTCGATTATTGTCCAGATTTGCCCCGGCAGCTGCTCTATTGGATGGACCAGGAAACTAAAACCATCTCCAGGGTCAGTTTTGAGGGCCGTCATCGTAAGACAGTGGTAGAATCAAATGGTTATCTGGACCAGCCGTTTGGACTGGCTGTGTTTGAGGTAAGACGAGACACCGCTGCTGCACACCAGCAACTTCTGTCTTCAGAGAAACACGGGAAAAAAGTGCACTGATTATGTTTAATCGCAGGATCTCATTGTTTATTGTAATGGGAGAGGAAGTGAAATGTGGTTCAAAGCGAGGTTAACAAGAATGGAGAATCAGAAATAGACCAGTGTTGCACATTCCTACAAAAGAAAAGGTGTGTGCTGGGAAAAGTCTCTCTGTTAAACGAAGCGGGACTAATTTGATGCACACATTCAGGAATTAAAAAAAAACAATTGAACTGCAAACCTGTGTGTTACAGGGTTTTGTTTACTGGAGCGACGCGGTGACGCAGTCCATCTGCAGAGCCAATAAACACAATGGGCGGAACCTCACTGTGCTGCTGTCCAACGCCAGCTCACCGGGGGGCGTGGCCATCGTGCATTCTGCGCTCCAGCCAACAGGTACGACGAATCAGTTGTCGCGCTCCACTTGACTCCAGCTTTGCAGTCGGCGTGGAAAATCGGTAAATCGGACTCCTGACGGCGCGTTTGTCGGTTTGTTTGGTTCTCAGGGCCGTCTGCGTGCAGCCGCCCAGGGCGCGTCTGCCAGCACCAGTGCGTCGTTGACCTCCTGTCCGACAGCCCGGTGTTCCGGTGTGTTCCTCCAGAAACGGGACAAAGGGGACCGGAAAGCCCCGCCATCTCCCGCACTGTCCCCACGTCTGCTTTATCAGATCGTTCACTAGCTGGAATCCTCTCTCTTATCTGTAAGTGTGTGTGTGTGTGTGTGGGGGGCGGTGCCCCTCACTGTGAAACTTCACTGTGAATGTTGCGCTGCATCGTTTTACATGACTGCAGCAGTGCAGGACAGCCCAACGCTTTCAGCGAGCCCCCTGTTTGGAGAGATGTTTCCCTTTCCCGTCACAGGGCGGAGATCAGTAGATGGCCTATAACCTCACACAGCTGTCTTCTCATATCTACCTTTTTAGTGCGGCAATCAAATATTGACTGAAAGCCCAATATTTGTTTTACCAGCCTCTCCACGATTGCCAAATGTCATCAGCCCCCCACAGAAAGAATGATTTATGTTGACATAAAATATACATTAACAACACTAATGGGTAAAAAAAAAACCATAAAAGGCTTATGTTTGTGGCTTTAATAAAGGTTTCTTTACTATCTGGAGAGGGGTGGAGCAGCATTAACGTCATCTGAACCTGACTAACGTTATTAGTCTGCTTGAATGTCTTATGACTGTCGTGTGTGTGAGGTCATGGAAAATGTGTGTCTTTAGTGTTTCTCAGCATGTTGCTGGTGGGAACAGCCCTGTGGTGGTGGCGGGACCAGTTTAGGGTACCCAGACCTCTCGTGGACCAGAGCTTCTCCCTCAAAGAGTCCCAGGATCCGCTGCTCATGTTGGAACCACCTGTAGATCCAAACACACATCTCAGGAAGGCAAGAGAAGCATTTGCACACACAAACACACACACACACACACACACACACACACACACACACAACCTTGTACATCTGTCTTTGTGAGGACTTTCATAGATACAATGCATTATCTACCCGTCACAGCTAACCCCCAAACCTAACCTCAACCTTCAAACCTTGTCTTCACACTCAAACAGTCCTTTGAAGTTGTGACGAGCAGCCAAAATGTCCTCACTTTGCTAGTAGAATGCAGATTTTTCTATGTAGCAAGTACAGGAAAACACATGTGCACGTACAGACTTTAGTTGACCCAGTTAAATGCTTTTTTTGACTGGTGCCGCCTCTTTTTACTTTCTCTTCCAGGAGGTTTCCACCTCCTAGAGGTGTTAAACACTTATATATAACACTATAGAACTGTCGTTGGCAGAACAATAAAACCATTCTGGTGCTTCTAGTGGATAAAATTTTCTTTATCTAGAAATTCATACATGTAGAATAATTTTACTACTAATTACCATTAAATGTGGATTAAGTGAATGACTGACCAAAAGGCCCTTCTCTCCAAATGTTAAAAGTAAACATTTTCTCTTGGGTCAATTTAGAATTGCATAATGAGAAAATACATCTTCCATGTTTTTAGTTTTTCTGTTACAAACTGAATTATTACATAAATGATAAAACTGATTTGACCTCAGTATAATCCTATTATTAAAAGTAATGTTTTACTTCACCTCCCACACAAAATGGTTCCATTTTTCCTTTTTTGTACAGTTCCATGTGTCTTTCTAATTGTTATATCACATTTGGACAGCTGAGCTTCCTTGAAAGCAGCCGTCCGTGACAACCTGTCATCAGGTTAAAGGGTTAATCCAAAATCATGTGTTGTCTCTCTGAGCAGGAACCTTTGCTTAAGCTGGACTTGGATGCTGAATGAGGAGGCTGTGAAAGAGTTTCAGCCCCAGCAGCCACCTCCAGGCCGCGGGGCTGAAGTCACCCGGGTGTGCCTCATCGGTGATTCTTTCCTTCCAGATGGCTCCGAGACGCTGTGTGACTGTTAAACTCAGCCCAGCATTAATCAGCTGGGTGAGATATTTGTTAAGGCATCATTTGATTTGATTTTTTTTTTTTTTCCCCCGCTGAAACATTCTCAAATGCACGAATGCTTTTTTCATGGACCTGAACAGTGTTATGGGAGATTGAGGATGTGGTCGGTCTAAGGTTAACCGTTGCCTTATGATGCCTCGTGTGCCGTTTAGTAATAATTAACATAAGCATAGTTCATATTGAAATGATTGAGAAATGATTTCACTTTGCGGTACAGCTGCTGGAGAAATACTGTATTGTAGATGTAGTGTCATAAAGACCAAAGCACTTTTGGTCAGTTTCTTGTTTGATGTTTTGATGCCTTCTAGGAACATTTGCATTCTTATGTGGATTTTTTTTTCTTTCACCTTACAATGTTTATGGTGCTGGAACATCTGATTGTGTTTAGAATGTCTCAACTGAAATGACTCCATCTGCACAAACGTGCTAAAACTGCTGAGTTCTCACACTCTTATTTATTTGAATGAAATGGAACTGTTATTTATTTTGGGGCAGATTTCTAGTTGGTCAGACTGTACCGAGACCAAAACGTAAATAAAATTATTTTAGATACTGGTTTGTGCTCACGTTTTTTTCAGTCGCATCGGAAAGCCAACTTCCTCTGGTGCAGATCGAGGAGCTGGGCTAAGGAAGAAGCTGCTTCTGGGTCCCTTGTGATTCATGTTCTGTAACCACTTAGGTTTAAATGAATCGTGTCAGTAGTGAAATTCTCATGGCATGTGCCAGACTGCTTGGTTTGCATAAGTAGTGAGGCTTTTCATTAGCGATATCAGGACATGAGAACGTCATAAATGAAAAGGGTGCGTTGGTCCTGCTGTTCAGCTGTGTTATTTTACAGAATATGCAAACTTGGCCTCTCACTGAGGTCCCAATTGCATGTCTTTTTATTGCCATTTATCAGGACTTCTCGGTTCTTATCAAACTTTGAGTATTTGTCTTGTATCAAATGATACAGGTGTTTGTGAATAACCCCATTGTTCAGTGAGGATGCTTCATGCGGTATATACAGCACGCTATGCAGACTTGGAAATGTCAATAAAACCTTTAAGCGTAAAAGGCTGAGGTGTAATTTAGGTTGCTACAAAAGCAACTGCATTGGTGCTTATCGGTTTTGTTACATGGTGCATCAGAAATTTAAAAGCAACAGCGCTTCACCCTTACTACACTCAGGAGCAGTGGGAGTAGTGGTTTCTCTGGTTTGTTAGATAAATTCCTCTGTCTTCCTAAGCCTGTGACTATCTGTGATGCGTGAACACATACTCTTGACCCAAGTTCCTCTTGCAGAGACCGTCCCTCCAAACATCCTGAGTGGTTGAGAACTACATTTCAAAATAGGTTTCACAATGCAAATCATATTTTTCTGGTGGCACCCAGTTATGACATGACACTGGTCAAGCAGTTGACCTCCTCTTTAGATGAAATGAACAACTTCCTTTTTGATAAGGAACAAAGACACCAGATCCCGCACAGTAGGATTTGCTGCTTAAACAAGCCTTCATACTTGGCGTTACTCTGGGGAGACGTGTTACAGTTATTCAAACAGAATAAAAATAATCTTTTCAGCTTTATTCCTCATTTATTTTCTTGACTGTTATCAGTCAGTTAAAGCTTTTGGGGGCAGTGAGCATCGTGACCTCAGCAAAATGGTTCTGTGCTCATTTCTTGGGTCTCTCACTTAACTCATTGTCATTTAGTTTGATTTAGAGTGTGGGGCTGAACGGTGTGTATTTGTCTGTGTGTGCTGGCATGCTAGTGTATATATTGCTTGAACATCAACCGGGATGATACTTGGCAAATGTGTTCTTTTCTCCCGATATTGTCCCTTCACTCAGCTTTTATTTTGTAAGGCACCTCTGGGGGGGGTTAGAAAAGGCCGAGCATTTTCTAAGAAAGCAAGTCAATGCTGGACCTCTATCTGACCTCTGCTTTCACTACAAATCCTTAAATCAACTTTGTGTCTTAATCCCACCACTTCAACTATATTTACAAGTGCTTTGGAGTCTTGGACAGGCACCAATGAGCTTAAGGGACAACCCCGCTGCTTGTCTCCGAGCTCCTGGCATGTTGAATGAGTTGCTGATGCCAAAGCCTTGCTTTCAATGATGAGACGAGTAAGGGGCGTCTCCCTACCTCCCCAGGATGCTGCCTGCTACAATCTGAAACACAGGAAGACCTGCTCTGTGACAGGATATCTGCTCCATAATCAGACACTTGCATTTACTTTTATGTTGGATGTGCCTTTCCTGGACTGTTTCCTGACATGCTTTTGTTTTGCTCTGTATCTTCTGATCCCTGGCTTTAACTGTCATTTACCATGGCTGCAGAGAAAGTGGGATCGCAGAGAGACATGCAACACCGACGCTCAACCGTCTACTGCCCGGCCACAAGTGTGGCAGAACACAAGACATTCCCGTTTTTTCAGGAGAAATCTGTCAAAGCTTGGAGATCACTGGAGAATCTGGACAGTCCTGATACCAGAGCAGAGCAGTCCAAAGCCAAGGACACGCAGAACATCAACATCAACGTTGGCGGGAAACTATTTTACATTCCCAAAATGTGTGCCGTTAAATACCCTCAGAGCCGGATAGGCTTGCTAGCCCTCTGCAGAGACAGAGCAAAGCTCTTCCAGCTGTGCGATGACTACTCTTTATGCAAGAATGAGTTCTTCTTCGACAGAGACCCTGCCGTGTTCCATCACGTCTTCCATTTCTACAAAAGCGGGGTGATGTGGATTGTACAGGAGATGTGCCCCATCAACTTCGAGGAGGAGATCGATTACTGGGGCCTGAGCCTGAGGGACACTCAGCTCTGCTGCTGGACCGTGTTCCAGGAGAAGGTTGATGAGATTAAGGATGACCTGAAAGTGGAGATGGAGCTGAGGGCTGAGATTGAGGTAAAGTACTGTGAGGAGGGCTTCAAAAACAGGATGTTTGGGAATGTCCGGAACAGACTGTGGGATATTGTGGAAAATCCATATTCTTCCACGCTGGCAAAGGCCTTTGGTGTTCTTTCCAGCCTTTTGGTGCTCTTCTCCATTGTTGCAATGGCTCTCAACACTGTGAAGGAACTTCAGAATTATGGTATTTATGGCAGAACACACATGGAGTGGGTGGAGATAATCACCATTGTCTTTTTCACTTTTGAATATTTAATCCGCCTGGCCGCCACTCCCAACATCAAAATGTTTCTTAAAAGCGGGCTTAACTTTGTGGACATGGTGGCTGTTGTCCCGTACTTTGTTCAGATAGTGTTCGACACTGCTGCTGATGTTAAGGACACGAACCAACTGGAAGAAGAAACGGTGGCTCGGGTGATCAAGGTCAGCCACGTTCTCAAGGTCGTCAAGCTGACGCGGATTTTCCGTATTCTGAAGCTGGCCCGACACTCCACCGGGATGAGAGCTTTCGGGTTCACCCTGCGGCAATGCTACCAACAGACCAGCTGCATTTTTCTCTTCATCGCCATGGGGATCTTCACCTTCTCTACTCTCCTTTACTCAACCGAGAGGGAAACCGAAGGGTCACCGATAAGCAGCATCCAGGATGCGTGGTGGTGGGCAGCAGTGAGTATCGCCACCATCAGACACCAACAGGCCACGAACGCCAGTGCTCTCACACTTCCAGGACCACGACTCCAGCCCTGCTCTTCACACTCTTCCTGTAAAGCCAAAGTCAATAGTGGGGAAAGCGCCTGCTACCATTCAGTTAGCTGACTCTGTGAAGCCCTAAACCAGGGATCTCTAAATTGTCCATCCAGTTGCAACTCTTGACCTCGCGTTTCTCGCCATCTGTCCTGCGTTCTATTTTAAATTAGTTTGAAATGTTTTCATTTGCTAACACATTTAAATAAACCAGAAACACATTTTATGGTTTTACCCCTATGTCAATTTGGACAGTAACAAATATGTTTCTGCCATAGGTCACAATCTCCACTGTGGGATACGGGGATGTAGTTCCTGTGTCGATACTGGGTCGCGTCGTGGCCTTCACCTGCATTTCATTTGGAATAATCCTCAACGGCATGCCCATCTCCTTCCTCTTTAACAAGTTTTCGGACTATTACGCCAAGCTGAAGGCCCAGGAATGCAACACTGTGTTAGTAAAGCGGCGCTTTCAGCTAAGGAGACGCCTCAGGAGAAAACTGGACGCGTGCTTTCATCCTTTTGAGGAAGACGAGAGCATCTAAAGGAGGACCTGAGTGCACACTAAAATTACACTTATTAACTTATTTAGTTACTTATTTTAACGTAACTGGTCTCCTGAGGGCCCCATTTGAAGTTCACACCAGATATTTAATGATTTATTTGTAGAAATATTTGATTTGCTACTCAGTATAGTGTTTGTAACTTGTAAGTTGTGTATTTCATCCTGTTTAAACAGTAACTGAGAACCAGGATCATGATAGTATAATCATGAAACACTCTCAGGTTGTTATGTAATAAATTGCATAACTTCTTACAATATATTTGTAGCTGGTATTCAACTGCTATCCAATGTTTAATTAAGAATCCTTATTCTTAAAAAGCTGCTCTTTGTTATGTAGTAGATTTGCTGTTGTCTACCACCTACTTCCGATAGTTTGTGATGTAGCACCAAAAACACTGAAATATTAACATACATACATTTTTGCTCATAGACGCACCTAAAAAAATTTGGAATTTCTTCATTTACTTAATTTGGTCCTAGAAGTTTTCTAGGACCAAATTAACGAATTTGAATTTATCGAATTTGGTCCTAGAAGTTTTAACAATAAACAATAATTCTGAGCTGATATGACAGTAAAATTAAGCCAAAACAATTTAAAAAATAAGTGAATAAAATACCCAGTGACCTTATATTTTTTCAGGAAAAGAGAACCGCAGTCGTTGAAGAGGAAACTATTCTGTCAGTTAACTGAAATTAGAAGAGAGAGGATGAGAAAACGAGGGGGGGAACACAAGCTAAAACCGAAACTCATAAAAAACGTAACAGTCGTGGTGACCCCCCACAAAGAGCTCCGCCCACTCCATCCCACCGCACTTATCAATAAACGCCTGAATACTCTGCAAAGAAACAGACCAAATTCTTCAAGTGAGCCTCAACGGTGGTAAGAATACTGCACTTAATCTTCCCTCACCCGCATGCAGATAATTCGGTTCTCTTTAACGCTTATGAAGGTTCGCCTCAGACGTTTGGGTGTGTAGATTCATGTAACCCTTTAGAACGCCTCTGTAATTGACTAAAAGCAGAACGGAGGATGTTTGGGGGGGTTGGATGTCGTCCCCCGTTCATGCAAATCATGAATCTATTTATTGTTCATTTAATCAAATTCAAAACCCAGCTTCCTTCCTCATATGCGCCGAGGAGACAATTTGCACGTCTGTCTAATCTCCCGCGACGGGAAAAGCTCGTTCACTGCGATATTTTTAATTATTTCAAGTTCCTTTCACTTTTTTTTTATTTTAAAACCAGATCGCAGACGTCGCTTTGCGTGATAATCCCGTTGTGGACACTTTTTTAAAGAAGAAATAAAACGACCTGCGAGTTATCGACACCCTCCCCCCCCACCTCCACCCCTTTGCATTGTGTGATGTGTGTGATTTTCAGGGTAAATGTTAATGATTATCGTCCTCGTATCGCCTGGTCGGGTCTCCTGGTGTCAGGAGGTCACCTCTTGTTGGTGTCGGGGCTGGTTGGCTGGGTGACTGGGCTTCCTGGCCGCCCTCCCATCACCCAGCCCCGGTGCGCACCGTTGCGTCCCTGCCGCGCTCCGTCTCCGCTGGCAGTGGTTTTCGTTGCCTGGATCCGCTCAGCCGTTGTTTCTCCTCGCCCTTGTTTCGCCTTTTTAAAACGTAAACCCTTATTGAGTCAGTGTTTTGACCAATTTCAAGGACATAATTCGGTGCGTTTCTGCCCGACACCCTTTCACAAGGACAGGTAGGTGGCCAGGTACATACAAGGTCACGTCTGCTTGTTTCATTTCCCAGAGTTTGGTGTATGATGCATGGTGTAAAGGTAACTTATATCTAGAATGCATGTAAGCGTGCTGCATGTGAAGTTGGAATGACACTTTTTTTTAAACGCGTTCCTCTTTTTATTGTCATTTCAACACAGCAGTGATGACCTTTGAGAAAACTGGCCAGCAAGTTGAGAGAAGAGGGAAAGTGTGCGCTTTTAATATCGATAGTATATCACGTTGAAACTTTCAAAATTATCCCCTGGTCTTTTGACTTTCCAAAGCGCTGTTAAAGGTTTAAAGCTCTTTTCATGTGGTGTCTCTCTATTATAATGTGTGATCTATCGTACGAGGCAAAGGCCTCACCCCGGATTTTGAGTTGAAGCTCGGTTTGTTGACTGCTTCCTGACCTGTGGTGATGGACATTTGATAACAAGTGCTAGTAAGCAATGCTATATTGAGGAAGAGAGAAGGCCATGAGGGCTAAAAGTAACCCAACACCTGTTTGCTGGGAGTGGCGCTTTTTTTTTTTTTAAGCTTTGCAGTCATAAAATGGAATTAGACTGTGCGCAACATCTGCGGCTACCTCTAATATTTCAGGTGTGGCTAACAAAAAAAAAAGAAATTATTATTTACCTACAAATCAGTAAGTCTGAATCTGATCTATTATTACGTCTGCCAAGGAGGTTATGTGAGGGCTGGTGTTTGTCTGTTTGTATATTTGTTTGCTTGTTTTAGAGCAAAATAGCTTGTAGCTTAATAATCAGATTGTCAGGATACGTTGATAATGGGACAAGGAACAGATGACTATTTTGATGATTATATTTTTGGTTACCTTCAAGACTCTGGAGCAGGGGTCTCCAGGTCCCCCCCAGAGGGCCGTGAGGCTGCAGGTTCTGGTCCCACCAGTCCAGCTCACCCAGTTTGACCAGTCAGCTGTTGAAGACTCAGATGAGTTGATGAAGTGAGTCCAGTCTGGTGCTGCTGCTGCTGGGTTGGACCAGAACCTGCAGCCTCACGGACCTCTGGGGGGAGGTCGGAGATCCCTGATATGGAGTGACTTTGACCCTTGATTGTACAAGGAGCTAATGGAAAGCAACGTACTACTATATTACGGAACCTTGTAGTACATTGAACAATCTCCGTTGAGGGAAGACAACTCAGATCTGTCTCGCTTGGTGGTCTCTGCTTGGTGGTCGGCGCTGAGTGCTTTTCTACTTATTGACTGTTAGATTTAACAGGCTTTTAATGGCCATTTAAAAGCAAACTATTCAAAATGTCAAGTGTTAGTGTTATATTTTCTGGTGTACATACGTTTCCAATTTTGAGTGTACTCCAAGTTTGCACCTTTTTTCCTGCAAGGATTGATAAATGAGGCCCCTGGTCTGGTTTACAACAACAGTGACTGTTAATTGAATTGGTGATTGTCAAATTATCATCTACTAATTGTGATCTGAAATAATAAACCCACTCAAGCAAGCAGACCAAAGCGTGCAATTAAAATATTTTCAATATCTGACACCGGTACTTTTTTTATTAACATTTTGCTTTGTCGCCACAGGGTTCCAATGAAGAGTAAGACCAAAGTAAAGACTGTCCTGGTGGTGGTGGCTCTGGGTCTGCTGCTTCTCCACCTCTTTGACCTTACTGACAAGAAAACCATCCAACTTCATCCAGATGCCAGCGAAGCCAACAGACCGATTCATGAAGTCAACACCAGCACGTATAAATGGCCGAGGTGTGAAAGAAAAACGGCTGTAACAAATATCACAGGTTTTGGTTCTCTTCCTGCAAACATAAAGGACTTCCTCTATTATCGGCACTGTCGTCACTTCCCCATGCTGCTGGACGTTCCTGACAAATGTGGAGGAGCTGCTAAATCAGGAGAAGTCTTCCTCCTGCTGGTCGTCAAGAGTTCCCCTCTGAACTACGAACGCAGGGAGGTGCTGCGTAAAACCTGGGCCGCAGAGAGGATGCACAACGGCGCGTGGATCCGGAGGCTCTTCATAACGGGAACCACGGCGGGAGGTCACGAGAAAAGGAGAATGAACAGCCTCCTCCAGCTGGAGCAACGCGAGTACAAGGACATCCTCCAGTGGGACTTCACCGACAGCTTCTACAACCTGACCTTGAAGCAGATCCTCTTCCTGGAGTGGATGGGACGGAACTGCCCCGGCGCTCGCTTCCTGCTGAACGGAGACGACGACGTCTTCGCCCACACGGACAACATGGTGGAGTACCTGCAGAACCTCAGGGGGAACGATGGGAGCAAACACCTCTTCATAGGCCACCTCATACAGAACGTGGGGCCTATTCGATCACCGGGGAGCAAGTATTTCATTCCAGTTCAAGTACAGGAGTCGGACTCCTACCCCCCCTACTGCGGCGGAGGGGGCTTCCTCTTGTCGGGGTACACAGCTTCAGTCATATACAACATGTCCCACTCCATCACCATCCTCCCCATCGACGACGTCTACATGGGCATGTGCCTGGCCAGAGCCAAACTCGGTCCTGCCTCCCATATGGGTGTGAAGACGGCAGGTCTGCATGTTCCCACCAATAAAATGGATGAATATGATCCTTGTTTTTATAAAGATGTTTTATTGGTGCACAGGTTCCTCCCAGCTCAGCTGTATCACATGTGGAACAGAGTACATGAACCTGAGCTGAAGTGTTCCGTCAAAACCCTTGGACATTATTCACTCAGCAACCACTAACTAGTGAGCGCCATCAGACCTTTGAGAATGTTTTTTCTGCTGTTTGTTGTTTCACCAACAGACTAAATCTGTCTGACAGAACATTAGAACACGTCAAGAAACGCGAGAGCGGTTCCTGTGGAATCATCATTAAATTAATATCAGCCATACTTTTGTTTTTTTCTGTTTTTTTAATGGTAAACTATTGACCAGCAAAGCTACAAATCCCATTATATAAGCGAATATTCACTGAATATTATTCTTGACGGTCTCGTTTCTCTCAAAGAAGTCGGAAAATGCAACCCGAACCACAGTTGCCATATTTACTGAAGGCCTTTTTTTATTTTTTTAATGGTTGTTTTCCAGTTTTAGCACTTTTATTCGCCATAAATAGTAGGCTTCTTGTCATTGGAAGCAATAATAATACTCCAGAAAACTTGAACTAGTTATTATGCTGTACAGCTGAACACTCAGGATCTCTACCCTTCAGAATTGTACTTTACCTGAAACTTTGTGTGTTTGTTTAATATTTTTGTACTTCTTGAAACCGATGCTTCAAATATATCATTTGTTTGAGTGGAATAAATAGATGGCTTTAAAATGCTTCTCTTTTTAAGGACAGAATCCAGCTGACTGATCTGTTTCTGACAATTTGGACAGAAACATCAGCCTGCAAAATGCCCAGTGGAGGTTGGCTTGTAAGGATCTTTAGTGCTCCTTCTTCCCCTGAAGAATTTATAACCTTGCCAGCATTTTTGTACAATCTTTATTGGCTTCAGTTTTATAATCTGTGACAAGAGAAGCCCAGTCGCTTTGGATTAAAGCTCTGGGTGTGACATTTCTTCAATAACAAACTCATTTTAAGAAAGAAATCCTGATCAAGATTTTGATTTTAAAAATAAAAAGTCACAATTAATATTTACTTGAACTTAAGTGTGTGTTTTAATTTGTAACATATAAAAATATATATCCTAATTTTTGGAGAAAATAGTTTCCTGTTCCTTTCTGGGGCGACAGGAAAAATGCAGGTGAATAGACATAAGCTGTTAGATATTACCACTAGGGTGCGTTTGAAATGTACGTGTGCGTGTGTGTGTGTGCGTGTGTACACACCCTAACCCATACTACAATAACAGAGTATAAAAATAGCAATGCTTTCAATGTTACTCTGCAATACCTGCGGTGCCAATGAGTTTCACTGCAGACGTGTCCAGTCCTGCATCCTCCCTTCGTTTGCGCTGCGATCACCGCGTGAACTGATTATGTGCAATTACGAATTACTCTTATTTGTCGCAGCTCCCCTTCAAAGAACAGGAGCGAGACGAAGCTGGGCGATGAAGCTGCAGGTGAAGCAGATCAGGGACCACACGCGTCCTCTGCGCGCAGGAGGGGGCTCTTGGGCCACCTGTGGACACACACGGCGCTTCTTTCGTTCTTATTCCTCGATCCTGTTGAACAGGACGTCGCGTCACGCCCAAACATATTTCCGACTGACTTGATGTTTGTGCTGGAACCAGTTTGGCTGCTGCCTGCCCCCATCACGCACGTCAACCAAGCTGGTGTCATTGAAACTCCTCCGTAAACACGACATTCCGTAGTGATACGATTTATCTTTAGATTTTATTTTTTTTTACGCTTGTTTTGACGCCCCCTTTTCTCTCATTTTAAGTGGGACATTTCCCCTTTGCTGGCGCTGCTATTATACATGGAGTAAACGTTAATTATTATCTAGTCATATCGGGCTCAGTCTGGTGAAAGATAATGAAAAAGTGATTTCAGTCTGCTTTAAATGAAAGGAAGACACGTCCTTCCACCGCTTCCAACAACATATAATGATATAAACGTTAGTGATATTAAATATATCGTTATAAAATGATTTAAAATATAACAACCTTAAATCATAAATCTTTCATGTCCTTTAAAGAAGCCATCAGAAGATCAGCTGTGGGAGTGGCGCAAGCATGTCTTCCAGCCACGTCAACTCTGCTCATCCTGTTCGGACCGGCTGGGCGCACATTACCTGTGTGTTTGGCACCCGACCGGCCGCGCTCGTCAGATTGAAGGTTTGTGCATCTTTCATTTCAGTCTCACGTTTCTCACTGTGCTTTAAGCGCGTTTTGAGCTCCTTAAAACACCTCTGGTGGAGGGATGCTCCGTTTGGAGTTCAGGTAACTCAGTCACCTGTAGGGTCGACAGGTGCAATTAACCCAATTCATCAACCCGATATGTCATGAGTGTTGTATGCTCGCCTGGGAAAAACATAGGAGATGAATAAAACCCCAAACCCCGCGGACTGATGACTTCGATAAGACTGCGTGGTCAAGTTTGGCGATCTTCTTTAATTTGTAACAAAGAACCCAATTTAGACCCAATTTAGACTTCAGACATGGAAATTAGACCGATTGAAATGTAATGCGTAATATAATGCTTTATCCATTAGGTCTTCTAAATACATAAATGACTACCGTGGAAACCTTTTAAATATGCACAATCTGTCTGTCTGTCTGTCTGTCTGTCTGTCTGTCTGTCTGTATGTATGTATGATCCCAATATGTACAGAAAAGAGTCTTGGTGCTATTTTGTAAGTAAAACAGGAGGGCAATTTTGACCTGCCTCGTACTTTAACAAAGTCTTCTTAAAGCTTTGGTCACATTGTCCTCATACTAAATGTGTACAAAATACACTAAATGTGTACAAAATACACACACAGGTGACGATAAATTAAAACTGTGTTCATAGGCGGGTGTTGCTGTAGCTGTAAGGCAAATTCTTATTTCTGGCGAATACAGGAAGTGATTGTTATTTGGCCATAATTACAATCGGTTCAAAGTACACTGGAAAAATTTGCATTTTTATTTGTTTGCAGCACATTAAATCATTATTTATGTGAGATGAAGGTGTGGCATCTGTAGAATAGACCTGTTTTCTCTTTGTAAATATCAATAGATAGATATTGTTAAAAAATAACAACAGATTTGAACAAAAAAGAAATAATGATCATTAAGAAGGCAGGTTTAAAAAGTAGAAAGAGTAATTTTACTACTTTCCTCATACTTGACAAGGCAGCCACATCATTTGAACATGTAAATAGAAGCACTGATGATAATAATTTAATAATAAACTTTTTCAAATATCAATTAATATCTCTTCTTTCACATTTGAGTCGTAAAAGTAAGCAAGTGTTGTGGAAACCTTAATAATAATGAAAGACAAATGGACTTTGGGACCTCGTGGGGAGCTGCTGTATTTATTTTGTCTCAGAACTGTTAACACGTGTTCGCTATTTTTGCAGGATGTACAGGTCCAAGCGATTGAAGGTACTGATTCTCAAGTTTGGAGCTCTTTTTCTGCTGATTTTGTACCTGGGGACTTATGGCTTCAATCTCCAAAGCAGTGATGACAAACATGTGGACCAAGAGCAGGTTAGAGCGGAACCGCCTGCCCGTGTGAACGCCTACCACTACACGGGGCCCAAATGCCAGCAGAACCTGTCTATGGCCAACATGACAGGATTCAACACTTTTCCTCTGATCTTCCAAACCTTCATGTACTACCGGCACTGTCGTCACTTCCCCATGCTGCTGGACGTTCCTGACAAATGTGGAGGAGCTGCTAAATCAGGAGAAGTCTTCCTCCTGCTGGTCGTCAAGAGTTCCCCTCTGAACTACGACCGCAGGGAGGTGCTGCGTAAAACCTGGGCCGCAGAGAGGATGCACAACGGCGCGTGGATCCGGAGGCTCTTCATATCGGGAACCACGGCGGAAGGTCACGAGAAAAGGAGAATGAACAAGCTCCTGCTGGCAGAGAACCGCGAGTACAAGGACATCCTCCAGTGGGACTTCACCGACAGCTTCTACAACCTGACCTTGAAGCAGATCCTCTTCCTGGAGTGGATGGGACGGAACTGCCCCGGCGCTCGCTTCCTGCTGAACGGAGACGACGACGTCTTCGCCCACACGGACAACATGGTGGAGTACCTGCAGAACCTCAGGGGGAACGATGGGAGCAAACACCTCTTCATAGGCCACCTCAATATTTTCATGCCGCCCGTCAGAGACTCGTGGAGCAAATATTATGTTCCGTTTCAGATACACAAGTCGGACTCCTACCCCCCCTACTGCAGCGGAGGGGGCTTCCTCTTGTCGGGGTACACAGCTTCAGTCATATACAACATGTCCCACTCCATCACCATCCTCCCCATCGACGACGTCTACATGGGCATGTGCCTGGCCAGAGCCAAACTCCGGCCCGCGTCCCACATCGGCGTGAAGCCTTTCGGACAGGACGTCCCCTCCAAAAAACTCGACGCGTACCACCCCTGCTTTTACGTGGATGTGTTACTGGTGCACAGGTTCCTCCCAGCTCAGCTGTATCTCATGTGGAACAGAGTCAACGACCCGGACCTGAAGTGTGGCCCCTTCAACAAAAACATTGAGCGCATCTGACCTCAAAGTGTGGAGCTCATCTGAACAGGAACAGGCGTCCCTACAATGTTCAAACATTTTTTATTGCACGTTCTACTGATGATCTTTTATTTATTTTTGTATTGCAGCAAAATGTACTGAAATGAAGAATTGGGTTTTCCGGGAGACATTAATTCATGAGTATGCATGCATGTGCCATGTCATGTGCATGTATGCATGTATTTGTATTTACTATATTTTTTTCAAGTAAATGCAGGTTTAAAAATTAAAAGATTACATAAAAACACCTCTGGATTTTAACTCTTATCTCTATAATTCCTGTTCAATTGACTGTCTTGAATGGCGATAAACGACTGCAGTAGGAACCGATTGATTTGTTTTAAAATACACACAAAAGCACAAATCTCATTTAAAGTTGTATTTTTGTCTTTAACATTCAATTTTAGGGGGCAGATTCTGCTGGAGAGAATAAGATAATATTCTGTCTGAATTATGGACTGAAAAGTGCCACAAATCGCCACTCTTGATTGATTGATTGATATTGAGTGATTGATGTGATTGATTGATACGTGGTATGGGACAGAGACACGTCACGTCTTCTCGTAAAAGACCTGGATGTACCCTTTTGCCCCATCAAAAGCTGCAAACCTCCACTTCATCTCACCGCTAAGGGGCAGGATTTCTCGCAATTCTCAGCTCATTTCGTTTTATCTGTCCGGCATTTCCGCCTCATTTTTGTTGATAAGGCTCGTTACGCTCAACGGATGTATTTGTACGCATATTTTTGCCGCTCTTTCCAGGATATGGAAGACATCGGAGCTGCTGTGTGCTTTGTTATTTCGTCTTTACATGCTCTAATGTATTTGCAGCCTTCGGTATAAGGGACTGTTATACATCTAATCAGTGTGTAAAAGCGAATTGAAACACCCAGAAATATTCAATACTGAATACTCTGGTTCTGCACAGTGATGTTTCTTGTGTCATCAAGATTGGGTGTTGTTAATTATACCCCCCCCCATCTGTTGTAGAGATTTAAAATAACACCTAAAATAATTAAATAATACCTTCCATGTGGCACATACAAACAAAACACAGGAGTCCAGTTGCTTTGGATGGTTTGTCAAACCTGCTCTCAAGCTCAACCATCTCAACCTGACCTAGGGGTTCACAAGGCTTTTTTCCAGTATGAACAAAGTGCTGCTTTACTCTTCTCATGTTGATGCATTTAAGTCTCTTAAAGGATAGTCATTTCTAACATCCTTTTCCTCCTGTTCTCAACAAGGTCCCGAAGATGTTAACATGTCTGCTCTGCTTCTGTATGACTCAAACTGGCACCCTCTACTAAAACTACCATCTTGTAACCCTGACCAGGGGCGTAGCACCAAATTCTGGGCCCTGTCCACGTTCAATGTCAATGGGCCCCTATCCATGCCAGTGAATAAGTCACGTGAGCCCTATGTAACTAAATGAATAAAGAAATAGGGATATTATTATTATTCAAAGCATAAATATGGTTTTAAGCTATGAAAGGATTTGATTGTATCAATGAGTGACACGGAATTGTTGCTTTTGACCTGTTCCTCCATCCATCCATCACCAACAATCCTTGCTCTTGCTCAAATGTCAATGGCATAGGCAACACCTAGTTTGTGTACAAATATTCTTGATTCATAAGACTTGAGTGAATTTGGTCCTCAAAAAATGTTTCATCTTGAACAGGACAGGAGACAACAGTACACCCAGCATCAAAACATTGCTGAAACAAGATATAAGATGCACTTCACTTCACATCCCAGTTAATTGCCACTGACAGGTCTTTTTCATTGCAAAGTCAGTTATGAGATCCGAAAAGTCTAATTGTTTGGCTTGCTGGCTTTCAATGGACAGAATAGCAAGGCTGTTCAGTCTGTCTTGGCCCATTGTTGATCTCAGGTAATTCTTTACAAGCTTCAACTTGCTGAATGCCCGTTCACCCTCTGCAACTGTGACAGGAAGTGTGCAGAAAATTCTCAATGCAGTACAAAGTTCCCCGAAAATGCTCTGAAGCTTCCAGATGGCATTAAGGAGCTCAAGATGCTTTGCCTTCCATATCTGTGGGTGCTTCTTTGGTCAGGTCATCACTCCTCTCACATACATCATCATCACTACTCTCACATACATCTACAAGCATGAAAAACAAATTATTTATATCACCTTCAACCTGATAATAGTCTCACATGTAATGATACAACCTACTCAACGATAGTACTTTGGGACGTTATTTTTGGTAACTGAAAACTGTCTCTCTGCGCTTACCTTGCCTCAAATCCTCAGACCTACACTCCTCCTTGCAATCATCATTTGATGCAAAACTCTTGACATCTACAGGAATAAATTGAATTAGTACATATGAGCCTCTTGATGTACAAAAAACCCAAACATCTTTTTCAAAGATTACCTTGTATTTCTAGGACCATTTCAGTGCAAGATAAACTGCTCAATAATAAAACAAACACTGTTTATTATATTAGACATTTATTTTATTTAGATTGGGACCCGTTTATGTGTTGCTATGGGCTGTCAATAAGTCAGAGCTGGGGGAAACATCCACAAAATTGCACTTGACATAATTTAACATCTATCGCCACCTATTGATGTTGAGATCACAGTCGTTTTCTATTTTTATTTGCTTTGGTAACCTAATTCATTTGTTGAATAGATAATAAGAGTTTAAGCACAGCACTGGAGTGCACTATGGCTTTTTACACACGCGCGCTCTCACATTCTTGTGCACAAACGGGGGAGACACGCAACTAAACACCGATCTCATCCTCACCCTGTTTGTCCTCAATTTGGTCGGTCTTGCGTTCACAGGAACTGCCAGGCACGGCCAGTGCCGCCTCTGCTGCTGCCTCAGTTTGTTTCTGCAACTAATTAATGATGACAACTAAAATTAAATTGTCTTTAAACATACATACATCGGCCCGATCATACAATTATTAGCGGCTACGTAGCGTTTACTTGGACATTTATACAACTTGCTACTAAAAGCAAACTCGGTTCACCTTTAGGAAAATAAGCAGTCAGAAGTCAACACTGCCGCCCCTCATTCTGTCTAAATTCTCTTTCTTTTCTTTTTTGAAAGCCAGATTAGTGCTTTTAATGCAGCATGGACACGACATGGACACGACATGGACATGACATGGACATGACATGGACATGACATGGACACGACATGGACACGACTGTCACGCTCATGGCATTCGGTCTGCTCTCGCTCACCAGTTTGTCGCTGGCGCGCGTCGGGCGGACTGAACCATTTTGCGCTTTCAAGATGGTAAAGGGGGGCAGAAAGTATTATAACTTTTGAGGACTGTTGCATCAACTTAATTCTATCTATTTATTTTCATAATACATTCGAAAAATAATTATGACAGACGAATTAAAAAAAAACAAAAAAAGCGGGTATCTCTTGGCCCCCTTCTTTGCTCGGGCCCTCGGTCCTCAGGTCCCTTTTTCCCCGTGACCACAGAAAACGCTGTTGTGGAGGTGGGAAAAGTGACTGCTGGTGCATTCAAATGTGAAGGTTTGATGAGAGGATTTCCGCATCTTACAATGAGGGAGAGCGTTCACAAGAATAAACTGCCTCAAAGTACACACACACACACACACACACACACACGCGCACACACACACACACACACACACACACACACTCAATCACAGACAACATCTCCGAGCAACCAGCAGTTCCAGACCTCCGTTGTGGCTGAAAGAGAAGAAACAGACAACAGAGCAACATTTGACAGGTACTTTCTTCACGGAACTTTTTGTGTGTGTGCGTGTGTGTGCGTGAATGCGTGTGTGCGTGAATGCGTGTGTGCGTGAATGCGTGTGTATGGGGAGAGATTACGTCTCACTTGCACTCGATGCTGAAGTTTCGATGCTGACGAATATATATAAGTGCACAAAACAACATCCCAGATAGCAAAATGTGTGAATCAGTATTAAAATAGTTATTGTTCATGGTTAAACAGAAATATTGCATCCATGTTGAAGCCTGACATTTAAATTGTGCAAAAAGTGGCCGGTGACTCACATGTCGAACCAACGGTAGTTTTTCGACCATAACTGATACTATATCAATGTTGATTCAACCATTTTCCCTATGCTCTGATGTTATGCTTGTCCTACATGTTGTGATGAGGTGAGCTGAAGACAATCTTTCTTATTTTATAAATCCTATGATTGTGAAAATTGCCCAGATGTTTTTGTTTTCCTCTTTGTTCTTCCTTCTTTTTCTCTTTCACATCCTGCCAGATGGGCGCCATCACTGCAACTCCACATGTCGGAGTGGACCTGGCTTGGTTCCTTTATTGTTAACTGGTGTGTTATATTTGTGAGCCATGTCAACAGTACCTTGAAAGGTTAGCTGGCATGTCCTGTTTGGTTTTTTTTAAAAAAATAAATACTAACGTTGCCTAAGGAACAGGACAAAAGCTTCTAACGCCTGTTTTTATGTGCTGCATGTTTCATGCTTTAATCTTTCATCCCTGTTTATTTTTATTTTTTGTCTTTAAAGAGGGTGAAGAATGACACTGAACAGACCAAAAACTCTTCTAATGTTTGGAGCTATTGTTTGTCTGTTCATTTACACCTTTTGGAGAGTGATTTTTACTCACTCAAACGAAGGCAGCAGGGTCTCTCACCAGGCACCCCATGTCAGTGAACGCTTTCAGCCTGCAGAAACATGTCAACAAGACAAGACTGCTGCAGAGATAAGTGGTTTCCACGATTTCCCTCAGCAAATCCAGGACTTCCTCTATTATCGGCACTGTCGTCACTTCCCCATGCTGCTGGACGTTCCTGACAAATGTGGAGGAGCTGCTAAATCAGGAGAAGTCTTCCTCCTGCTGGTCGTCAAGAGTTCCCCTCTGAACTACGAACGCAGGGAGGTGCTGCGTAAAACCTGGGCCGCAGAGAGGATGCACAACGGCGCGTGGATCCGGAGGCTCTTCATATCGGGAACCACGGCGGGAGGTCACGAGAAAAGGAGAATGAACAGCCTCCTCCAGCTGGAGCAACGCGAGTACAAGGACATCCTCCAGTGGGACTTCACCGACAGCTTCTACAACCTGACCTTGAAGCAGATCCTCTTCCTGGAGTGGATGGGACGGAACTGCCCCGGCGCTCGCTTCCTGCTGAACGGAGACGACGACGTCTTCGCCCACACGGACAACATGGTGGAGTACCTGCAGAACCTCAGGGGGAACGATGGGAGCAAACACCTCTTCACTGGTTATCTGATCGAAGGTCATCAGCCTGTTCGCTGGAAACCGAGCAAGTATTACATCCCGGTTCAGGTGTACAAGGAAGACTTTTATTCCCCCTACTGCGGCGGGGGTGGGTTCCTCCTATCTTCATATACAGCCACCCTCATATACAACATGTCCCATTCCATCGCCTTTCATCCAATTGATGATGCGTACATGGGGATGTGCTTAGCTAAAGCTGGACTTAGTCCCATTTCACATATAGGCTTTTGGACTTTGGGACTGAAGCTCCCTTCAAAAACAGAAGATTTATTTGACCCCTGTTATTACAAAGACCTCTTGGTGGTGCATAGATTCCTACCTGCTGAAATGTACTTCATGTGGAACAAAATATCTGACCCCAACCTGAAATGTGGACATCCTGCTAAAATGCAGTGCTCGAAAGAAAACTGAAAATGGAAAAAGGAAAAGAAGCTCACAGACTTCTGTCCTGTGATATCTGTCTTGTAAACATGAACATAAGATTTTAAAGAAATTAGTTTCTAGTTTTACATTATTTTGAAATATGCGGAAACTGTACTATTTTTCTCCAGTTTGCATGTCTAGCTCCAGTGAGCCAAGCGAGGGGTGATTAAAACAAGATGTGCAAATACATGCTTGATGCTCATTTGTGTTAAACAAGTGTCAGTAAAACTTTTGTGTGTCACTTCAGTGTGTGTCTCCTGAATTGGGGCATTGAGCCACTCTGCAGGACCCCCACAACATACTACAAACCAGCAAACTGCCCCCCCCCCTTGATCCCAGTCCAGCAGCTATCAACACTCCAGTACAAGAAAGCCTTTTAATTGCACTGTGGAATGTAAATATCAGTTGTGGAACGGTTGCACTCAACCAGGGAGGGGAAGTTCAAAAACAGTCTATCACAGGATACTTCTTTCCTGTGTATTTGCTGTGTGCAAGCAGTCACATACACCTCAAACTGTCATTTTCAGTAAGCAAAAAAAAAAAAAAAAAGCCGCAGTCATGGTCACACATGGTAGAATTTCCCTGTGAAAGTAACAGAAACTACTAGAATTGGTCACACTTAATTTGTTGCAGATGTGTTTATCCATGCATGTCTGTCACATCCATCCATCCAGTTCTTTTAAACTAAAGGCATTTTAAATCAAATATTGCTAGAATTCTAGATGAGTATTTAAAGTAGCAGCAGAAACAAGTTAAGCGGAAGACAAATTCAAGTGCCACGCAGTCAGAGGAGGAAAGAAAAAAGATAAAAAAATGAAAAAATAAATTAAATGGTCGTATTTTTTCCAGTGATTTTATGAGCCAATTATCAATTTAACTTCGCTGTTTTTATATTATCTTTTAAATTTCACGTTTACGATTAAAATACTGAGAAGAGACTTGGACACAGCTCAATATTGCGCGCTGCACCGCAACGTCCGGAGGCCCGGTTTGATTGTACCTCCGGATGTAGCGGTGCGGTTTGGTCTTCAATTCTTGCAATTTTTATGCCCTATTTGTTTAGAGATTTTTTATTTGGGTTTTCTTTGATTGTCCTATCGATGCGTTCGTTCAGGAGGAACGGCGCATGGACTTCATTTATCATTTATTTATACTTTATTTTTATTTATTTATATGGCACTTTTATTACATTTGTGTAGTTCAAAGTGCATATTTATAAGTAAAGGTAAGACCGTAATGACTTTAATTAAATGTGCTTTCTTTGTGTGCTACCTGTGAACACGCTGCTCTGGAGGGCTCACATGATGTTTGAACTCTGACTGATGGCGTCAGTGTCTCCCCAGCCGTCAACCTCCCCGCACCTCACTGATGAATTCATTAAAAAAGGGACCTGGGGGGCGCATGTTGACGAAAGATCACATTAAAAAAATAGTTGATGACAATATTTTTATAATTTTTATTCATCCATAAAGAAATAAAAAGAGGCAATAAATTAAGAAAATGAGGAAAACGTCTGTTCTAACATGAATAATCTAAAAAGGTTTCCTGAAAACTGGATTTCAAAACATGATTCTATTCTATATTTGTTTTTACAACTACCAATGTCAGTAATCTTTGCAGCATTTTGTTTCCAGGAGTTCTAAAAATACACATTAAAATCAAGCAATGACTCAAACTAATGATCACAAACGTCATACAAGCCATACAAGCCTTATGTCTACAGCGATGTCGCAACAGTTTTATCTTGCATTTTAATCACTTTTTATACACTGAAATAATTAGATTAACATAATCATATTGTTTTCTGAAGCCGAGGACTTATTTTCTCCAACGTGAACATCCAGAGTAGCACTTTTGCGCCCTCTCATGGTTCTCTCTGTTGTCTCTCGGTGCTTTCCACCTCCACCTCGGCCAGTAACAGCAACAGCTTTACGTCAGCCTTTGACATTGTCTCGCTCATCCTGCATGATGACTTCGATTTGGTTTCCCAGGACGGAGAAACATGGCCGTTCCATGAAGTCATACAGCCAGCACTCCCTCATCAAGCTGTAAACCTGCATCCACAGGAAAGAAATATAAATTATTTTTCAGGGAGATAAATGAACCATTTGCAGCAGGGCAATAATACCTTGGGAGGGCAGTCTGGAGGGGCTGGAAGCCTCCAGTTGTTCTTTAGAATATTGGCCAGGTGTAATGAAATAGATGGAGTCTGCATGTTATGTCCAATCTCCTGCATATAAAGCTGGAGCAGAGACACGTTGAATGAGTGCAGAGGATTTAAGATGTCAGTAAAACCTGCTCCATGAACAGCTCGTGTTGAGAGTCAGCCATCTTACTCGTTTAGGGTTGGACTTTATGTCACAATAGGAAAAGAGCTCGTAAAGAACCACTCCGAAGCTCCAAACATCGGATTCTTGGGAGAACCTGGAGTCATTGATGGACTCTGGGGCGTACCTGAGTCAGAGGAGCAGTGGATGGTCAGTGGAAGGCTGATTTGAAT
This sequence comes from Lagocephalus sceleratus, assembly GCA_911728415.1. Lineage (NCBI taxonomy): Eukaryota > Metazoa > Chordata > Actinopteri > Tetraodontiformes > Tetraodontidae > Lagocephalus > Lagocephalus sceleratus. The sequence continues at coordinate 2,596,641 of CAJVRN010000030.1, read as the reverse complement.
CTTTAGTGCAATAATTAGAGGATTTATTTTTTTTGAAAAAATAATTTAAAGTATACTTAGATAGATTAGTACAAGTAGACTATTATAAGTACTGTCTAATAAACATACGCTCTTGGAAAGAAACACAAAAAGGTGAAAAAAAAGTGACAGGATCGCAGATATTTATATATATCACAGACGTTTCTGCCAGTAGCATAGTTTGAGTATTTAATTTCCCTAAAGAGTGGGTGAGTGTAATACCAGAAGATGGGACTCTCTCCGGGCTGTGCGACCCGGTAGTATTCCTTGTTACAGGGAATGATCTTGGTTAGCCCAAAATCAGCTATTTTCACCAAGGACTCGTTGGCCACCAGGATGTTTCTGGCTGCAAGGTCTCTGTGCACGTAACGCAGGGACTGCAGGTACTCCATCCCCTGGACACATGGGAAGAGTCATCCGTATTTGGGGACCCAAGAACCATTGCGGAAAACCAAGCGACGGACCCCATTGTGGTTGACCCATTCAACATATTCACATGTTTAAGACTGACCTTACAGATCTGAGAAGCAAAAAGGAGCATCCGCCTCGTGTTGACCTTATGTCGGTTATTTTCCAAGTAGCTGATGAGGCTGCCGTATGGCAGGTACTCCATCACCAAACTCATACTGAGGCGACCTGAAAACAGTTTAGTTTACAGTTTACTTTAAATGCTCCTCTGCTTTGCTTTTTCCAGGAGTGTGCGTGAGCTGGAACAAGAGACCAGCCTGAGAGAGTGTTTTCTTACCCATACTGTAGCAGACTCCTTTGTATTTCACGATGTATTCGCAGTGCAAAACGCTCAAGGTTTTGACTTCCTTCTTGAAGTCCTCCAGGGATGACTGCTTGCTGGGTTGTAGCTTCTTCACAGCAACCAGCTCACCTGTTTTGTCACCTCGTGGATCGTAACAGCAAAGTTCGACGCTGCCAAAGTTTCCCTGCAAAGGTTTCAAATCATCACGCACGTGAAATTAGAGAACTCTGAGAGGATCCCGCACGTGAATGTGGACGCACTTTTCCAAGAAGGGAGATGTAATGCAGGTGTCTCTCCTCAAACACCGTCTGTTCCTGCTGAGAAGGTCCGAGGGCTCTCCAGGCAGGGTTCTGCGTGTCGGGCTCGGTGGCAAATAGTATCACGTAATCTGCATAAACGTGTTCCGAAAGACCTTTGCTATGAAAGTATTATCAGCAGGACGCTACATTCAAGGTTTAAATTACACATGCACATTAGGTGTAATGTAAATAATGATTTACATGCAATAATAATAATAATGTGACAAATTTCTCTCTGCACTGATTAAATGTGTTATTGTTCCAGGTTATATATTTTCTAAGTGATTTAGGATGCTGCACCTTGTGCAGGGTACATTCAGCAGAGTAGGTGTTGATTACCTGAAGTAATCAGACTGTTGAGCTGTCGGATGATGCTGCGGCAGGAGGGTCTGAAGTCAGCCTGGTAGTCCATGCACTGATTGATCAGATCAGCCAGCTCGGTCCACTGGGAAGGAGGCAGCTGCTGGAAGCTCTCATAAAACTTCTGCTTCTGCAGAGAACACAAACCAGGGGTTTGGAAGGTAGATCCCAGCTTCATTCTAAACTTGCCACACTTGTTTGTCTTAAATGTCCATTTTAATGTTTGAAAACATGGACCTTCTACTCGGGATACAGCACTAATACCAAGTGTGAGTGAGGGAGTACCATGTCCAAGTCCCAGCCGTGCAGAGGATTGTTTCCGTTGTTGAAAAGCTCCCACAGCGTAGCGCCAAAGCTCCACTTATCAGACTCCAGGGTCAGGTTATCAGGGGACACCAGCACCTCAGGTGCTACCCAGGGAATCCTGTCCACAATCACTAAAAAAGAAACTCACGCGTCACTCCTCTCTGTCCTCTGCTCCACAATGCACCGGGTTTCCACGGAAACACTCCTGGGCTTACCGTTTTTCCCCAGCATCACCACACTGATTCCTGGGTCGCTCAGCTTGATGAAGGGAGGGACGCTCTTGGACGGGTCACCTTCTCTGACCAGCAGCAGGTTTTTGGCGCAGATGTTCCCATGAACGATGTTATTCTGCTCCTGTGGAAACACACGCGCCCCCAACCATTTACCTTTTGGAATCTGTCAACAGTCATTACTCTTTACAAGCAGAATGTGTGAGCGTTATTGCTGCAGACGAAGCGTCATCGCGCTGTGTCGGGCTCACCAGGAAATTCAGCACTGACGCAAGCTGCTTGGCCACGTCCAGTTTCCAGCTCACCGACACGGATCTCCCTCGTTTCAAGTAGAGGTCGAGAGCCCCATACTCGACAAACTCCTGGACCATGATGTCTACAACACAGGACAAGCCGTGCGCTGTGACAGCTGTTCCTCTGCACACAGATGTGCGCCTTCAGGACATTTGACGATGCGCTCTTACTTTTGACTCCGTGGACGCTGACGCCGTACACCAGGATGAGGTGTTTGTGTGAAATCTGGCTCATCAGACTGGCGGCTTCAAAGAATGACTGCCAGGAGATGAGGGCAGAAAAGGACACAGAAGGAATGGAAAAGGAATAAAATCATCTAAAACTGACACATGGTGTGAAGAGATCATCATATCTCTGAAATCTCTGAATTTCTGTCTGGATGGATGAAGGATGGATGTTTACATTTAAAGATTTTTAGCCTATTTCAGCGCTAAGAGACCCACCTCCCAAAGGTTCCTGTGGGACACGTCGAGCTCCTTCAGAAAAACGGACAGTTTGCCTTCATCACGCAGGTCTAATTTGTAGCCTTTAAAAAGGCGAGTGAAGGACCCCTGCCCAAGGCTTTCCCCCTGTGCAAGAAATACACACAAAGTGTGACTCGTGGCTCTTGGAGGTTTCATTCCACACGTGTGAATGCAGAATTCATGCGTTCATGTCATTTCAGGATGAAGCATGAACTTGTTTTAAACCCATAATTTCATTGTGGTCTTCATATCGGTTTTCTTTATATGTGAAAGGTTGTATTTACACATGCATCCCTGCGCATGGAGCAATGAGAACGTGCATCTTCAGAAGCACCAGTATGGTGGTAAGAGAGTTGCAAATTAAATGTTCAGGAAAAAAAAGGCTCTCCGCGCAAGAAATGCTTTTCTAAAAGATCAATAAGATATTTCCAACTGGTCGCATGCTACGAAGTGATGCACGAGTACTTGCATTTGCATGTGGTTTTGTCAAGTAAACAGCGCAGATAAAATCTGCTCACCCACTGCAGGTCTTCATATTTGATCATTTGGAACTGAATGTGACTCCGCTTGTTTCCTTCCAGGGCGGGGGACAGCTGAGCCTCCACAAAGCTGCTGTTGCGCATGATGATCAGATTTGTGAGTTCTGCAGGCAACAAACAAACAAACAAACAAACAAACCCATGCAAACCCAAAACATAGTCCACAGTGTCAAAGGCTGCACCCACATCAAAAAGAAACAAATTCCATCCGCCCTTTGTCGCTAACAACAAAGGGATTTTGTTGGGACTGTTTTCATGTTATGCAAGGATCTACAACCAGCTTGAGATCACTGGAAGCAGCCAGCCTTTCATTAATTAACATTAACATTGATATCCAGGGCGTGTATATTCACCTACCTTGTGATCGGGGTGGATAGCAACGAGACAGCTTTACAGGAACGTCAGCCAGCAAAAGCTTGTTTTGCTGGTAATAACTGGTGAGCTCCTTCAGGCTGGAGAAGGATTTCCTGACCCCTGGAAGGCTGTAGTGCTCATTCTTAATGATGAGACAGTCTTTATAATCCAGCCCAAGAGGAGTCTATGACAGTTCAGCACCTCATTAGGACTAAAACCTGTTTGCACACAGTTACACTCAATTCATCATAAGAGCAGGAAAGTACCTGAACACAAACAGTGAGGAAGAACTCTTCATAGGACTTGGGGCTCTGCCGCAGGAGGAAGGTGCCCCCTTCAGACCCCGACTTCTTCAGCTTATTGACTGCGAACTCCGACCTGATCATCAAAATATCAAAGGGGACATGTTGATCAGGCGTGAGAGGAGGGCAATGCTGCTTTAAACTTACTTATATATATTTTTTTAAAATTTATATTTATTATTATATATTTATTATTTATATATTTTTATATATTTTTTATGTATTTATATTTATTTTATATTTTATTTTAGCTTTACCCTCTCATGATAACCATTGGGCATTGCGCAATTGCCGTTGCCTGATGACATCAGTGCGGCATGAGTTACAGAAATTCTGATTAGATCATGTTTGACGTGCAATGCTTGAAAGGAGTGGGCAGCTGAAGCATCATGAGGCCTCACGTGATTGGACCGTGGCAGTGGTTTTTGATGCCTTCCAGGATACTCGGAGGAGCGATGTCGTAACAGAAGTAGTGGGTGGAGTCTGTGGTCAGTCTGAAGTAGCCATCGAGCAGCGACACAAAGGAATGCGCTTGCCTGATGCTCTGGAACTCCAGTTCCTGTCATTGGGGAAAAAAAAAAAAATCACAAACAGGCAGACGCACAAACGGTAAAATCCAGCCAACCGTGAAATCTGCGACAGAGACGAAGGTGACGCTCTCACCAAACATGCTTCATCTTTGCGGCTCACTGTCACCATCCGGCTGTCATGTGGAACCTGCTCGCGACAGATCCTTTTGATGCTGATGTCTGTGATTTCTTTGAAATCACAGAAGGTCTGCCACTGCCAGAACAAATAGAAAGAAACCGGGGGAATAAAAAGTTAGGTATTTTGCCCCGCGGACTTTCTTCTTCGATGCAGGTAAACCGATCTGGAGCTCACCGCAGCTCCATCGCAACTTTCACAGGTTTGAATCCCAAATTCCCCGGTGACCTGAACCAGTGAAACAGCCGACCGGGAGTGTGAAGTGGAGGAAGCGGGATCCACGTGGAAGGTTTCGCTGCCCAGGGAAGGCTGGATTCCGGTCAGTTCAGTCAGGTACATGAGCTTCAGGTTCCAGTCCTCTGTCGGACAGTTCCCGAGCTTCTTCAAGAAATGCTTGAGGGTGTTTCGGATTCGTAAACGTTGCACCCAGTTGCGCTTCTCTATGTCAACACGGTGGGACTTGGGAAGGCATGACTTATAGCTGTCAGAGGAAATTACAACAAACACAACGGAAAATCAGTCTCAGCGGGTCAGAGCATCTTTGTTTAGTCCGTGGATCTCCGTACCTGACGCTCTTGCAGAGGTCTTTCACGCTCTGATGTTGCTCTTTGGCCAGCCTCCACAAATCCAACACGGCAAGGCCGAGGCACATGTCTTGTGTGGTCAGAGGTGGAGACAGCCCCACCTCGCTAGTAGTAAAGTCATTTCGCAGCTGTAAAGAGGACAACAAGAACCCATAAGGACGCATGAAAGGACGGGCGGCAGGTGGTGATGAATATGCTGGTACCTGAGCAAACAGATAGGCAATGCCGCTGTGGTCCAGCACTGGACTGGTTCTGTCTCTGGTCAGGCTGTAGCGGCACGCTGTTCTGGGACCTCGGCCAAACCAGTTCCCAAAGAAAAACCTGAAAAGCAAAACTGTTTGATTAAAACAGCATCGTGATCTTGGGTGCTTCTGCAGCCGATCACGAGTTAAAGATGGAAAGGTCGACCTTTTTTTTTTTTTTTTTTTTTATTTTTCAGATTTTAAACCAGCAAAACCAGTGAGCATCTCTAAACCAGTGAGCATCTCTAAACCACTGATCATCTCTAAACCAGTGAGCATCTCTAAACCAGTGAGCATCTCTAAACCACTGATCATCTCTAAACCAGTGAGCATCTCTAAACCACTGATCATCTCTAAACCAGTGATCATCTCTAAACCACTGATCATCTCTAAACCAGTGAGCATCTCTAAACCACTGATCATCTCTAAACCAGTGATCATCTCTAAACCACTGATCATCTCTAAACCAGTGAGCATCTCTAAACCACTGATCATCTCTAAACCAGTGATCATCTCTAAACCAGTGAGCATCTCTAAACCAGTGAGCATCTCTAAACCAGTGATCATCGCTAAACCAGTGAGCATCTCTAAACCAGTGAGCATCTCTAAACCAGTGAGCATCTCTAAACCAGTGAGCATCTCTAAACCAGTGATCATCTCTAAACCAGTGATCATCTCTAAACCAGTGAGCATCTCTAAACCAGTGATCATCTCTAAACCAGTGATCATCTCTAAACCAGTGACTATTCCACTAGTTGATTTTCACCCACCTGACTCTGAAGCAAACCTGCAGGTTTTCTTCCGTGTTGAACATGTGTGATGGAGGATACCAAAAGGAAAGGTCAGATGATGCCAGGCCAAAAAGTCCGATGTAGACAGGCAGGATTCCTGGACAAAGGTAATCAGTGCTGGAGTCCTGACTGAGTTTGTGGCCAGGGGCTCTGAGTACCGCGTTAGGGTGGGCCTTACCACTTTTTTCCCCTGCTTGTATGCAGACGTTTTCAGCAGAGACTTGGCCCGATGAAATGTGGATTGTCGTTGCTTTTTTTGTCGTGGGGACAAAGTAGAGGTGCACTTGTAGACTAGCTCCAGTACTGGAACTGGACCTCTGGCTGCCTCCACGGTCTCTGATCACAAGAGGGGTGGCCTCCTCCTCAGTGGGATCCATGGCTGCTTCTGAAGTCCAACTAACCAAACTACTGTAAAAGTTAAAAAAAAGAACTAAAAACACAGTCCAGCATTGCATATTACTGTACAGGTAAGTAGGTTTAAGTCATTGTGTGCTTTAAAATCTTTTCTTCATCACATAAGAAAATCCCACCATGTTTCATGATAAATGAGCTGTGGGGTTTCCCATTATATCACCGAAGCTAACCAGAAACTGAATCAGGAAGAGAGTGTGTCAAAGGCATAAAGCATAAAATAACACGCTGTAACTTTCTTCGATAAGCATTTGTTTTACTGCACAGCATAAATCTGATGATTATAATCATAAACACGATTTACATTAGATCAAAAGTCGGCTGACTTTTTTATTTATCGTCATTATCGTCACCCTCGCGGTATCTAGTGTCGTCTGAAGATGAAACCAAACACAGAATTATAGTCGCAGGTTTCACACTAACAGGGTTTAGTGAAATGAAGGTTTTGGTTGTGATCTGACCTTTTAAATTTGTATGCTCCAAGTCCTCATTTCGACCAGCTTTGCCTGCGAAACAGAAGTTTCTCTTCTAAGCGCCGTCGCCTTGTGTGCCAGAGTGAACGTATATGTGTGTGTGTTTGTGTGTGTTTGCGTGTGTGACACACTGACAGGAAGTTCAATAGGATTTCCTGATTCGGAGAACTCAACACAATCATTTCATCGCATTGCTCACAAAGTGTTTTCATGTTCACGACACTGACAGGCACAGATAACAAATTCACATTTAACACCTTTTTTTTTTTTAACTCTTACAGTTATTAGACATGCGCTGCTAAAAGCAACATTTTCACCTGTAATAATAATAATGCTAGTAACAATAATAATGGTGGTTGTTCTGGCGGGGGTGTGACCCGGTATGCCCTCTGCTGTCTCCTGACGGGGCCTCCATGAGGGCGCGTGCTGATCGTGACCCGGAGCAGCAGGACTAACAGCTGCAGAAACACAGCTGGAGCCAGGGCCACGTAGGCTTCAGCCAGGTGGCGGCCTGCTTCTTTGAAATGTCTCTCTAATCACATCACAGTTATGATACCTGGACTTTTCCTCATCATTAAACAATGAAACTGCAGCGGCGGCCACAGCGTCACACCCAAGAAAGAGTTCTGTACCGAGAAGCTCGTCTGACGTTACAAGAAGAAGAGACCAGCTGACATTTTCTGCGGATTTTCTGCTCAGCGCCGAGGGTTTGTGGCTTCCTGTTACAGCTCCGAAGACATGAGCAAAAAAGAACTCATCCTCTTGAGGGGGGGAAACACTGGACACACTGACACACAAACTCCTCAGAAGAATATTTCAGAGCCCAGTTGAAAATCATTTGCATATGAAGCCACCAAGAGCAAACAGTTGCGTTAATTTCTCCTCAGTGCTCTTGTCTATATTTTTTTAAGTACATTTACTTGATGGCAATTAACTCCACAAATGTTTCCTCAGCCATTAAATATTAACATTCTGATTCTGAGGAAAACTGCTGACTTGACAGTTGATCAGGAGAAGATCCTTGACCCTCCTCCACTCCCTGACACAAGAGCTCGCTGGCAGAGACGCTGCAGACGATTCATGCAAAGCTGAATGGAAGAAAAGTCTCCTAGAAATAGGGGCACAAGAACAGGGCACAGAGGAATTGCAGAGGATTGCAAAAAAAAAAAAAAAAGCAACCATTCAAGGATGCAATGAAGATTCAAGGATGATTTTCAATTCAATTCAATTTTATTCATGTAGAGCCAAAATCAATGCAAATCTCTCGATGCTTTACAAGAACCAGCCTGAAATCTCCAGAGCAAGCCTGAGCACAAGGAAAAACTCCTGTTTAACAGGAAGAAACCTTGAGCAGAACCCAGCTCATGTGGAGAGACCCGTCTGCTGAAGGTCAGCCGGGTAGAAAGAGAGAAGAGAAAGAAGAGCAGGAGAGGCTGATAGACAAACATCTGACAGACATGCGTGAAGGACAAATGTAGAAACTAATTATACACGACATAACGGACGATCTTGTCTAAAAAAAGAAGTGGCTGCAGCTGGATTCACTGCTTTAAGAGCCGCCACACACGGCTGTATCCCTCCCTCCATCCATGGATGCGCTCACGCAAGGCGCACCCCGTCGTGGACGCGTCTTGGGGGCGGCGTTGCGCGCTCCAACCTCACCTGTGTCTGATGCCCCGCGCACTGTGGGAGGAGGATCCTGACGGTCGCAGGTGAAGGAAACGGACCGGCTGCACCTTCATCTCACACCCGCTCAAACTGGACCGAACGCAGCAGGTGAGTCTTATCAGGGCCCGAGAGCGGAGCGAGGTCCTATTGTGTTTCTGATGTTTATTCTTCTTCTTATGGCCCGAGCACCAAAGGCGGAGCGAGGACCTACTGTATTTCTAATGTTTATTATTTTTCTTTTCTTCCCGTTTTGTTATTTTTCCGATAAAACAATCGTTTTTTTGACGACCTGAACATATTGGAAAAGTTGTTTAAGTTTGATTACTCCACCCCAAAGGAATGAGAAAATTGTTAGAATTTCTGGGTCGCAAAATTGCTCCGTAGCGCCACCTATAGTCGGAGTCCCTGGCAGGGTTTGTCCTGCAACCCTGAAACTTGGTTGAGTGGTGTGTCGTACAAAAACGTACAAAAAAGTCTTTTGGAGCGACGGCCTAATTCAAAGAAAAAGTTTGCCATTTGCATCCGAACATGCGATGACGCTCATCGTACTGTAACGCACTCCTCGTGCTTTCAGCCAGTCGTCTCCGTCTTTGACGCGTACCATCTGGAGACATGGGTGATGTTAAAGTGCGAAGACAGTGTGGGTGTGGCCACAAAGCAAGCTTTTATGCAAATTTTACGCCTTGTCAAAAATAATAAAGTGGCGCAGGCGGGACGTACAATGTTGAATCAGGGTCAAAGGTCACACGTGTGACCGGGGTCTGGTGCTGAGCAGAAATGTATTTGCAGTATTCGGTTATTAATATAGCGCCTCCTGTTGGCAACAGGAAAGGTCTCGTTTTATGTTGCGAACGCCTGATCGGAGTTGAGCCCGTTCTCCTCAAACTGGGTGAGGAAGTCAACGAGGCCTTGGAATGTGCGAAACATCAGCTTTACATCAGAGGGCGCGGCCGTGACGGTGCGGTGGACGTCAGAGTCAGAAAAGTTGTCGCAACTCCCGAATACACAGTCGGATCCACATCTGACTCCACACGTTTAATCAGAATTCCCCTCTGAACAGATCACCCTTTCAATAGTTGCTTATGGTATAGCGCCACCTCAATACTTTTAACGACGCAGCCCTTGGACTGAAAATTGGCATGCACATGCACCATGACAAGACCTATGAAGAAATCCTCTTGGAGCTAGCAGGTCCAATGTGAAATGGCTCTGTAGTGCCCTCTAGAATATTTCAAAGAAGCAGCCTCAAAACCACACTCGACCCACACATACGAAATTTGGTACACTTGTGCAGCAGCCCAGACAATAAAGTCCAGGTTTGAAGTCAACTGTTTACGTATTGAATACAGAACACTCAAAACTAAATACAGACATGTTTGACTGTAAAACTTTTGCTGAAACGGATTTTATGCTGCACAAAGATGTGCTCTGAGGCAGTGCCTGATGCTGGATGACATCCATCCAACCCTCGACTCGCTTCCTGACGGCAGGGAAACAGTATCGGAATCACTGCTGGATACTCCCGCCTTAAGGCAATTGATAGTTTTTTTGTTAATGTTCTCAAACCTGCACCTATCCCCCTACTGTACGAAGAAGAAAGGAAAGAAAGGATGTCACGAATGACTGTCTGGGTCCTGATATCTATCAACACCCTGGAAAAACAACATGGGGCCACTCCCACATATAACACATGTACACTGTTAGTGAACTTACATGTTCAAACATTGTACAAGAAGACTAGGAATTTCAGCTCCTGTTTATTCGTTTGATTGACATGCCTCTCTTTATACGATGCACTTATATAATGAATACAGGTTTATGGGGGGTGGGGGGTGCAAATGGGACCTCAGATGAGGAAAAGCTCAGATCCACACTGGTTGCCTCTGACAGGTGCCAGGATCCAACATCACCAGTCATGGACGAGTCCTCCCCCCGGAGCAGCAGGCCAGCCTTCGTGATGGCCGACTACGGTGTCTTTGCTGCCATGCTGGTCGTCTCGGTGGCCATCGGGCTCTTCCACGCTCTGAGGAAAAGGTCCCAGGAGATGAACGTCGACGACTTTTTCACCGGCAGCCGGTCCATGTCGGGCGTGCCCGTGGGGCTGTCCCTCTGCGCCAGTTTCATGTCAGCCATCCAGGTCCTGGGTGTTCCCTCTGAGGTCTATTACCACGGCTTGAAGTTCGCCTACATGTGCCTCGGCCAGAGCATCAACTCCCTGCTGACGGCGCTCTTCTTCATGCCAGTTTTCTTTCGCCTGGGAGTCACCAGCAGCAATCAGGTCAGAGCGAATTCTGATTACTGACACCTGACCCGGGTATCGTATCGTATCAACGCACGCGTTGCGTTTGGACTTCTCGGGTTTAGAGACCGTTTTTTTACGGAATGAGGGGGGTCAGGGTCGGAATGTGACCAAACACACCTGTTGAACACACCTGTAGGTGAATGAAAAGGGTGAATAGAAGAGGTGAGGACTGATGGGGGACGTGTTCTCAGATACTCTGCTGTGTTGTAACTGAAGCTGTCTGCATGTCACAGTACCTGAAGATGAGATTTGGCAGAGGGATGCAGCTGCTGGGGAGTATCCAGTTCCTGGTGGCGACTGTAAGACGCACAGATGCTTTCAGCTGTCCAACCTCACAGCTATCACCATGCACACGTGAAAATGAAACATTTGGGAGCCCTCCGACTCTGAGTCGGCCTGTTTGCTGAGGTTAAATCACAGCTTCTCTTTCCTTCCAGCTGCTTTACACTGGCATCGTCATCTATGCTCCTGCTTTAATCCTCAACCAAGGTAGGAGACACCAGCCCACACATCCACAACAGATCTTCAGTCAGTCCGGAATTCTGAGAAACAGCCCCCCCCTCGTTGGTGTTTTCAGCTACTGGACTCAACATCTGGCTGTCTCTGTTTTCAACCGGGATCATCTGCACAGTTTACACGACCATGGTGAGGAAGTTTTATGAGTTTATGTTTCCTGTGATGATGTTGCATCTTACCGAATGTTAGATACGATGACCTCTCACAGTTAACTATCAAAAATGTAATCCCATAGAAGAATATATAGAATAACACTTTAAGCTCAGTAAAAACTACAAAGAGATTTTCAAGGAGACTGGATTTCAAGGTTAATGCACTTTGTTTTCTTTCTGAACAACAAAAAGTAGTTGTGTTTTGTAATGAGTGATGAAAATGTAAAATGAAGACGCAATGGAACATATAGAATATTGCACCTCAGAGGTACCTGTTAGCTCCAGATAATGAGATCAATTTTTTTATTTTCTGCTGATTGAACCTTGAAAACTTGATGCACTGGTCTTTGTAAATGTCTCACAGCTCCTCCTGTGTACTTGCTCCTGTGTGTCAGCTGTAAAGGTGTGTTTTTGGTCTCTGTAACAGGGGGGCATGAAAGCTGTGATCTGGACCGACGTGTTCCAGACCTGTGTGATGCTGTCGGGGTTCATAGCCATCTACTGCCATGGCACAATCCTGGTCGGCGGTCCTAATACTGTCCTGGAGATCGCCAGGAATGGATCACGTTTCAATTTTAACGAGTAAAAGAAGAAAAGAAAGAAATGACCACTGATTCCTTCTGTCAGGAAATACAAGCTGTCACTTAGCTGCATTTACAGACTAGAAAAAGCTCGGTACTTAAGGAGGAGAGTAAAAACCTGTTTAACATGGTGAAAATACCAATGTAATTATGTGCAGTGAGTATATTCAGTGGTTTGAGGAAAGCTCAATGACATTAATACATGCAGAATTTGATGTTTTCCCCAAGCTTTGATCCCGACCCACGGAAGCGGTATACCTTCTGGAGCCTGACGGTGGGCGGGACAATGGTGTGGCTCTCCATGTATGGCGTGAACCAAGCTCAAGTCCAGCGGTACATCTCTTGCAGATCAGAAAGACAGGCCCAGTGGTGAGCAGAGACCAGTTTGACCTTCATACCATCACCAACCATGAAAACACCCCAAAATCTCCTGACATAGACATACAAGTATCAGACAGATGGCAGAGTGAGATGGATGGAAAACCTGGCACAACGCAAATCCAACCTATACTGTGGTATTATTATGTTTCTCATATTGAAATATATGAATTCTTCTGGCATATCAGCTACTAGATTTAGTATTAAACTGTCCCAAGATTTAGAGCTATATACTGCCACTGACAGGAAAGGCAGTGTTCTGGGTTTTACTCTTCCTTTTACAAGGTGTAAGGTCCAAGTGTTCACTGTAAATGCACCAATATGTCATTTATTCTGGTTGAATATTTCAGGTATTACACTGTATGCATTACATTTGATGTTGGAAGAGGGCAGCAGCACATTAATGGCAATAATATTTCACCAAACATCAGCCACGATGGTGGAATGAAACACACAAGGGGTGACGGGCTGTCCCGATCCAGCGTATGAAGGAGGTCCCGAGGGGGCGTTTTATTCCTGACCCGCTCAATGCTTCTGTCCAACAGGGCGCTCTTTGTCAACCAGGTGGGTCTGTGTCTGATCGTGACCAGCGCGGTGATCTGCGGGATCGTCATGTTTGCATATTACGTCGACTGTGATCCCCTGAAGTCGGGGAAGGTGTCTTCTCCTGATCTGGTACTCCAGACACCTCCACACAAACACTCTGGTTTTTGAGATTCTCAATTTCAGGCACAGAACTCGTGCCTCGTTTACATTAATCCACTCAGTAATGTTTGACCTCTACACCGTTTCTACTTGAATTTTGAAATAAAGGGATTTTTATATAGTAATCGTAGACGGCCTCTGTTTCTCTCCGTGTCTGTAGTACATGCCATATTTTGTGTTGGACATTTTCCAAAATCACCCTGGGTTTCCAGGGCTTTTCCTCGCCTGTGCTTACAGTGGGACGCTCAGGTATGCCCACCCTTACGTGTGTAAACCCAACTGAATAAATGTCAGTAAGAGTTTAAATGTCCGCACCTTTAGGTTATAAGTCACGCCCAGTTTTCCTTTGACAGCACCGTCTCCACCAGCATCAACGCCATGGCCGCAGTAACGATTGAGGACCTGCTGAAACCTTGTCTGCGGAACATGAGCCAGAAGAAAATCCTGCTGCTCTCACGAGGATTATGTAGGTTTATTCTGACCGAAGGGCCGTTTTACTGTGTTATCAGACGAGTGTGGATTCATGACATTTTGGTCGTGTTCTAAGCTTTGTTCTTTCTGTAGCTTTGCTGTACGGAGTTGGATGCATGACTGTAGCTGCTCTGTCCTCCATGCTGGAGTGGGGCGTGCTTCAGGTAACATACGTGTGTGTGTGTGCACGTGTGTGTGTGTGTGTCTGTGTATGAGCGCTTGATTTGTCTTCCTCTGATTTGCAGGGCTCCTTCACTGTCATGGGCGTGGTCAGTGGTCCGTTACTGGGCGTGTTCATTTTGGGGATGTTTTTCCCAGCAGCCAACAAACTGGTGAGGGACTGGATTCAGTTTTAATGCTGTAGTAAAAAAATTCTGATAATTGTTCCCATGATGAAATCTATGTGTGTCCATGTACGTGTCACACGGACAGTTTGATTCTGGAAAACAATAAACTTTGACCTTTTTGACCTTGCCAAGAGATTTCCCAATTGAAAACAGAGCCAGCTTTTGAACCCGTGTTTGATCCTTCAGGGGGCCTTCTGTGGAGTTGCGGTGGGTTTCTCCTTCTCTGTGTGGCTCGCCATTGGTTCAACCCTTTATCCACCCAGTAAGGACACCATAGGCGTCCTGCCGAGCTACGCAGGCGCGTGCGCACCGGGTAACCTCACGCTGACCGTCGCCCCTCCACGGGACCCAGAAGCCGTCGCCACCCTCCGTCACAACAGCGGACAGGGGTGAGCCAACACGACAGAGCCTAGAGTTCGTTAGTTTGAGGTGGATGTTTAGATAAATGTTTAACAGTAGCGTTTCACATTTGTCTCTGCTAAAGGGGCCTGCATTACTTCTACTCCGTTTCTTACCTCTACGTTGGTGCCATGGCGACGAGTTCGGTTGTTCTCGTTGGACTCGTGGTCAGCTACCTTAACGGTGAGATGACATGCGAGAAAAGTGCTGATGCACGATGACGATGTCTGAAAATCCTATAAACAACGAATTGTAGAGTTGCGGCAGCCGCTGACCTTGCAATAAAACCTTTTATGTACTTTTTTGTGTAGTATTAAGGTTTTATTAGAAACCCAAGATACTTTTACTGTGCCATACATCTTATCTGAGTGGCTGTGGTTCTCAGCTGGCTCACCTCTGGGATGTGTTCTCTCCCCTTTACGTTTGCAAGAGGCACATTTTAAAATGTGCAGATGTGCGTCTGTTGCACAGTAATGAGCTGGTGTGACCTTTATTTCTTGCAATATAAAAAAAATTAGAACTACAGATATCTGTCCCGTTTTAATATTGACAAAACTTTATTCTTTATTCTTCACTGTCTTTTGCTGTGCTGTCCTGGTTTGATCAAATGTGTCACTACAGGGCTCCTCTATAACACACAGACGCACCGTAAAGCCAGCTCTGTTTTTAATGACTCCTCCCATCCTTCGCGCGGCGAGCTCCAGCTCCTTCCTTTTTGGCTGTCGATTCGTGTTCTTTCCGGGTGGGACAAAACGGTACACAATTAGTTTTATACCACAAGGTCACAAAGGCCACAAGGTCATATCCCCTATTGTGTAATTTGTCTGTCATAACATGATGTCTGTTGAGTGGCTGTTATTGTACACACACACACACACACACACATATATATATACACATTCCGACACTCCTCTGCGTGCAGGGCCAACCAAGAGGGACCGCATTCCTGAGGGTCTGTTGTGGTGGGATCTGAAAAAGAAGCAGGTCTCACCAAGAGACGCAGTAAGTTCTGATAATGCCGATAACGTGCACAATGTCTGATAATGTTGATGGGTCTTTGATACTTTTACTCTTTGAGGCTGGAGCCGTGCCAAGGCTGCTTCCCTGTCACCGTGCATGTAGGGATACAGTCGGCGAGGAACGGGTGAGGACCTCTTTACAAGGCCTTAAAAAACTTTTGTTGTGAAGGCATGGACGACAATGACGATGATGACAATGATGATGACGATGATGATGACGATGATGGTGACGATGATGGTGATGATGATGGTGATGATGATGGTGATGATGTAATCTCAGTTTTGAGGGCAGACATGGGTCACTTTATTTTATTGACCCGGTTATCGCCGCTGTTACTGTGCAACGGTGTTTGCGTTCTCGCGGTGGTGTCTGTCCCTCGTTGATGCTAAATTTCTCACTGTGGTGGTGTCTCACAGGGACTGAAGGCGACGGCGCTCGCGCGTTTGAAGGAAGACAGAGAAAACGAAAGCGAACTCTTGGAAATACTGAAGAGTGACTGCTGAATGAGTTTTCATGTCTAAAATGGAAAAGAAAACTGTTTGGCCTGGGCCACGATTATTGATTGAATTGAAACTAGGTGAAGGAAGACACACAAAGGGGGCTTTATATACTACCGAGTTGATTTCATGAGCCCTAAAACAAGTTCTTAAGCAATAAAACATTGTATCTAATCTATCTATAAAAGCGACTTTATGGCTATCCCCTGTGAATCCATTAAGAAGAATTTTATTGCAACTGCACAGCACCCTTTATCTTATCTCGTCCAGCAGTTATAAACCCTTAACAGACGTCTTTATCTGAACTGGAAACCTGTGTCTTTTATTCGTTGTTCATGAATGAATGAAACTATTAATGCACTAAATGTATTTCCATACCCTTGCTGTTTTTGTGTGACTGTACCATTCTTACTTGTTATATTGCACACGGGCACCGAATAAATATAAACCTGTACGCTAGAAAACCGAGGTTAATTGTAAAATTAGGTGCAGGAATTCTACCACGTGACTGTGCTTGCAATCCTCTGCTGTTGACATTGCGGTGTGTGCAAACACAAACATGAGCTGTTGGCGTGAATGTGAACAAATCTTCCCGCTCGAGAGACTTTTAAGGCTTAAAAAAAGACAAACAAACAAACAAACACGGGACAAACATACTTTGAGGTCGCGTGTGGCGCCCCCTAGCGGCGACTGAGAGCATTTCACTTAAAAAAACCCCAAAGAACTCGCACGAAAGCCTCAGCACACCGAACCAGGAGCACACACGCGGGTCGTGATCGCATGGTCGTGGTTTATTGCATGTTCTCAAGCGCCCTCCATCCCTCCTTTACAGGAACACACGCACACAGGCGCGGATCCGCGACACCCGCGACACCCGCGACTCGACCGGTGGGTGAAGCAGAAGAGGTGGCGGTCGCGGGCCTGGTCCTGGTCCCGGTGCCCCCCCCACCACCACCACCAGCAGCACCAGCAGCACCAGCAGCACCACCAGCAGCCCCGGCAGGGCCGCCTGCTCGGCCCGGCCCTTCACCACTCGTCCGCGGCCCTGTTGGAGTCCTCGTCCGCGACGGCGCAGTCCAGCCGCTGGACGCCGGGCAGCGCCAGGTCCGTCTGGTTGAGCTTCTCCAGGAAGGAGGAGAGCAGCCGCTTGTTCAGGTGGTCCGTCAGGGTCCGCTCCTTCGCCACGTCCCCCCCCGCGTCCCCCTCCGGCGCCCCGCCGTCCCCGCGGGGGGGGCTGGCGGCCCCGGCGGGCGGACGCTCGCCCTCCCCGGGCCGCGGCTCCGTCACGGCCCCGGCGCCGGCGTCCGCCCGGGACGTCAGCGTCGACTGCAGGGCGGCATTCTCCAGCTCCTTCAGCCGCTTGGTGTGGGGCCCTCGGGGGCCGGGGGGGGCCCCGGGGCCGGGCTGGGGCCCGCCGCTCTGCTCCATCTCGGTCTGCGTCACTGCGGCGCGGAGACGCGGAAGACTCGCCGCGGGTCCCCGCCGGGCCGCCGCCGCCCCCTGGCGGACGCCCGCGGAAACCCCGTCACTTCGCCTCGCCGCTGGTGACGTCACCAGAGAGGAGTCAGTCGGCGGGGCGGTTGCCGTGGCAACAGACGACAGCGCGGTCCCTTTTTCGAACCGCGCGTTCGCCCGAGGCTCTTTTGACTCGCCGGGGCTTCCGTAGGCAAGAGTCGGTTTCCATGGAGACCGAGGCTGGTTTACGAAGCTTGTTTTCTTCATTATTCTGATTTTAACAGACACAAAAAGAGGAGTTTTGTCTGACAGCGACCTCCAAAGACGACGGAGCGACGGCTGACCAGTGGACTGATGGAATGCGCGGCCTCAAAGCGCCTCTCAGAGGTAACTGGGTGGATTTTCACGTCAGATTAAACGTTTCCTGCGGTTCAATCTGCTCCTTTGAGCGTCCTTCCACGCGGATGTGAAGCCCGGGTGGATAGAACAGCACAGAGGCAGACGGGGCTCTGCTCTCGGTCCGGGTTCTGGTCTCATTTGGTGGTTTGAGGACAGGCTGAAGGTCGAGGACACACGTGGAGGACGTGTCCTTGCAGAGGACGCTCCCTCGTTTGGGGGTTCACCGCCCTGCTCGGGGGCTCAGGGGCTCAAGGGCTCAGGGGCTCAGGGGCTCAAGGGCTCAGGGGCTCAGGTCCTCTCACGTCTGGTCTGCACAAAAGGGTGAAAACACGTGGAGATGCCGGGGATTGAACCCGGGGCCTCATACATGCAAAGCATGCGCTCTACCACTGAGCTACATCCCCTGGTGGGCGAGGGGGGGACTACGAGGGTCCAGACGGGAGGGGGGACCATCGACACAGGTAGAGCAGGTAGAGACACGTGCACGAGAGTTCATGTGTTAACTGTGCTGCTTCACCTGTGATCGACTCTGATGGACCAAGTATGGAGAGAAAACAATCAGGAACTGTGTCTGCTGAGAGTGTTTACGTGACGATGTAAATATGAAAGTTGCTGCAGAGCCTGAAGGAGAAGAGGATGAGGAGGAGGAGGAGGAGGAGGAGGTGAGCCAGGATTTGGAGGATGACTCTGGATGGCATCTGCATAAAGCCAGACGTGGGGACATCTATTGGAGGCCCCTGCACACACGTGTCCATAAACCTCTCAGTTTACACACTTGTACATAATATATGTACTTTAGTGATAAAATAAGGAGTTAAGGCCGCAGCAGGAGCGCAGCGTTTTATTACCGTGAATGGACAAATAGGCTCAGAAACAGGTTTTTCTCCAGAGCCATCTCCACCCTGAACTCAACCCACACTACTATTTTTGATAGATAGCACTGTTTTTTCTGATAGATAGCACTGAGACCCTGTAACACTGTGAACCCACACCATGTGCAATTATTACGTGCAATAATTATGTGCAATATTGTGTGCAATTTACCTACATGCAACTACCCCATGTATATATAACCACCCCATGTATATACGCACAAAGCAATCCCACCGCACCTCACCTCGAATGTACTTTTTCATACCTTTTTCTACGTATTCTTATATACCACTGTGCCTTGTATTTATCATATTGTACTTCCCTCTTGTGCACTGTAATGAGAAGATGCTCCAATTTCGTTTTACACCTGATGTTCAACGACAATAAAGGGCATTCTATTCTATTCTATTCAATGTATCTGAGTTTTATTTAATGTCATCTTTCCATTCTGAATTAAAGTGTTTACCTTTCTACCCTTGTGACGTTATGCATGTACTTGTAAAAGGATTTGGTGATATATTTTTTAAATAAAACTATTTCTGTGTCCTTTAATTATTCATCAGAGGCTCAAACAGATTGGTGTAATACATGCTCGTGGCCACAAGGTGTCGTCAAAGAGGCGCTTTCGGACTTATTACGAAAACATCATAATAGTCGCTTCAACCGTTTCAGGGTCTCAAGATTCGACCGAAATGCGCGCAAAATGTCGATGTTACCTTTTATATATACAAAAGAAGCATATGTGTGGATGTGTGCAACAATCACAGACAAAGGTCTCAGCCTTTCACGTCAGAGGGAAAATAAAGGTCACTTTTTATAGTGTGCGGGCCTCGCGGGGGGTGCTGACGTCATCGCCGTGCGCCGCGGTGGTTTCGGGCAGGAGGTGTGGAGGCAGATGTGTCTTCACATCTGTCGTCTCTCTCTCTTCTCACGCACCGAAGATCCGCCGACACCGGTGAGAGACGCGCCCCCCGCCGCGCCCCGGGCGGCCGCCCCGTGAGTCAGCGGGGCTTTGAGGGCGCCCCCGGGGCTCTTTCCTCGCGTTAGCCGCGGCTAGCAGCGCCGAGCTAACGTCGGTCCGGGAGCCAAAATGTCGTGTTTTTGTCGGCGTGTGGGTCGGATTTATACCCTCCTCCCTCCCTTTGTGCCCCGTCCCGGTCAAACCGGTGGTCTGACGCTCGGTACGAGGAGGCGGAGTGAGTAGATGAGGTGTTCCAGCTGTGTTTTTCCCCCCCCCGCGACGCTGAAAAAAGCGAAAGTGCTTCGTAAACAGTCCGAGGGAAGCGCTAATCCCCGGTCAATAACGCCATTGTGTCCTTCTGCCGCTGTAATTGGGCCCGTTTGTGTGTGCGGACAGGCGCGTTGACAGTCGGGAGCTGCCGGGATGCCAAAGAAGTTCCAGGGCGAGAACTCGAAGGCGGTGACAGCCAGAGCCCGCAAGGCCGAGGCCAAGGCCGTGGAAGACGCCCGCAAGAAGCAGCAGGAGGAGGACGCCCTGTGGCAGGAGACCGACAAGCATGTCCTCAAGAAGGAGCAGAGGAAGGTGGGTCTGGCTCTGCCCTACACGCGTGTCTCTGAAGACCAGGGGTCTCCAGGTCCCCCCCAGGGGTCTCCAGGTCCCCCCAGGGGTCTCCAGGTCCCCCCCAGGGGTCTCCAGGTCCCCCCAGGGGTCCCCCAGGGGTCTCCAGGTCCCCCAGAGGTCTCCAGGTCCCCCCCAGGGGTCTCCAGGTCCCCCCCAGAGGTCTCCAGGTCCCCCCCAGGGGTCTCCAGGTCCCCCCCAGGGGTCCGTGAGGCTGCAGGTTCTGGTCCAACCCAGCAGCAGCAGCACCAGACTGGACTCACTTCATCAACTCATCTGAGTCTTCAACAGCTGACTGGTCAAACTGGGTGAGCTGGACTGGTGGGACCAGAACCTGCAGCCTCACAGCCCTCTGGGGGGGACCTGGAGACCCCTGCTGTAGGTGTTGTACTTCAGCGGTCCCCAACCCCCCTGGGCCGCGGACCAGTACCGGTCCGTGGATCAATTGGTACCGATCTGCCAAGAACTAATTTATTATTTCCGTTGTGTTTATTATCTGAGTCTGAACAAGCTCTTATTTTGAAAAACCACCTGATTCTCTGGGTTACATCTCGGTCACTTGAGCACCAAAAGCATCAAAATGAGTAAAAAACAGACGTGGAAGTTTATTTTGAAGGGGAAAAGGCCCAGATTTAGATTTAGATTTGACATGTAAACAATCTACTTGTACCCCCCCCCCCGGTGGGTACATTGTGGAGCGTCCACCGGTCCTGGTACACGGGTTGGGGCCCGCTGTTCTTGACTCTCCCTCCTCTGGCGTGCTGATCTCTCAAGGGTTTGTTTTACGCCCGTCCTCATGAGCAGCCGCGTCCTCTGACCCCTGGATGCCGCCGTCGGCTGCTTTGGTGTTTGTCCCCCGTTGGATAACGTTTCCCGACCCAACACCAGAACCCCTCAGAACCCGTCCGTCCCGCAGTCAAAACCCTCAGCCACAAACGGAGGCGTGACCTTTGCCTCGGAGCTCCGCCCTCCACGCGCTTTCGTGCTTCGGTCCTCTCCGCGTTAACTGTCGCAGCTGCTCACACACACACGTATGTAGAGCTGCTCACACACGTATGTAGAGCTGCTCACACACGTATGTAGGGCTGCTCACACACACACGTATGTAGGGCTGCTCACACACACACGTATGTAGAGCTGCTCACACACGTATGTAGAGCTGCTCACACACACGTATGTAGGGCTGCTCACACACACGTATGTAGAGCTGCTCACACACGTATGTAGTGCTGCTCACACACACGTATGTAGGGCTGCTCACACACATATGTAGAGCTGCTCACACGTATGTAGAGCTGCTCACACACACGTATGTAGAGCTGCTCACACATATGTAGGGCTGCTCACACGTATGTAGAGCTGCTCACACACACATATGTAGAGCTGCTCACACACATATGTAGAGCTGCTCACACGTATGTAGAGCTGCTCACACGTATGTAGAGCTGCTCACACACACACGTATGTAGAGCTGCTCACACACACGTATGTAGGGCTGCTCACACACGTATGTAGAGCTGCTCACACACGTATGTAGAGCTGCTCACACACACGTATGTAGAGCTGCTCACACGTATGTAGAGCTGCTCACACGTATGTAGGGGTGCTCACACACACATATGTAGAGCTGCTCACACACGTATGTAGAGCTGCTCACACACGTATGTAGAGCTGCTCACACACGTATGTAGGGGTGCTCACACATATGTAGAGCTGCTCACACACGTATGTGGAGCTGCTCACACACATATGTAGAGCTGCTCACACACGTATGTGGAGCTGCTCACACACATATGTAGAGCTGCTCACACACGTATGTGGAGCTGCTCACACACGTATGTAGAGCTGCTCACACACGTATGTGGAGCTGCTCACACATATGTAGAGCTGCTCACACACGTATGTAGAGCCCAACAAGGCAGCAACAGGGCGGCGTTGTCAGCCAGTCGGGGTTGAAGCTGCGGTTCTCACGGCCGATGTTGCGCTTCCTGTTTGAGCGCTTGTTGACGTGTTCTTATTCGGGGCAAAACCTCGTGTCTTCTTCTCTGGTGCGATCGAGTCAGCATGAGCGACGGGGGCGGGGCGGGGGGGACCGCTGACACCGAGAGGCCTCAGGTTGGGGACCCCTGTTGAGGGACCCCTGTTGAGGGACCCCAGTTGAGGGACCCCTGTTGAGGGACCCCTGTAGTAGATGTTGGAGGGTTTCCCAGCGGCGCCGAGCTTCTGCCGTCAGAACTCCTCGACCTTGGGCCGACCTGTCCCAAGGTCGAGGCCGACCCCGTCAGGTTCTTGTCCCGACGAGGGCGCGATCGCTGAAAAGCGTTTTTTGCCGCCGAAGGGGGACAAAGAGAAGAAGAGGCTGGAGCTGCTGGAGAGAAAGAAGGAGAACCAGCGACTCCTGGACGAAGAGAGCGCCCGGATGAAAGGCCGGTCTCAGAAGGAGCTGGCGGCCGGCGGGAAGGTGACGCGCGCCCAGATCGAGGAGGCGCTGCAGGCGGAGCAGCTGAAGCAGGAGCAGCTGGAGCTGAAGCCCAAAGGTGAGTGCCCGCCCGGCGCCGCTCCCCCGCCGCCCCCGCCCCCCCCTCAACCCGCCTCGCTCCCTCAGAAATGACCCACCTGGAGATCCCCCTGGAGGAGAACGTGAACAGGGCGGTTCCCGACGAGGGGTCCGTGGAGGCGAGGACGATAGAAGACGCCATCGCCGCTCTCAGGTAACGCTCCGTCTGTTCGCTCCTCCCCCCCCCGCCGCCCGGCGGAGACGCCTCCCCGCCGTGACCTCCGCCTTGTCTCCAGCACGGGGCCCGAGGACCAGGACCACCACCCCGAGCGGAGGATGAAGGCGGCGTTCGCGGCGTTCGAGGAGGCCAACATGCCGCGGCTGAAGAAGGAGAACCCCAACATGAGGCTGTCGCAGCTGAAGCAGCAGCTGAAGAAGGAGTGGATGAAGGCGCCCGAGAACCCCCTCAACCAGCGCTTCACCGCCTACAACGCCAAGTGAAACGCATCCCGACACTTCGGGGCCCTCCTTTGAATCCACGAACTAAATTCAAGCTCCTCCGATGAGAAACCAACCCCGCGGCGCCAGGTCAAAGGTCACGCCTCCTCGTGGCGCCCGCGCTTCATTTCTCTTTTCCGCTCCTAACCAAGGTCCCGATTCGATTTTGTTGGTTTTGTGGGGAGGCGGCGGCCCCGCGCTCGAGAAAGTCACCTCTCAAAGTTCTCGTCAGGTCATCGTCATCATCTCTTGGTGCTTTTTTTTTTTAATGGCGACGCTTCGGCGGTTGATCGAGCTGCGACCGGCGTGCGGCGCTCGCCGAGAGGAAGGGACTCATTCACACCTTTCACTCACAAAGATGCTAGAATTTTAGGTCCACACTCAAAGTCGCTCCCCGGACCCTTTTACGTTAAATTTGTAGTCACTCGGGATAACTTTTTTATGGTTACTTAAGTGATCGACGAGATGTGAAATAATAAAAAGGACATTCGACATCAAAGCGGCTGTTGCTGTTGGTCAATGTACACCAGAAACACACAGCGTGCACATCGATGGTCCGCACACACATCTTGAACTCCATCATCAATCGAATGAATGACATCTGGTATTAGGATTAATCATTTAAACCTTTGTTTACAACCGACATGAGGATGATAGAACCACGTGACTGTTTACAAATAAGGGGCCGCATGCTGAAGGACCAGGGTGGGACATCTAGTGGTCAGATGGTGTATTGCAGGAATTGACCCGCACCACCGAGAAAAGTGAAATAAACCCTCATTTAAATGTAATAACCTGCAACATCTACGATTAAATGTATTCATTAGATATTTAATAAAAATATTAAGTATCACAGAGGCTCAAAGCTCAAATAATTAACTGGATTCCACCATTTTCTCGTTTTTAAAGTTATTCTAATCTCTATGCTTATACATAACATAGTGCATATTTAAGTATAAATAGAATTTAATGAAAAAGTAGTTTGTGCCATCTGGTCACAATAAAGTGCAACCAGTGTAAAAGTTTGAAAATTGGAGGAAAATACCACAAAACTGCTTCAAAAATACAAATTTTGGTGATTCAATTCTTGACTCGTTTTGTTGCTATAAATCTAATTCATCTGCAGCGATCATTATAAACTACACTGTATGTGTGTGTATGTGTGTGTGTGTGTGTGTTTATGTGTGCATAAATTAAACCAGCATTGCTCCTAATTACTAAAGACCTAATACACTTCAGACAGGATGGACTTCTAACATGAATCCACACATGTAACAAAGTAATTGCCATTCGGTTTGTTTGTTCCTGTTCTCGTCGCCTCTTTCATGGCCTGATTTAGAACCGGCCTCCTTTTGTCCGTCACGGCTCTTGTGGAGGAAGAGATGAGAGACGGCGCGAAAGGCCTTTGAAAAGCAAAGCATCAATGGCAACTTCAAATGACCTTTGATTCTCTCTCCAAGCCAAGCAGGCCCCTCTCACTCCTCCTGGTCTTTAAACTTGTGGGTGTGATGTGGCCGCGGCCGACCTGTTGCTGGACCCTCCCACTCTGCAGCCATTTGCATGGCAGCCCCTTTTCCTGCTGCTGCCCTTCTTCTTTCTTGGCGTTGAATTCTAATCACTACTTTCAAAGGAGAGCGCCTCCGGAGCTGCTTTTATCAAGTGTTTGTACCGGGAGACCTCCACACCCAGCACCCACCCGGGCTGTCGTACCCCTGTCTCTAGAGACAAGCATCAGGTGAACCACACAAAAAGGTAAGAATCATCAGACTCTTCAAATGTTTTTTTTTCTTTAAAGCTGCTTTTTAAATGAATATTAAAATGTTGTGCACAACAGTCTGTAATATTGGTATATATAATAATAATATAATAATATAGTAATACATAAATATGATTCTTATTGTCTTGTGGGCCGTGTTGGTTGTTGGTTCAGGTTTTGTCCTCTAAAACTAAAAACAAAAAAATTATTTTTAAAGGGATGTAGAAGAAGGGATGTATTTCAAAGTAAATCAGTTCATTTAAGAAATTCACGTGTGTGTGTGTGTTCTCGTACTTGCTTCATTCTGAGTACCAAAACCTGCATTTAACGAACAAAGTGAGGACATTTTTGGGAAGTGAGGACATTTGTCTGGCGCTCACGGCTTCAAAAGGCCGTTTGAGGGTTCAGAGGTGGTTTTTAAGTTGAGGTTAGAACTGGGTAAGACATCACGTCTATGAAAGTCCTCACAAGAACAGAAGAACAAGGATGTGTGTGTGTGCCCGCTCACACATGTGACGCATCTGTTCCTGACAACAAACCAGAAAAGCCATTTCTTTGCTCCGTCCCGATCAGCCGTGCAGCATGCGTGTGATCCTGGTCAAGCCCACCAACGCCACCCGGCGCCTGGACTCGACGGGCGAGGTCTTAAACGACGGGGAGCGCGAGCGCCTCACCTCGGGGGCCACGCCGCCCCCAAAGCCGCCTGAGGACGCCTCCGCCGAAGCGCCTTTTCCCTCGGAGGGGACGAGCCTGTGCTGCGGCTTCCCTCCCCTCAAGGTCAGGTCAAACGGGGTCGGCCCGGCGGGGCTCTCCGACGGGCCGCCGAAAAGCCGAAACCGAACCTTGTCGGAGCTGAGCGAGCAGGACGGGCTGCTGCTCCACAGCCTGGTCGGCGGCGGGGGCGAGGTCACGTCTTCGCCCCAGAGCCTGGGGAGCTGCGTGGGGCAGCCTGACGCCCGCGACGGCTGCGTCTGCTCCTGCCCCCGCGGCCGCCGGCTCCCCGGGGCGCCGCACCCGAAAGTGGACCCGGCGCAGGATCGCCCCTCCGGCCCGGCGAAGAGGAGAAGCCTCTCGTCTTCGCCGTACATCCAGGTCGGCCCTCAAAGCCGCCGGGTCCCCAACAGCCGCAGGGTGTCGGCGCAGGAGCCGTGCAGCCCCTTCAGACTTAAAGAAGGCGCACGCCCGACTTTGTTCAACATCCCCCTCGACTCCGGCGACCCCGCGCGCAGACCGCCAGACCCTCGGCCCACCGCCGCCGCCACCGCCGACTTCAACTGGACGGAGCTCTTTGGTACCGAGCCGATCCTCGTGCAACAGCGCCCGAGACAGGACTCCCCCGACCCCACGCGCAGGGCCTCAAGAGACCCCTCCATCGTGCTGAGCTGCCGCCACCTCGCGCGCGACCCTCAGGCCGCCGCTCGCAGGAGGCCGTCTCCTCCGGCCAGCGAGAGGAGCGAGCGGTCCGTGTCCAGCGGCCGGGGCGGCTCCCTCCAGAACCAGGACTTGCTGGAGGAGCTCAAACGACAGTGGAAGGTCAGCGGAGTCCCCGCGTGCGGGGCCGAGTGTGTGTCCACGTCTGCGGTCATTAACGCGCGTCTTCCGTGGGTTCCAGAGAAACTCCCAGCCCTTCGGCGGGTCGGAACTTTCTCTTCTCAAGAGCACCCCCGCGCCCTCCGACACCTCCGGGGTCAACGGGGACGCCGTGCGCGCGCTCTCCCGATCCGCTCTGTCGGACGCGGGCTCCGGCCAGCGACGCCTTCAGCTCCTCCACAGCGCCATGCTGGAGGACGCCTTCTCCAAAGCCATCGGGGAAGACTCCGGCAAGGTGAACAGCGAGAACCCGGCCAGGGAGGAAGGCAACGCAAAGCAGAGGAAGACCCGGGACATCGGCCACCGCCTCGGCCAGAGGAAGGCTCTCTTTGAGAGGCGCAAACTCCTGAGCGACTACGCGCTCGTCTGCGGGATGTTCGGGATTTTGGTCATGGTGATTGAGACGGAGCTGTCGAGAGGCTTTTACAGTAAGGTGAGGCCCCCCGTGTCCGATTTATCTGAAGTATCTCGAGCTTCCCGATGAACATCCCGGCGTAGGGCGCGAGGGTAACGGGTTGGCGTCCCCCGCAGGGGTCCGTGTATTCACACGTACTGAAGGGCCTGATCAGCCTCTCCACCGCGGCTCTGCTGGTCCTCATTGTGATGTATCACGCAAGAGAAATTCAGGTAAGAAAGGAAGGGGTTCCTTCACTTTAAAAACCTTTGAAAATACGATTTAAATGTCTTTATTAGGAACGTCAGAGTCCGTTCTCTCGCCTTTCCCGCAGCTCTTCATGGTGGACAACGGCGCAGACGACTGGAGGATAGCCATGACCTTTGAGCGGATTCTCTTTGTGGTCCTGGAGCTCCTCATCTGCGCCATCCACCCCCTCCCGGGCCAGCACCTCTTCAGCTGGACCGCTCGCCTCACCCGCAGCCACGCGCCCACCGCCGCCGCCGACGCGGACATCCTCCTCTCGGTGCCGATGTTCCTGCGCCTCTACCTGATCGGCCGGGTGACGCTGCTCCACAGCAAGCTCTTCACCGACGCCTCTTCCCGCAGCATCGGGGCGCTCAACAAGATCAGCTTTGACACGCGCTTCGTGATGAAGACGCTGATGACCATGTGCCCCGGCACGGTCCTGCTGGTCTTCAGCGTGTCCTGCTGGATCATCGCGGCGTGGACCGTGCGCGTCTGTGAGAGGTATCAGCTGAAAGAAGCCGAATAAGAAGCATTTCCATCTTTTCTAATGCGTCTTTAGACGTGACATTTGACTTGATTTTTTAAAATTCTGATCGATATTCAGTAGTTTATCCAGTTACTGATGAGGGTGATTGCAGGAGTATTCAATGTAAATCTGCTTTTCTGTCATTAAAAACACACTTGCCACACCCTTCACCTCAAAATGAAGCTGCTGGACTTGTACCGACTGTGCAGGTACCACAACGCCCACGAGGTGACCAGTACGTTCCTCGGGGCGATGTGGCTGATCTCCATCACCTTCCTGTCCATCGGCTACGGGGACATGGTCCCTCACACCTACTGCGGGAAGGGAGTTTGTCTGCTGACAGGAATCATGGTGAGACGGAGCCGCATGCCGGAAGTCACCCAGACTCATCTGAAAGTCCCCGGAAAAAATTGAGCGATAAACATTTACATATGAAAGGTTGAATATCGGAATACTGTGTGATCACCAACGTCAGAGCGGGTTTAATAAGCGCTGCTCTGCTGCAGGGGGCGGGCTGCACCGCGCTGGTGGTTGCAGTGGTTGCGCGGAAGTCTGAGCTCACCAGAGCCGAGAAGCACGTGCACAACTTCATGATGGACACCCAGCTCTACAAGAAGGTCTCACCCCTAGGGAAACGCCTCAAACACGTTTAAAGTCTTGCGTTAAACACTGAAGCTTTGTGTTCGTCTTCAGATAAAAAACACGGCAGCGAATGTTTTGAGGGAGACGTGGCTCATCTACAAAAACACCAAGCTGGTCAAGAAGGTGGACCGCGCCGCGATACGGCACCATCAGCGCAAATTCCTTCAGTCCATCCACCAGTAGGTCCCAAGCGTCAGGACTGTGATATAAATCACATCCACTCAGACTGGATCTCCTTTGTCGTTTTTAGACTTCGGGCTCTGAAAATGGAGCAAAGGAAATTGACTGATCAGGCCAACACAGTGGCTGACCTCGCCAAGGTTGGTATGGGGATGCTTATGAGGTCTTAGAACCTCCGTAGAAAGAAGCCTGTTATTCACTGTTGCCTTTGATTGACATTCACTCTGCAGAGTTGAGTGCATTTTTGCACTTTCTACAATGTCTGAATATAGAAACACAAACAAAAATGTAAATAGTAAAAGATGAAATTGCAGCAATACTTCACCTCAAGGGCCAAACACAAAATGATTTAATTTATAAATTCATTCTTTTTCATTTGGAGAAGCCCAAATTAAGCTTCTTATACATTTAGACGTTGGAAATCCCAAAGAGACTGGGATCATTTTTAACGTTTTAAGAAAGCAGAGGGATCCCTTCAGCGGTTGTTTCCAAGTCCCAATCTCAATCTGTCAGAATGAAACACCGTAGTTTCAAAGGTGCAATATGTGCAGCAGGAGTTGAGTCATACTGTTTCTGCAGCACCCACACTCCCCGTCTTGTGAGCCGTTGCTTCGACACCTGACGCGTCGACTGCGGTCTTTCTGGTTTGCAGACGCAGAACATGACGTACGAGCTGTTGGCAGAGCTGCAGCACAGGAGCGAGGAGCTGGACCGGAGGATCGCAGCCCTGGAGGACAAGCTGGACTCCGTCCTTCTCTGCGTCCAGTCGCTACCTGTCGTGCTTTCTCAGGCGATAACCAAGCTACAAAGGGACTTCCTGGATGAGCTGACCTGCAGGGTCCACTTCCTGTCCTCCTCTTTGAGCTCTGAGTGCTGTTCAGTCCCTGCCAGGCAGCTCTATACAGGACCCGGCACACCAGAGGCCCCATGCAGCTCCTAGAACTCACCCTGCAACTTCGCTCTTTATCTGAAACCTTTCTCCGTGCGCACTTTTGATGCTCTGCGTCGCGTTTATACAGTTACACAATTCACCCCTGACAGCTTGGGCTGCCGACTGTTACTGAGCAGCCCGGGCAAAAAGAGAAGAGTCACTGTTGGAGATTCTGGAGGAAAGGGGATTACTATTCATTCATTTCCTCGGCTCAAAGCTTATAATGGAGAAAAGGGTGGAAGGTTTTCAGTGCAGAAGGTTGGCAGTAATCGGGATGATCCCCAGAGCATTTAGTTGGAAATAAATACTTTTTCATGGAAGAGGATGTTTCAAGAATTCTAGTTTTACTTCTGAAGTTTTGGTCAGTCTGTTTTTGAACGCATCGTTTCTAATCTGTCTAATTTTCTCCAGCAGCACTTTTGTTTTGTTCAGATTTAATCTAAAATAAAAACATTGTCTGAAACATCCCCGGTCCTTTGCTTGATTTTAATATAATCATTAGAAGAGAGAGATTTCATATTTGTGTAATAATAACCATTATTACTTGTTACAACAGTGTTTTTTCTTTTCGCTCTGTTAATATGGTTTTGAATGGGACAAGATGTATCCAACAATCCTAACTGAAGAAAAGTCAAACCTAGTTGGGAATTGGGACATAAAATTAAGGGACATCAAAGAAATGGATGCTATGCTGGCGATGATGAGGACGACGATGATGGTGATGATGATGAGGACGACGATGATGGTGATGATGGTGATGGTGATGGTGGGTATATGTCCTGATTTATTAACCAGCCTTTGCAGGCTCCAGCGGTCCCCGGGGGTCTCTTGCAGCAGCAGGAGCCCCCCTGTCCTGCGGCCTGTTGTTCTGGGGGATTGTTTACCAAGACCCCATCTGTTCGTCAGGACGCCGGTTGTTGCGTAATCTCGCGAGAACTCTCCGGAGCCGAGCTGCACCCACGAGAATGTCATTTCGCGCGCTGAAGCTAAGCTCCAGTCACAGGCGTGACTGACGGCCGGCTCGGCCAATCACAGCAGAGTGCCCAAAAGGTTTCGACCAATCACGGGGCGTCCTTTCGAAAGAGGCGGGGTACGAAAGTCTTAAAGAATAACTCATTGATCGATCTCTAACAAGGCAGAGTTGGTCGTGCCAGCCCTCTTTAGAACTTATTTGGGGAAAAACGTGCTTTATATTTCGGAAACGCGAGTTTACTGTTTCCTCTTTGACGAACAAACAGGTAAAACGCGTATGTGTTGCATTTGAGTGACTTTGAAAGTTGTTTTCATTGATATTTTTTACTCAGAGGCTAGCTTACTACGGCTGCTAACTTGCCAAGTCCTCCCTCGTTAGTGTGTACTTAAACACGTCTGTGGCACCCGAATATACACTTAAATCACGCACCCTTCGGGTCATCGAAAGGTTTTTCCTTCTGCCAAGCGTTGGTTTCTTTCCCAGCACATCAGGAGGACGAGCGCTTTTTTTTTCCTTTTTTTTTTTTAAACAGTAGTTTTGCGGTTCCCTGCGCATCGACGAGCGGGTTCGGGTCGATTAAAGAGCCCCGTTTTCTCTTGTTTACGTGCGGCGGGCGTGCAGGAGCGGGTCGGCACATGGTGACGGTCTGAGCACCTTCGGGTCGCCGCTGCGCTGCGAAAACAAAACAAACGCGCTCGCTCGCACACTCGCTTCATTTCGTATTTCCCAGCCTGGTCCGGCCCTGCTGCTGCACGTGTTTTGAGATGGAGGTGGTGGTGGGGTAAAAGAGAGGCTTCATCACGCATTTTTGCGTGGGCGGCTGCAGTTTGTTTTCGGTGGCGGTGCTGGGGGTGTTTTGATCGCTGGTATTCGGGTTTATTTCCATCCCCGGGCGCAGACGCGTAAAAGGACGCCCGCGCCGCTGGCCGGTGGACGGAGACGGCCCCCGGGCTTCTGTGATCGATCACGGGGTGTTTACTGTGCGGCGTTTCTGCGTGTTTTATTGTCAGGGAAGGGAGGCACATTGTTAGCTAGCGCTCCCTCCTGTCCGGATGTGCTTGCTTTTAAAAGAGCTGGGAGTGGCCTGCAGACCGTTTTCCCGCACTGTATTTAAATAAGCTAGATCCCTCCCTTTGTGAGACCCTATACAAATGACAGCCAAGTTCTGACAGCAGCACAATGAACAATGCACTCATATTTCTGCCACAGTGAACAATTGGCTTTTTAAGATGGTTTTTATTGTTATCAGGCGGGCTCCTGCACTCACTCATACAGAAAGTTTGCTGGACACAAATGTGCAACCCCGCGCTACTTGCTGTCGTAATAGTAAGATTGATGCATAAACAACTAGAGCTGATAGCAAAGTTTCAAGAAGACTTGTAGTCATATGAAATATTTCATTTGCTCAATAAATTGAGCTTAGTCGGTGCAGATTTTTGCAAATCTTTCTGCAAAATATGAGTCATGGTTTATGATTGTTGGAAAGATCTGTTAATCGTACACCCCAACACGTGGTTCGTGTACAGTCCTCGTTTAAAAATTGTGGAAGTTTTAGTTACGATGTTCGAGGAAACTGGGGTGTTCGGGTCGCCTCTTTTGTCTCACTGATTAATAAAGAAAATGTCATTCGGGGAAAAATAACTGCAAGTTTTGACATGACGCCAACAACAACAAGCAAAAGATGCATATCGGTTTCAGCAACCTGAACTCTGTTATATTTTGCAGAATGATCCAAATGAACCTGATATCCTACAAAAGTGTTGTTGTCACAGGAATATATTAGTGTCTTTCTTTGTGAGATTCCTTTGGTTGAAACAAATAGCAGCAGCATCTAAAAGACTTTAATCATGGGAACTGGCGTATGTTCTTGGCATGACACAGAGCAGCTGCCATGTGGATTCAAGTGCGCACAATGGATGGGAAGGAAACCCACCGGGTGGATTCTTTGTCCAAACTCACCAAAGTGGATGAACTGCGACAAAAAATCATGGAGCTGTTTAAAGTGGAACCAGAGAGGCAGAGGCTCTTCTACCGTGGCAAGCAGGTGAGCCAGCGGGACTAAGCTCCTGTTTAGTGACGCACCTTTTGATCTGCTCATACTCGTTTTGAAGTGGCTAAGTCTTGTTTAGAGGTAGAGGAGTATGAATACTTGTAGTTGGAGTGATTTGTTTGTATATTTCTCCTTTTTCCATCCTTTTTAGATGGAGGACGGCCATACCATATTCGACTACAATGTGGGCTTGAACGATATTGTGCAGCTGCTCGTCAGGCAGAAAGCGCCCCCTACTGAAGAAAACAAAAACAAGGACAAAGAAGCTGAACTCTCCGATTCTGATTCGGGTTGTGGCTCCACCCAGAGTGAGTCCGACAAGAACTCGACCCACGGTGAGGTCGAAGGTCAGACCGCCGGCACGTCTTCCCAGACAGTCACCCCGGAGCTGGTTGATCCTGGGTTTGGACTGTACAAGGTGAATATTACAAAGATAAGGGAGATTAGAATCCTCTTGTTTGATCTATCAAACTGTGAAATATTCCTGCGACCTTTGAGAGACCTGAGACATTTTTCTGTGTTTAAAGATCAATGAGCTCGTAGACGCGAGGGACCTTAACATGGGGGCGTGGTTTGAGGCCCAGGTTGTGAATGTGACAAAGACCCCAAAAGAGGATGTTGGCGAGGGAGGGGCAGAGGAAGAGATACTGTACCATGTTAAATTTGAAGAGTAAGTATTTTTTTCTTTTTCCTGCTTTCTGATAGAATAAAACTCACGCCCGTGATATTTGTAGCTGAACCACCTACTTACACAGCAAGACTATCTGCATACATGCTCTATACTGCTCTAATCTGTGGCGCAGGTTTCAGCTAAAGGGCAGTTCTGAGAGTTTTATGTAGGGCAAAAAATGGAAATACGCAGGCACTTTATAGGATTAATTCATTTCGATGTTACATATTCTATTTATTACCGTAGCTACCCAGAAAATGGAGTGATTCAGCTGCTTGGCAAGGATGTGCGCCCTCGCGCCCGCACAGTGTACCAATGGCATCAGCTGGAGGCAGGAATGATTGTCATGGTCAACTACAATCCAGACGACCCCAAGGAGCGTGGCTACTGGTACGACGCCCAAATTCAGAGGAAGAGGGAGACGCGCACTCTGCGAGAGATCTACGCCAAGATCATCCTTGGGTAAGTGTTTTAACTGTGAGGTTTCACATGAGCAGGTCTTTGTTTTCCCCTGTGCGTATCATGAAAGGAACAAATTAGGTTTAACATTTTGTGCTGTCGTCCTCTTCATTCTAATCCAGTAGTGTGTTTATTTTTTTACGTCAACCTTTTGGTGGACCAGCTTTTGTGTGGCTTTTGAACCTTTAACAACATTAAACAGACAGTGAATGAACAGTAACACTGGCTGCTGTCTGCTCGTAGTGACGCGGGTGACTCTCTCAATGACTGTCGAATCATTTTCCTGAGCGAGATCTACAAAATCGAGGAGGCTGGTTCTCTTGGTGACGTCCCAGCCGGGTCTGAGAGTCCACTTAAAAGTATGTAAAGAATTTCCCAAAATATAAACATCGACATAAAAATCAATGCGACATTGATATCTATGTGACATTGACAGATATCAATATTTTAATACTACATAGATGGCTATTGATTTGGATGTGTCAAGCAATTAATCTGTATTTGTATTTATTTTACTTAATTCAACGCACTCTCCAGGATCCAATGGCCCCGAGTGCAAAGACTGTAAGGATAATCCAAATGTCACCTGCCGCTCGTGCAACTGCAAGATTTGTGGCATCAAGCAGGATCCAGACAAGCAGCTGCTGTGTGACGAGTGTGACATGGCCTATCACACCTACTGCCTCAACCCTCCGCTGACCTCCATCCCTGAAGATGAAGACTGGTCAGTAGGACAACGTTAAACGTGTTTATCACTTGCTTGATGTATTTACCTGTTTGTAACGTACCTGTCCCGATGTCTCAGGTATTGCCCCAGCTGCCGTAATGACTCCAGCGAGGTTGTGCTGGCCGGAGAGAAACTGAAAGAAAGCAAGAAGAAATCTAAGATGGCTTCGGCCAGCTCCTCCAGCCAGAGGGACTGGGGCAAGGTGGGTCTTGAGCCTGTTTTAGCACATGCTAACATATTTATTTAAACTACTGATGAACATTTACTGGTAGAAACAATGACGGATGGAACTAATGTGCATCTCCTTTAGGGAATGGCCTGTGTTGGGAGAACCAAGGAGTGCACCATTGTTCCCTCCAACCACTATGGCCCCATCCCAGGAGTCCCCGTTGGCTCCCAATGGAAGTTCAGAGTTCAGGTTAGTCATACAAGTGTGGTCACAGGCGTTGTGGCCCATCTTCTGACAATAGTCATTAAAAAAAAGAAAAACCTCTGGTTCTATAGGTCAGTGAATCCGGGGTCCACCGTCCACATGTAGCTGGTATTCACGGGAGGAGTAATGATGGTTCCTACTCGCTGGTCCTGGCAGGAGGCTACGAGGATGACGTGGTGGGTGTTGTACCAAGCCCCATGTCCATCTCGTTTTTCTTTTTGTCATGCGTGCCATTTATACTTCTGTTGCTTTTAGGACGACGGTAACGAATTCACTTACACTGGGTCAGGGGGTCGGGATCTTTCCGGCAACAAGAGGACAGCCGAGCAGTCGTGTGATCAGACCCTGACTCACATGAATCGGTAGGGTGCGACAGTCCTGCGTCCCAGCTGATGTAAATTCCGTCTTCACCCGCGGCAACGTTTTAATGATCTGACGCATGTAAATCTTGTATTTTCATAGTGCGTTGGCTCTCAACTGTAACGTTCCTGTCAATGACAAAGTCGGAGCAGAGGCAAAGAACTGGAAGGACGGGAAACCCGTCAGGGTCGTGCGCAGCTGCAAAGGTCGGAAGCACAGTAAATATGCTCCCGAGGAGGGAAATCGATATGATGGCATTTACAAGGTAAGAGGGCAGGGCAGAAACGGCATCGGCAGTTTGCCGACGGCTGAGGGGCTGCGTTGAATGCGGTGTCTCTGCCTTCCTGAAGGTGGTGAAGTACTGGCCTGAGAAGGGGAAGTCTGGCTTCTTGGTCTGGAGGTACCTGCTGAAGCGTGACGACGA
The DNA here is from genome assembly GCA_911728415.1 of Lagocephalus sceleratus. Taxonomy (NCBI): domain Eukaryota; kingdom Metazoa; phylum Chordata; class Actinopteri; order Tetraodontiformes; family Tetraodontidae; genus Lagocephalus; species Lagocephalus sceleratus. The sequence goes on along the minus strand of CAJVRN010000030.1, from coordinate 2,560,817 downwards.
CGAGCCCGCGCCGTGGACCAGAGACGGCAAAGAGCGCATCAAGAAGCTGGGTCTCATCATGCAGGTAGCGGGGATACTTCATATAAATCAGCAGCTTTTGGAACCAAAGCAATATCCAGTCACTTGCTGGCGATTTAGCGTATTATCCAGATGAAATGGCGACAGTGACTCAGACCTGGCTCTGTTACAGTATCCTGCTGGCTATCAAAAAGAAAAGGAGAACAAGAACGAAGTCGAAGTGGAGGAGGGCACACCCAGTAAAGCAAAGAGGAAGAGAAAATCTCAAGGTAACGGGGAGCATTTTGCCATCTCGGTGATGATCTCTGGAACCCGAGTGGGGGTCGCTGGGGTTCCACGTGATGACGCTCACGGGTGAATCCAGGACCAGCAGGTACCAAACGCACTCCCACATTTATTCATTCAAGGGTCTTTTTCCAGAAACCTCCAAAAGTTCACCGGGTAAAACTCCCAAGAAAGTAAAAGTGGAAGAGTACAAGCTGACCCGGGAGCAGAAGACGCTGATAAAGAACGACACCGCCAACAAAAAAGTGTGGGACGAAGCCATGCAGTCCCTGGCTCTCGGACCGGTGAGGACGGCGGCCTCCCTCGACACCCCCCCCAACCTCCGCTTGAGCGTCGATTTTTGCGGCCGTTAGACATGTCTTGACGCGCTTTGTGCTTGCAGAAATTCTTGAACAAAGTTGAAGAAGTTTTCCTCTGCATCTGCTGTCAAGAAGTGGTCTACCAGCCCATCACCACAGAGTGTCAACACAACGTCTGCAGGGTAAGAACCCCCCCCCCCCCCCCCCCAAGGGCACCCAGAACTTAGACTGTTTATGTGGAGTCATGCAATATAAGAATAATAAGAACCATGCAAGAACAACATGCCGTGGGGATGCAGGAGTCGTCCCATCGGTCACTCGTTGACGCTGCCGTTGTCTGTCTTCGACTCCAGGAATGCCTTCAGAGGTCCTTCAAAGCGGAGGTGTACACCTGCCCTGCGTGCCGGCATGACCTGGGCAAAAACTACTCCATGGCCGTCAACAAGTCCCTGCAGGACATCCTAAATCAGCTGTTCCCAGGATACAACAACGGGCGATGATCGTGGCTCCTGTCCGCACAGGTCGTCCGGGTGCCTGATAAACTGTAAGGGGAAATTTCAGTCGAGGCAATAAAGAATCAGTTTCTCTTAATATATTTTTATGATTATAAAACTACAATTTCGAGGACTCGGTGCTGCCACTTTTACATCTGCCATAAAGTGTAGTTAATGGTAAGTTGAGCAATGACTTTGTACCTAAACCTTTATTCCGCTAATGTTGCGCCCAGCGTTTGTTTTTGTCCCATTAACTTCCACTAATGTTGTTGAAGAAGGTAAAATGTGTTTTTACTCTTGACTAAATCCCTCCATGTTTAGCACTCCCCTTTTAACCTTCAACGCGCCGCTCATCCGTTTGCGCGAACCTGCACACGTTCATTTGAGCAGAGTTGGCGAACCGGTATCGGATTTTGAGATTGCACTGACGCGAAACCAAATTGTAGACGACCCACACCAGAACTATTCTAAACCTGTCCAAGTGTTTTTGGGAGGAGTGTCATCAGCTGCGATTGACTTCTTTTATGCCGTTTCCATTGATAACTATTTTTCCCCTAATGACTTGTCATAATTAGTTTGCGAGCTATAAATTTGCTATGTTTAAAGATGACTATAAGGTTGTTAAAGCCATTATACTCCATAGATGTGATAAAATCCCAATGATCTTCAGACCTTAACCAAGTCTAATAGATATGTATTCTAAGAATTAAACCTTGTAATTAACATGATTTTGTTCTTCCTTAATGCCCTTTGTAAAACACTTTGTTTCCATCTTTGTGTTTGACCACCTGGAAAAATTGCTGGCGTCTCGTTGAATTCTCAAGGATATTTCCCGCTTTATCCAGAACCTTCAGTGAAACACGTGGCCGTTGCCTTGTCACAGTACACCAGCAGCGTGGTCATGCCAGCGTTGGCTTCCAACAGAAAGAAAGAAAAAGCTTTGCAAAGACTGGGAAATGTATATTTTCAGAAATTGTATAATTTTTTTTTTTTTTTTTTTTTTAGCCGTTTTAGTCTCGATAGTTTTAGAATTGCTCGCACAGGTTTTTTGTGCCAGGATTTGTTAATACATTTTCAGTATTACTCAATAAAAAAAAAAAAAATCAAAAGTGACGAGTCCCTTTTATTCATAATTAGAAGGGCCCAACAGATGTGGACCCGTCAGGTGCTGCAGTGGATTAACGAACAGAACACCTGGAGTGGAGCTGTCCAGATGTGTTTGCTGCTTAATTTTAGGTGTGTGTGTGTGTGTGTGTGTGTGTGTGTGTGTGTGTGTGTGTGTGTGTGTGTGTGTGTGTGTGTGTGTGTGTGTGTGTGTGTGTGTGTGTGTGTGTGTGTGTGTGTGTGTGTGTGTGTGTGTGTGTGTGTGTGTGTGTGTGTGTGTGTGTGTGTGTGTGTGTGTGTGTGTGTGTGTGTGTGTGTGTGTGTGTGTGTGTGAGTGTGTGTGTGAGTGTGTGTGTGTGTGTGAGAGCTGCTATCTCCTTGTATGTAAAGCACTGGCCGGTGCGGACGTGAGGGACGTGTGTGTTTGGACTAATTAAGAGATCAATCGGCGTCAACGGGGGAGAGGAGCGAGCTCTTCGTCCCATTCGTGGGCTCCTGCGTCAATAATCCCGGAGGCCAATCCCGGCCCCGGGATTACGACCAGCCAGTCTCATTAAGGAGCCCCAGCCAATCGGGGAGCCGCGTAATCCCGTGTAGCATCGGCTAGCCTCGGCGACATGAACACGGGCTCTCGGTCCTGTTAACCCCGCGGAAGGCGAGCCCAGCAGAGACGGACGGGAGGCGGCCGCCGCGGCCGCAGGAGGTGAGCCGAGGGCCGGGGAGCGGGGGGGCCGGGGCCCGGGGCCCGGGGCCCGGGGGGGGCTCCGCGGCGTCGGTCGTCGTCGGTGTTGTGACGTTAGCTCGGCCGAGACGCCAGGGCCGCTGCGAGCGGGTGGGCTCGGCGTCAGGCTGGGTTTATCCGGGCTCGTTTGCAGGTTCGGGTGAGCTCGACGCGGGTTCTGGGCCCGGTTCGGGTCGGTCGGGGGGTTCGCCCCCCCCGATGCACCGGGGGGGGTGGTAGCCATTAGCCAGCAGCAGCAGCAGCCGTGCAGAAGCGTCGTTCTCGGGGGAAACGAGGGCGCCTCCGCCGGCAGGTCTGCTTCGACCACCACTACCCGGGCCGACACGGTCCGTGTTGGGGGCTGGGGCTGGGGCTGGGGCCCGGGGTCGGGCCCAGGGGGGGGGCTGCAGGGTGCCGCAGGCCCCTTTTGTTGTGGTGGGACAGCTGGCTCCATGTCCGCCTCCCCCGCCTCCCGGCCCCGGCCTGCCTTCCGAAGACACGTCAAAAGGACGAAAAAGGAGACTAATAGCGAGACTTTGCGGTTTCCCAGCTGGTCTAAGTTCACCAAACCAGAACCCAAACGCGTATTTCGTGTCTTTTCTGCAGCAGCAGCAACGTGGAGCATTTCTGTGGAGAACTTTGTTGGCTTCGCTGTTGTTTGTGATTCAAATGTTCATGCGACTTTTGTTTGTTCTTAGGAACTTTCACGCATTTTAAAACTTTAAGGAGCAGCTTTAACCAGTGTTGATATTGTTGGGTGTGTCTGTGTGTGTTGTGTGACTGGTTGGTAGTGGTTGCTACTCCAGTGGGAAATTGTCAGAGTGTGTGTGCAACATTAATCTGCATAAGTGATAAAGTCAGAGGAACCTAGGAAAACTGTTGGAAGACCTGTGGATTAAGAAAAACACTTAGAGCCAATACCTTTTTATTATAATTCTTGCCAAATAATTGGAGACTTTCAACAGGGACATGGTTTAACTAACTAACAGCTAGGGCATGAAAATATGGAATTATATATTTGGACATTAAAATGTGTCCCTGATTGAGCGACTAGCGTGCGCACTTTGTTTTTAGAAAGTGCATGTTGGGTGATTTATTTATTTTTTATTGGAAGGAAATAGGACAGATGGTGTTTAATTGGAGCTCTAAACCTGCAGCGCCATTGTGTTGAGTCAAGATTCAACAACTTAATTCTCACTTCTGACCAACACATTGCACGCACAAATGAGTAAAAATGAATAAAACACAAATGCCATTTATCATAACTAGTGTCATAACAATGTCATTTAGCATATACTAGTGTCATAACAACTGACATAATGTTATGAGGGTTAAGAGCATCGGGGTTGTGAGTAACAGTATTCTGGCTGTCTGTAAACAGAAGGTCAAAACATCTGTTAAAAAGAAGCATGTGTTGATACCCGTGGACGTCAGGACCCAGCTTTTCTGGTCTAACGGCGAACCTCCCTGTATCTCTTCCATGCTTCAGAGACCCAACCCTTTCTGTGACTGGGGGGACTGGGGGAGTGGGGCTTCACCAGCATGAGGACACAAAGCTAGACAAGAACCAGTCAGGAGGCACAAGAACAACCTGCCCAAACTGGTTGTTCTTGTGCTTCTTGTTGCTGTTGTCACCTTCACCAAATGTACAAAATTAATTCACATTCATTTGTATTTTTAAATGGACAGAACCTTAAATGTTAATAGACACACCAGGCCTATGAACTTTAACAGTGGGGGAAAAAAAGAATGTTACGAGTGTTTTTCTAAACACAAAATACCCCTCTCATAAGTGGTATTCTCCAGTTGTTCGATATCTTGTCCAGCATATATCCAGCCCCAATCAAATTAGTTCTGCTTTTATTTTTTGCTGCTGCTGTTCATGATTAAAATCCAAATATGCCTACTTAGGACTGCTACAGTTACCTTGTGATACGGCTGTACGAAGCTGTATAGAGCTAATTTAGAGAGTTACAACCTGAGTATTGTGGAAAGTGAGGATATCTCTGCAGCCTGCACGGAGTGACGTACTGTTCATGTGACGCTCCGGTAAAGTTCTCGACAGAGTTGACCGAGTGTTGTGCTCCCACCAGGTTTACCTGTAACCCAGACAAGGACCCATGGCTACTGAAGGGCCCTTGGACACCATGCTGACTCCACACCCAGCCAGGCACTCGCTCCTTAACTCTGGCCAGCCAGTCAGCGACCAGATCCTGACCCAGGAACCAGCCATAGCTGAAACCCCTGAAAAAGCAGTGACCTCAGAGTATGGCACCACACCAAAGCTCCCGCCTCAACCTGCAGGCCCAAATGTAGCTCCGGGCATTGCTCCAGGTACCGAGTTGCCCCCTTCATCTCTTCCACAACCGGCGGTCAGTGCTAAAAACCCCAGCTGCAAGATCATGACCTTCAGGCCCACTGTAGAAGAGTTCAAAGATTTTGCCAACTACATTGTCTACATGGAGAGTCAAGGAGCCCACCGGGCTGGCCTGGCGAAGGTAAACACCACCCAAATGTACCAAGGGACTGATGAAATCGCAGACTTTTAAGGACATAAATATTCCATCGCGTTTTAAGACTTGAAACGGGGTCCTTCCTTAGGTGATTCCTCCGGAGGGATGGAAGCCGCGGAAGTCCTACGACACGATCGAGGACATGGTGATCCCAGCGCCCATCATGCAGGTGGTGACTGGGCAGTCTGGTCTGTTCACCCAGTATAACATTCAGAAGAAGTCCATGACCGTGAGTGAATACCGCAAGCTGGCTAACAGTAAGAAGTAAGTTTAAACCTGGTTACGGTGGCAGTTCATCACATTATATTGCATATTCGTCATCAATCGTCACACGTGACCTGCCCTGAAGTGCCACATACCAACTGTTGGACTGGTACTACAGGATATGTCAAAGTAGATTCATGTCCTTGCTACACCCTGCCTCTCCATACAAAATGGCTGCCTCTGTTTTCAGGTATTGTACTCCCCGACACAAAGACTTTGATGACCTAGAGAGGAAATATTGGAAGAACCTAACGTTTGTGTCACCCATTTATGGTGCTGACGTCAGCGGCTCCATCTATGATGAGGTATTGTATGATCTATATATTATATACGATGTTTCTGTCTGTGGATATTTAATCATTCAAGCACGTTTGGTGTAGCATAGGGATGCGTATTTTAATTAATTGACAGTTATTGATTCAAATATTAATGGTAGTCCTGCTTGATACTTTTCTACACAATAACGCCATCTAGCGGCCATTATTGGAAGCTCAGAACCACGCGGGTCCAATTTGCAAACTGCAAATATGAACTTTTATTAACATTAATAAAAATGCTTCAGGGTATTCAAGAGTGGAATATCGGTCACCTCAACACTCTGCTGGATATGGTGGAGCAGGAGTGCGGCATCGTCATCGAGGGTGTCAACACTCCCTACCTCTACTTCGGCATGTGGAAGACCACGTTTGCTTGGCATACAGAGGACATGGACCTCTACAGCATCAACTACTTACATTTTGGACAATCCAAGTCCTGGTAAGAGCATTTTATTTTTTCCTCACAACATGCTAGATATATCAACACATTGCAATCTGGGGTTTTCTCAAAACTCGTTTAATTTACGACAAACTTTTAATTTAAAGTGTACAGGTCATTTTTTTTTTTTTCTTCATTGAAGGAGGGTGAGGGTTTTAAACTGCTTTTGTTGACTAACTTCGTTGACTTTTAAATGGGATTTTTCCTGATGCATGCCGCGTCTCACACTCTTCCAATTTGTTTCCCCCCTTTTATAAAGCTTTATTTCTCAGTCTTGCGTGGTGGCGTAATCGCAGGCTGTTAATGGGAGCGCGACCTCGCCCTCAATCCAAATTGCAGAGTCATTTGTGAAATTCCCTCCGCAGCTCGGCCACCTTCAGTCATGTCCCACCATAATGATTGCTGCTGCGCTTGCTCTGTCTCAGGCTAAGTTCTGACTCACCTGTCACTGTCCTCTTTTCCCTTTTTTTTTTTTTTATCGCGGAAACATTTTCGGCCCCCCCCGCCCCCCGGACGTACCAGTGTGGAAGGGCTGTGTCTTGTTTTTTTACTTGTCCAACCGTGTTGACATGTTTTCATTTGTTCTTCTGGGACCAATCAAACGTGCTGCAGAACACAAGAGAGCCTTTTAGAAGAAAGAATCCTGTAGTTTCAGCTTTCAGAAAACTGCCTGTTCCCCACAGAGATGGAAAAGTTCAAGCCTCCATTTGCTGTGTTTTCAGATTCGTGAGTTTTCCCTCTAAGAAAGAAGGGCCAGCATGTTGTTGTCATGGCAACGGCAGTCTAAAGACAGAATGTGTAGGGTGAGGCGTAACGATTGGCTGATTTGTTTATTTCCTTCACTGGAAAACTGAAAACACTAATTTTATGTAATTCATGTAAATTCTGATGGATGTAAATTGATAATCAATATAATCTGTATGTTCTGTGATTCTCCCCCCCCCCCACACACACACACGCACACACACAGCTTTTGTCGTCATGATAAGACTTTGTGAGTGGATGATTGTAGTAGAGGCTACTCACATTGTCACGTTGCATTTATTCGTATTTAACAAAACTTGGTCCTAAATGGTAAGAGCTACTAGTTACAAGCCTCTGCTCAGGGATAATAACGTAATCCCCTCTGGAATAACATGCACTCAAAGATTCCTCCTCTGTGAAACTCTGAGCTTCAGCTGCAGGTGGCAGTGTGGCACCGTCTCTCAGCCCTTCAAGGTCCTTTGTTTGGGTGTATTTCACCGTGTTTTTTTTTTTCCCTTCACTCTTCCTCTCTCCATTTTCAGTGTGCTGTCAGTGTGCTTGTTAAGGCTTGTAGATATATGTAGTTAATTACCTGATGTCATTGAGATGTTTCTAAATTGGGTGGAACAATTAAAGTGATAAAGATCATTGTCATAATGTCAGATCAGATTTAAGCACTGGCAAATTCCTCCCACTGCTCTGCAGAAGAACTCTGAACAATGCAGGTTAGTGTTTTATTATTAAGTTAAAAAGAGAAGCAAAATTTGCAGTGCCAGTAAGCAACGCATATTGATGAATGGAAAAAAAACAAAACTGCAACAAATTAACAATTGTTAACAACCACATAGATGACAACAGTTGGGGGTTTATGTAATGTGTTCATCTATAAAGAATAAGCAAGAGGGAAGCATGGCTTGTGCTATGGGTAATGTCCTTCCTTAAAATTACAATTGCCGAGGACAGCGAGGTATTTCATCTCTCCTCAGACTAATTTCTCCTTGTCCTGCTTTTCTGCTCATTCAAATTTTTTCCAGGAATGTTCTCAAATTATTACATTTTCAAGAAGCGACACAACATTAAGTTATAAAGGACAGCACTCAGTCGTAGAGTATAGGTTTTTTTTTTTTTTTTTTCGAAAGCATTTTTATTGTCGAAATGGATTCTCATCCAATAAGTGCCGAGAATCTTTGGAATACACGTAAACATGAAGAGAAATAAACCAGCTGTTAATGGTGGAAAACGCTGCCTTCAGATTTCACGTATTGTTGTTGATGTTTCATGTCTGCTGCTTTTCCTGCAGGTATTCTGTACCACCTGAGCACGGCAAGAGGCTGGAGAGGCTGGCACAAGGTGAGGCCATGAAGATGGTTTTACCCCACTGTGCTTCTCCACTATCGCACACACCGTACACTCATTTGTGTAGTGGACAAAAATCCTGATCAGATTTTTAAACTGCTCCTTCCAGCTTGTTTTACTTGATGATTCACTTCAAAAACAATTCATTTAAAGTACAAACCAAGCGTGCAGCTCATTAAAATTTTGGTTGGCACGTGTCCGTGACGCCTGTAAAAGCAGCAACAGGAGCGTCTCCTTTGACCCTGACAAGTCGAGTGTTACTTGAACACCTTTTCAAACATTTGACATCTGTTGCTCTCGCTGATTCTTCTATTAGCGTGGTTTTAATCGTGGCATAGTGGTGGAGGGACTGCCAGAGAAAGGGTGCAGAGCTGGAGACAGGAACTTAATTTTCCAACTCAAAAGGACAGAATAAAGTCTTTAAGTTAATATCATTCTGCAGAGAGCTCAGAGAGCCAGCTGCATTTTAATGGGGATTAATACTCGGGCTCTGCTGGCACATTATTCACTTTTATCAGCTCCAACAAGCAGGCAGACGATGAGAGAATAGAGGCCTTCTTTCTCCTGCTCTTGCTTTGTAGAGTGGAACAGAGGCTGAAACAATGCATTGAAAATGAAGGGTGAAATAGGTGTAGATTATACTGTCATTCACATTAAATTTTAACTAGGCGATGTCTGGGACGGACCCCCCCTTTGGAGGCACCAGTGGGCAGAGGCACTAAAGATGAGTGGGAGATGTACTGATGGAGGAGAAATTCTTGCTTTTGATTATGTGGAGGCTGTCTGGGCTTCTGTCTGCCAGACCAAAAGTGAGCTTTTGTTTTAGGGAGAGCCGAGGCTTTTGAAAACCCAAAATGTCAGCAGGATGTGACGATCTGAAAGCCTTTTTTTTTATTCATTTTTTTAACTAAAGAAAATGGAGGCATTATTTTGCAGAACAGTTTTCAGCCTCTCAACTTTCACACCAGCGACCACCCCGTTCTCACTGTTGAAACGTTGGTCATTTGAAGTTTCAATTAAAGAGCTTTATTGCATGTGTAATTCTTTCTTACTATTCTCTTCCTCTTCGCAGGCTTCTTTCCTGGTAGTTCACAAGGTTGTGATGCATTCCTTCGCCACAAGATGACGCTGATATCGCCATCCATCCTGAAGAAATATGGCATTCCATTTGACAGGGCAAGTGGCACCTACTCGTGTTTTTGACTCTGTCTTTTCAGCAGAAATACATTGGATTGCTGAATGTTACCAATTTGTAATCGGCTAATGTTAAACCGTCTCTACTATCAAAACTTGCAATCGTCTCCAATCGTTGGTGTATATGAAATGAGGTTAAAGAACTTCTCTTGCATCAGTTTTGGTCTTTTCAGCATTAAACATTAATCCCTTGTGCACAAATCAATAGGTAAAAAAAACCCCAAAAAACAGGAAGACAGAGGCACAGCCCCCTCCTACGACCCAGTTAGTTTACTTCCCTTTCAGGATGTTATAATCAGGGTGAATAAGTTGCTTCTTACAGCCCTAAAGTAAGTGTGTGAGAACTTTATCTGTCAGACTTGACATCATCCAGCTTTTACTCATGACTCTTCCATCTGTCTCGATGTTTCTCTTAATTGCACGGATGCAGTTTTCACAAAAGTGGAGCTCCACAGGCGGTTATGTAGGGCAACAAATAAAAAATATGCTTAACATTAACAATTGAAACATTCTCAGAATAACACTGAGCTCGGGGCAGGCAGCATGTTGTTTTAGGGGAAGTGCATTTGCCTAGAATAGAGAAGTTCTTTCCTTGTTCACATGCATGGTGACTGCATTTTCAGAACCTTTTATGATTTGCACTATTCTCATATGTGGCCAGAACCTGAATACTTTAATTCCAAAATGAGTATTTATGCTGCCTTTTTTTCTGTGAACAGGTGACTCAGAACGAAGGGGAGTTCATGATAACGTTTCCTTATGGCTACCATGCTGGCTTCAACCACGGCTTCAACTGTGCAGAGTCCACAAACTTCGCTACTCTCCGCTGGGTGGACTATGGCAAGATGGCTACCCAGGTAGGATGACTGAGTCTAGAAATGTTTGTCTTCATCTTTTTTTTAGGAGTATAAGCAAGTACATACCAAATCCTGAGGAGAGAGATTTTAAAATTGCTGCACAGAGACTAAATTGAAAATGATTGTCACTATCTCCACTCTTGTGTTGCATCTCTTTTCAGTACATTTATTTTAGCTTATCTGCATGTAGATGAACTCCCTTTACAGCTTTCTCTCTGCTTGCCTGCACTTGAGCTGGCTGCTGTTCCAGTCATCCTAAGGCTCCCTCCTATCGCTCTCTGACTTTACCCATGTGGCCGATTGTTATTAAAGAACCAACCGGGCTAAAGCCCAGGCTTCAGTAGCTCCATCCATGTCCCTCCATCCAGCCCAGTGCTTTAGGGAACATCTCCACTACACTTGTCTCAGTCTGAGAAAGAGTGCACCAGCTGAGCTGAGGAAATGACAGCATGGCACTGCATACAGACATAAATGTGAGAGAGAACGTCTGGACCCATGAGACAGATTTAGTATTCCCTGTTGGTCCATCTCATTCTGTCTCCATCTTTGGATTTTCAGTTTTTTCTCATTGTAGTGGATCACCTCTGGTTTAAACAAGAGTTAGGATTGCACTAGTCTTATCACATTAGTGATTATAATGCCAGGTAAATTCTGCACTGTCTAGTTATAGATAACAATACAGTTGTTTTAACACTAAAACAATTAATTCAATCAATATTAACAGTCTAAGGTTTATTATTGGGTTGTGATTGCAGCGCAATTGGTGATTATTGGTATTGGACACAGTGAGGCTTCAGAAATGCTGCTGTTGAGTCACTATTAGTGTGAGCCAACACTCCAAGGTCCACATATCATAATGGTAGAAGTATAAATCCAGCTCTAGTTAGTTCAATGACTTTTTTGGCAAAACCTATAGAACACAATGTGAAACGTATACCAGCAATTTCCTTTAATAAAATGTAAAATATTGAATTCAAAAAGAAAAATCTAAAGAATCTCACACGCACACACTCACACGTACACACACCATCCATCATCCTCTCTTCCACTCCATCTTTGGCTCAGTCATCTGTTAACTCTCTCTCCGGCCTGGCCCCTACAGAGGTTCATATTGTCAGAACAAAACAGACGTTGAATGATGCAGCTCGATACCAAATTTGTCACAGTTTGGGGGCTGCCAGCAGACGGCTGAAAAGAGGAGAGATTGAACTTGGGCATGTTTCATGTCTGTCTTCTTAAATACGTGCTCCCGTACTGCTGACCCATCTGTCCGTCTTACCAAGCAGACAGACACCTGCTGTGGGCAAGCAGGACTGCTATCAGTAACCCGTTTGCTCTGCACATGCTTGAAATTAGAGTTTTATTTTTATAGATGTTCCAGTCCTTAATAACATGTCTGGAGTCTGTCTCGCTACGCTCACTGTGTCTACATCCTGGACAATTCGCCCAGCAGCAGTAACCTTGTCTGCCTTTTGAACCACTTGGAAAAGCACTTAAGCGGTTGTAAACGGACAATAGCTGGATTGATAGATAAACAAAAAGGACTTCGTAGCGCACGGGGCAAATTGCCTCCACAAATAGGATCTGCATGTCAGAGGCTGCTGAAATGTGTGGAGCTCCGATGTAGCAACACACGTTACAGTGAAGCCGAGTTTGTTATTAGCACTTTACGCATCCACTAAAATAGAAATTTTCTCTGCTACATCAGTTTGGTTTCATTAGAAGTCCTCGTTTACACTTTAGGGGTTCATTGGCTGTCTGCCTTGTGGGGGGGGTTTGGATCCCTTAGGTGTTGTATGTTTCTAATTTAGTTTCCTTCCTCTAGTTAGATTTTTATATGGTAATAGGCTGTGAATTGCGCTGGTCGTTGAGAATAGCAACAACCTCTATAATCTCTTAAAAGGTCAGTAATAGTAGGAAAGAGCCTTTATGTGCACCGAGGAATGAAATGGCATATTTTACTATAGTCGGTCACATAGGGAAGCGCTTAAATCTGCACCTGAAAGTCTGCATAGCATCCTCGCAAATATTGTAAGATTATTAATTATCCCAATTCTGATTAGGGATAAGCAGTAGATAATAGAAAAATACTGAATAAATAATAAACAGTCAAGCAGAGCTTAAGCATTTCTCCCATTTTGGTGTCTTTGTAGTGTCCTGGCATGCTGCCACTGTTGCTGTTGGTTTCATTGTGCTAGCAATCACACGCACACGCGCGCACACACACACTATCCAACCGTGCTATAATTTCTCAATGTTTCTGTCTATCAAACCGTGTCTAGATGAGATGTATTGAAGATATTGTTTTGCAGTGGAGTGTCAGCTATTGTGTTTCCAGTAATTGAACATCAGGCTTTCTGCACAGCTCATGATATGTGCCGGGACGTAACACAGCAAGCAAAGGAGGATATTCCCCACTTCCCTCTCTTCCACCCTCCTCCTTGTTTCATTTATTCTAAATGTATATTTTTGCTTTACAAATATGCTGGGTTTTTTTTCCCACAAAACAGTACTGCCACTCATCTTTTCTGTAGTCAGCGAATGATTAATTGATCTGTTATAATGACGTTCCTGGGGTGTCTGTACGAGTGTTGATACAGTCCAGTTTTCATCCATTTCACATATATACCGTTCCCGGCACCTCCATCATTTTGGTCTATTCAACTCTTCCCCCTCTGTTATTTTTCAGTGTTCCTGTCGCAAAGATATGGTGAAGATCTCCATGGATGTGTTTGTGCGCTGCCTGCAGCCAGATCGCTACGAGCTGTGGAAGCAGGGCAAAGACAGCACGGTGCTGGATCACCTCAAACCCACAAAACTCAGCAGCCCAGAACTGGAGAGCTGGAGGCAACGGCGCATAACGTATCGAGAAAATCTCCTGCGAAGGTGAGAAGCCACCTCTGTGTAAATAGTTCAGCCTGAAAGTTTTGATACTTGTTCGTTACATACTTTTCAAAGTAGACTTGGTTTCAAAGCACGCGATGAGATTTAGAGATGGTAGTTGGAGGGTGTTGGAAAAAGTTTCCTTCCAGACAGATGGAAACTTGTTTGTTTGTTTAAAATCGAAACCAAAGAATCAAAACCATCTCATCATCTTGATTCCCCAGGCACATGTAACACTCACTTTCTATGGTGCGAATAATTTTATTCTCATTGTTCTTCCTCGCACAGAGCCATGCAGAAAATGAAGCAATTCCGTCGCTTAAAGCTGGAGGAAGTGAAGGTGCTGGCGGAGGAGGGCATCGAGTTGAACGCCACTGAATACCAGCAGCAGGTAGAGAAGCGTGAAGCCCAGCGGCGGCAGGAACGGGAGGCGCGCTTAGCCAGAGAGGCGATGATGACTCTGAAGGCCATGGAACAGGAGGAGCAGAAGGCCGCGGAGGATGCAGCCAAAGAGGCAGAGACTCTTACTGTGCAGGGTAAGGGCACGGGTATCGGTGACCAGCTGTAGCTACTGCTCAGTTTCTGTGTCTTCATATGAGGTTTCATCTCTCCACCCCCTCTGCTCCATTTCAACAGAACCGGGACCTGAAACCGAACCCGAGGCAAACCTTCCGAACCTGACAGAAAACATCGACAACAAAAAGCACAAGAAACCGAAGAAGATCCTGAGTACCTATACGTCTATCACTGGCTTTGAAAAGGCTTTTGAGCAGTTCGCCACAGCTAGTGTTCAGAATTCAAAAGATGACATGGACATTGGTTCAGAGGCGGGAGAACCTCTCACACCGAAACAGAGCGAGGTCCCACAAGAGAACCCACTGGGTCTCAGTCCCACCCAGGTACGTGTGTAAAATACACTGCCCAACAACCCTGGTTATGCCGGCAACTGGATAAAACACCAGGATTTGTTTTAAGGCGTTGTCCTGCAACCATTTAGTTACTCTCTTTCTTTGGCCAGACGTGCTTCTCCAAGATGAAGATGCCAACAGAGGTGAAGAAGAGTCGCCGTCACCCCCTCAGCAAGCCACCGATGCGCTCTCCTCTGTCCATCTTAAAGCAGGATCCAGCTCCTGTTCTTGACAAAGGTGCTTGTCCTTACACTAATCAATTTTTCATTATTAATAGTTAAACAGTTTAATTATTTTCTCCTATAAAAAAATGACCCAGTTCCAGGATGTTTTCCTGCTTCATTTAATAAAATACACAATCAGACAGTGCATTGATTTTTTTTTTTTTTTCTATCTGAGCAATAATACATTATCATGAAAACCATGATCTCCAAATGAACCCTACACCAGTCGTAGTATTTTTTCCCCTCTTTATTCCCCCATTGATCATACATAATTGATCACACTCATTGTCTTCATAGTGGTCTTTTTTATCCAGTCCCTGTGGGGCTGGGGAGATGGAGGCTGCAGGGCCTCTTTACATTCTCTTCTATTCTGACTGACCATTATTGATCCCAGACTTCTCGACTTCCAGTGGCTCGTTTTCAAAGTCACTTTAAATCAGCAGCAGGAGACATGACACGGGGTCTGTCCTCCGGATGAATCAAAGAGAGGGAGAGAGACCAGGCATGAGAGTAACGTTACAGAACAACGGACTGGATCCGTAGCTTCAGGGGAATTACTTTAAAAATGTTTAGCCCATTATTAATGTCCCTGATCTGAGTAGTGCTCTAATTGTCTAACAGCCCGTACTGTTTTTGTTCCCCAGCAAGGTCCGACTTTAACATAAAACAAATAAATGCTTCCGATGGTATTTCAAATGAATGCTGATGTCACTTTAGTTGTTTTCACTTATCTGATTTGTCACATAATTCATCTTGATGTGAATAGCAGGGCGGCGATGCCTTTGCTTAGAGAAGCCTGTCTTTAATATGTGTGAACCTTTACCTCCAGAGCTGTCCCCCATCATACCACTGGAAAGTGACATAAAGAAACAAGAGCATCTGTGGCAGAACCAGTCCCCCAACTTCCTGGCGGAGAAGGCCTTCAACGCTGCGGTGGCTGCACTTGAACCTCACTGTGCGATCTGCTCACTCTTCCGTTCCTACACGCAGGTAGCCAGAACAGATTAACCTCCTCGCATGTAGTTGTTGCTCTGAAACTTGCGCAGCGCAAGCTGCATCCCAAAAGATGAAAATAACAGCGCCGACACAGCCGAGTGTCTGTTACCTTGGTTACAGAGACAAACAATGAAATGGCTATTCTGTGTGGATCTAAATTATTTTTCCCAGCGTGGAATCGTTCTGGTGAAATATTGGTGGCTTCTGATGCAATATTGCTGTTGGGACTTCATTCTGGTCTGTAAAAGGAAAAGCCGCTGCCCTTCTGTTTATTCACGTCCCCTTTCTCTCTGCCCCTGTAGCCATCACAAGATGGCACTTCCTCCGGCATGCATTTCTCTTCCTTTCCTCATCACGGCAGTCGGACTCGTCCGCTGATACCCGAGATGTGCTTCAGCGTCGGTGCTTGCAACTCTGAGCCTCCACCCACTAACTCTCACATCGGAGAGGATGGCACCAGTCTCCTGCTCTCCTGTTCATCTTGCCAGATGCAGGTTCATGCCAGTAAGTATAAAATCCTGGAATAAAACGAGAACAGCGGAGAGAAGGCGAGTAAGGCGGAGACACCTTAACATAAATTAAGATTCAAATGCCTTTACAAACAGGCCAAAATGATTTGGTACTTTTATAACGGTGCATCATTTCTACATTTGGGTCTCTTGACGCGTGAAACTAGCAGTTGTGAGCACAGCGTACTTTTCAGAAACACTGTTTTGGGCAGGAACGCCGTATTGACGACGTTTTCTCCCTCTGGTCTCCAGAGAGTGGAGTTGGAAAAATAAAAGGTAGAGACGATCAGACATTGCTGCAGCAGCAGTGAAGCAGCCTGTCAGCTCAATTCTCCTGCTGCAGTGCTCACAGAGGCATCCTATTTCAACTCTCCTTGACTCACATTAAACTGGCCAAGTTGCTGCTAAGGCATTATTCAGGCCCGTCTGCATGCACTACCACGTTTCTGTCCTCTGCTCTAGCCTGCTTCTAAAGTCATGCTTTTCTTATGATGTCTCAGAAGAAGTCCAAAATCCGACGGCAAATGTTTAAATTGGGGCATTTTAAACGGTTTCTCAAAACAAGCCAGCATTTAACTTAAAGCATTACTAAAATACAAAAGCTAACAGGGATTTGATATTGTGCCTGATACAGTTACACACTCTCCTGCGCGCACACACACGCACACACACACACACACACACACACACACACACACACGCACTCACTCCTGGGGTCTTATTATCCTTAAAGGTGGGGCATACCTTCAAAATGCCAGTTCATTAGTCATCCAGGGATGAGCCAGGCTCAGCCAGGGGAACTGCAGCACAATTGATAAGAGGAAATGAAGCGGAACGAACTCTCGTCCAAAACAGAAGCCCTGTGTCGCGTGTCCTGTGTCCTGTATCTGCGTTCCTTCTGTTTATATTAGGATTACTGAAGATTTTACTCCATTTCCACAAACTTGAACTTAATGAATCTATGCTGATTTGTCCTGTCTAGATTTTCTTTTTTTGTACTTTGAAAATACAATAAATGAGGAGTAATTTAAGAGATACTGTTTGAAAGTGGATTGCTACTGTGTAACTGTTTGGTTGTGCGTCCAAAAAAAAAAGCTGCTTTACAAATTCAAAAGCTATTACAGGAAACATACAAAGGCCTTTATCTGTGCTCTTTTGCAGGTTGTTATGGTGTTAAGCCTGATCCTGTGGGTAAATCCTGGATGTGCTCAAGGTGTACAAAGGGAGCGTGGACAGTGGTGAGCAACAGCATTGTTTTTAGAAAACAAATTGGTGGAATCTGGATTAGATAAAGCGTGAGTAAGGTCTCAGATTTCAGCTTTTTTTCCTTCTTTCAGGAATGTTGTCTTTGTAACTTGCGAGGAGGAGCCTTGAAGATGACTTTAGACAACCAGTTAGTGTTTCTCCATCCCTCATTCCCATCTTTAAACTCACACGTAAAGTTCTTGCCTCCAGTCCCACGTCTGCAGTATTGTGATGGTGCTTTCTCGTCAACCAGGTGGGTCCACGTCATCTGTGCCATCGCTGTCCCAGAAGCTCGCTTTGTCAACGCCATCCACAGGGAGCCAGTTGACGTCAGTGCTGTTCCAGAGTCGCGCAAAAATCTGGTAAATAGGTTTGATTTAATAAATGGTTCTACAGGAAAATGTCATCTTACTACTCTTCTTTTAGTCATCATTTTCCTCAAATCTTGTCTGACGTTTAGGACACTTCACTGTCGCCGCTGCTCCTGGCGCCTGAATGAACGACACTGATCTCTTGCACTTAAATGTATCATCTCTACAATAGCTTTTTACCTAAAATGCATCTTTCCTATATGCTTTGATGGGCCTGTCAGCATATCTGTAATTACAAATAGACTTAAATTAATAATAATCTGGTAGTCATTCGATGTCCAACCCCAGAGGAACGAGGAGGTGACCCCCTGAATAACCAAAGTCTACTTCCTGTTTCCATCACAGAAGTGTGTGTTCTGCCACAGCAGTCAGAACCGCAGCGCCTGCATCCAGTGCTCACATGAGAAATGTGCCACCTCCTTCCACGTGACCTGTGCTCAGATCGTAGGAGTCGTCATGACGCCAGCAGACTGGCCCTACGTGGTCTCGGTTACCTGCCACAAGCACAAGAAGGTCCCATCAAAGGTGAGTGACGGGGCACAACGCAACTGAACTTTGGTAAATTGTATCCAATTAAAATGTGCGTATTTCACGTATTCTGTGTAATCTGAGTAAAGAGTGACGTACAGACGTCTTTATTCAAGCACCTTTTTTCCTGAGGTGACTGATTCCATATAATCTGGGAAAAGTTGTCGTGAAGTTCGTCCCTGACCAGGCCCCCCCCCCCTCATTTCTGAAGTCTCGAAGATTATCCAAAGGCCCGGAGAGCATGACCCTGGGCCAAAGGTGATCGGGCGCAACAACGACGGCTGGTACTACCACTGCACCATCATCGGCATGGCAACGCAGGTATTCTACGAGGTCAACTTTGATGACGGCTCCTATTGCGACAACCTGCATCCAGAAAACGTATTGGTGAGTTGAGTGGCAATAACCAACAGTAGCTTCACAACGTCCTCAAGTGCTGTTGCAAGTGCGAGCATGTAAAAGTGAAGGACCTGAGGCTCACTCTCTCAGGCCAACACGGAGCTGCTGATGCGTCGCTCCTCTCTGGAGGTTGGGTTACGCTAATGGCCTGCTCTCTGGTCTTCCCCAAAGGAGTATCCACAACTTAGAACAACTCCAGAACTCAGCCAGTCATTTGCTGACGAGGACCAGAGGGTGGGGGCACATTAAATCAGTTTTAGAATCACTGCATTGGCTCCCTGTGTGTCTCAGGATATATTTTAAGGTGCTTTTATTAGTTTTTAATTGTCTTAACAGTCTTGGGCCATCTTATTTATCTGGTCTGCTTCTGCTATATCAGCCCTCGTGGACCCTGAGGTCCTCTGGCACCGGCCTTCTAATTGTTCCAAAGGTTCAGACCAGCACCCACGGGGAGGCTGCATTCAGCCATTATGGTCCAAAGACTGTTCTTTTTAAAGACTCACCTTTTTAATTTGACTTTTACCGACTTCTTACTTATTTAAATCTTTTTTTTTTTTTTTTTTAATTGTCTTGGATTTTAGGTCCCCCAAATTCTGTTGCCTGATAGTTTTAGCTCTAGTGCTTCATGGGGGGCTCTGCACTGGGAGGTGTGTCTACACGCTGGGGCGTCATCCTAGGTACCCTTGGGCTCAGAGGTCTGGGGGGCTCTGCACTATGTGTAGCGTCCGACCTGGTCTGCCTGGGCCGGGGGTCTTTGTGGAGGCTGCGCTTCCTGTGGGCTCTCACGGTGGACGAGCTCCCCATGGGTGGTTTTTCCTCTCATGCCATGGCACTACTTAAGCAGTTGGGTGGGGGTGTGTGTGGAGATGTGCATATGGATGTGCTGGAGGTGTGTTTGGGGGGAGAGGGTGGGGTTTTATAACTTGTTTTTCCTGTAAAGCACTTTGTGCCATATTTTTATGTAAGTGTTATAGTTTGATTTAAATGAAATGAACTTTTCAGCAAATCAAGTCTACAGTGAATATCAGTAAAAGCCTGAGAAGATATCTTGTTTGTTTTCCCCATCTGCTGCACCTTACCTGCTCCTCTCCACATCCCTTAGAGTCACGACTGCCTGCGGAGCGGTCCTCCTGATATCGGGGAGCTGATCGTTGTTGCCACGTCTAATGGTCAGGTCGTCAACGCTTCCTTTGTCAAATTCCACAACCACACTTATTACCAGGTGAGTTATGGCTGAGTAAGGTCAAGCTCTTTTCACGACAGTCAGAGCTGGCTCCCCCGGTGCACATAGGGGGGTTTATGAGGCCAAAATGTGGAGAGTTTGAAAAGTGAGCAATCGGACTTCTTTGTTTGTGTCCAGGTTGAGTTTCAAAACCAGAGTCAGCAGATGCTAAAGCCCTCGGAGGTGCATCACCTGGATCAGGAACTGCCCAAGAGGGTGCGCGCTAGGCTGGTGAGTTAATACGGCTTTTCCTACAGCTTTGGAATCCTTTGAGTTGTTGTCGCATTTTCAAGCGAGTTGAAAATGCCGTCTGTTTTCAGGCCATTCCTGGAATCCAGGACGGTCCCTCGGGCGACGGAGCCCAGGCAGCCAAACGCCCCCGCCTGCCCTCAGGTTCAGCCCCACGTACCGAAACCATGGAGACAGTTGAGCCGTCCTGCCCTCTGAGGACGGCGACGGCCACCGCACCAGCAGAACTCCACAGTGTTAGCACGGCTCCGACCTCACAGCCGTTGCCCCGGCACAGCACAACTCCAGCCCACGGCTTCCAAATGGACATGAGCGCCGCCCTGGCCGACACCCCGTCGGTGTCCACCTCGGACCCCATGATGACCCCACAGTCCACCCCCTTTCAGTCCATGTTGAACTCTGACCCCCTCTTGTCCGCCCCCTCCCCCCCTCCCCCACCCCGGCACATGGTCGACAACTACATGCTAAGCTCTGGCTACATGGAGTCCCTCGTCGGTGCACGTTTCCCTCAGGACGATGATCCTGCAGCCCTGTATTAATAAAAAAATCACTATATGTGTGTGTAAGCTAACAGAGGCAGAGTCTACTGAGCGCTCTATTAACGGACACAAACGCTTCCTGGCTGGCGAGCTCAGCTGCGGGAGCGGGAGAACACACGGACACACTTAATGCATGTTACTTTTCTATTTTTTTTTTTTTTATTTTATTTAATAAATTTGCAGTGAAGCTTGGCCTGTAATAAAGCAGCAGCTGATGAGAATGAAACTTATTTTCCGTTTTCATTTTTTCAGGCGTTTTTTTTTTTCCCTGTTATTGATCAGCTGTTGTGCTTTTCTCCATTCGTGTGTCATTGGTACCAACCATACCTCGTTGGATTTCTTCAGTAAGAGCCCGCCTCCCCGTTGGGAAGCTCCTAACTGGGACTGTAAATGTAGTGTTGATGCTCTGATGGACTTAATTTCTTTGTCTTACTCAAACAAACAACCAGCAACAAAATATCTATTTTTCAATGCAGCCACATGTGGCTTTTAAACTGGAAGAGCTCCACCGTCAGTGTACACTTGCAGGATATTTTCAGTTTGGTGTTTTAGTATCAGAGTGAGGAGTTAAATGAGGGAATGGGATTTTTTTAAAAACATGTATTGATGGAGAAATGCAGTATTTAAATGTCAGAGTCAAATATTGTTATGGGCTATTTGTAGGGATGCGGGATGCATTAAATTGTGGTGTCGCCGTAGTAACGAAGCCTTTCGTACCGATGTCAGCGTTCATTGGGTTCTCAGGGTTCCTACTTGGGGGGAGAAGAATTAAAGACTTTGCTTAGTTAAAATGATCTCGATCTAACACACTCTCAGAATTCACAATGTAACAGGCGTTAATGATTCATATTTTCAACCCTTGGTTTGTCTACTTGGTAATACTGTCACATTTCTGATTTATCATTTAAAAAAAATATTCTCAAGCAAAGTACATTACATGGATAATATGTAGGGACACTAAGGAAAGGTTTTGTACCAGTCTTGGTTATAAATATATGTATAAATCAATATTGTGTAATATTAATTGTGCTGTCTGTGTTTTCTATTGCTGTATCCTTATATATAATTAATATGGAATTCACTCCCAAAGCTGGCCAGTACAAAATATAAATATCCTTTTATTTTTCACACTTTGTCAAAGAATTTCTCAGTTTTCATGTTCTTGAAATGTTCTCCAGAGGTGCTAAAGTGTTATTAAACTGCTGATGAACTGAGTTTCCTCACACTTGTGACTTACCAAGTTCTTTTATTACCGTCATCACAGATGAGATTATGGTCCTAGAATCCAGAAGATATTGAGAGGGAATGGTCACTTGGTTGCCATAGTTACCAACCCCCTCTACCCTTTTGATTTCCACAGATTAACTGAAAACTAGTGCCTCATTGTTGGCTATGCGACTGACATTTAACTACGTTTTGGTTGGCACACGATGAAATTTAAACCGTTACGTTTGAAATCGTCGAGTAATCTGGAGTATTTTCTGGAAACTCAGTCTTCAGTTATTGATGACAGGAAGCAGAGAGCTGCGTGGTCGACACTCACCCGACAGATCAACAGGTCCTAATTCACAGATGATTCGGCCTTTGTAGTCGTGTCCGTCATCATTAAGCCAAGCTGCTCGGTTCCTTTTTCTTCTCCCCGGAATTTTGTAATCCAGTAAAGCAAAAGAAAATACAGGGAAAACCACAGGACAAAGTAATGAGATCTGTCGCCGCCCAGTGAAGACGACGAGTACTACACCATGATTCCACATCTGTGATTTATACATTTAAGAAAATTGGATATAGCGCGTGCTTGCGTGTGTCCTGGTCAACCCGTTTGACTCCTGTTGCTCGACAACTGCCACATCTGCGAGGTTAAACCCACCTGTCAACAAGGAAAAGAGAAAATATGTTTAACCGCGGAGCTGTTCCAAGCGCTTTGATCTACTGAGTCTTCGTTTGGTCTCGAGCCTTTTGGTTTCCTTTCAAGGGTCGAGAGAGTTGGCCTGCAAGAGCATGAAATCTGTGACCTGATGACGGTTCAGAGGAGGGGAAGGATGCGTTCACACACTCGTGCATCTGCTGCATTGCCCTTGCTGCATCAGGGTGGACATTAAAATTCTCCAGTGCCTACTGGGTCTTTGGGAAAGAACTGGGTAGGTGCCAACTTGGCAATTACTTTAACGACTTTGCTTCCAAGTTGAACTCGGAAGGAGGTCAAACTAAAGGAGAAAACGGGAGGACGGATAAAAATGTTCAGTTTGGCTCAGAGAGAATGTGGAAAAAAAGTGTTTTATTTCTCCATGTAGCTGTGGGAGTCACGAGCACCCCCATGCCCGCGGACCCCGAATCGTTACCCAAAATGGCCCCGCTTCACAAACAGAGTCAAGACTATGATACTCCACTAAATAATAGACACACACCTTTGGGTTCAGCGCTTGTAGCATCCTTGGAGGTCAGCCTTTGGCGAAACGCCCTCGAGTCTGAAGCCCATAACCTGCCGGATGGTGATCAGGCAGCTCATCAGGGAAGGGAGCCGGAGCAAAGGCAGGCGCCGCCTCTGCATGCAGATGAAAGTGGTAATTATGTTGACGAGGCGGTCGATATGACAGCTTCCATTACAGCCTTAAGCTTTTATTGCGCTTCTGCCTCGGAGCTGCGACCGTAATGACGGAGCTGCCGTCAGACCCTGGTTTTTGTGGGCGATGGCGGCGAGGCTGCGCGGTCCCCCTGACCCTCCGAGGAGGACAAGGACATTGCGGTGACCGACCTGCCTTCATTAACATTCTCCGGAGGCTGCTGGGGCCATCAGCTCCAAATCAGACACATCTGAATGCCTCACTTACCGGCTGTTTTTCAGTCTAGTTAGCACAATTGCTGCACTGTCTGGTGTCTGGCTTGAATGTCCCTTAATCCAGTGCTACAGCCACAATTTGGAGAGTTGATTTTACTCATTTGTCGTTGTCCAAGACCCCTCCCCCCTATTGCGATGAGACAAGCTCTATTCCTGGTGCTCGATAAATGACAGGATAGTTTAATGAAATAACGGGATATACAGACCTGGAAGGTCCTTTCCCTCGTCAAAATTCACAAAATAGGCCCGTAAAGGTTTTAATATGTTTTAGGGGTCACAGCTGGGGCGGTCCTGCCCTTGGGGCCTCCTTTGCCCCGCGCACCTGAGGCCAATCGGGACAATCACGGGGCCCTATTTAGATCCCGGCCGAACGCTACGACCCTGCTAGGTTGCTCTCTGTACGTTCACGACTCTCCAGGGTTTACCTGCCTGTCTCTGACCTGCCAGCTGCTTCTGTTCCCCAGTAAACCTGTCTGCGCGTCGTCTTGGAGAGCCTGTCGTCTGCCTGCCTGCCTGTCGTCTGCCTGCCTGCCTGCCTGCCTGCCTGCCTGTCGTCTGCCTGCCTGCCTGTCGCCTGCCTGCCTGCCGTCTGCCTGCCTGCCTGCCTGTCGTCTGCCTGCCTGCCCCTGACCACGCCTGTCCCCTGATCCTACCCTGCCTGCTCCCCGGTAAACCCGACTGCCTTCTGTCCATGATGTTGCCCTCGCCCGGACCCCCCAGCGGGTCCAGCTCGGTCTCCCTGTACAACCCTGATAATAAAGCGGTGTTTAACAGAGTTCTGGTGTCGCTCTTGGGTTCTCGCCTGGTCCGTGACAACGGGAGCTGGTTATGTGATTAAAATCTGTTATTTGATGGCAGATTTCACAAGGCAACAAATGTCTGATTTAATCTTAATGTGTGTGCAAGACATTAGGAAAAGCTTTAAAATCTCTTAAATATAAGTTTAAAAATGCGTTCATTTGTTCAGAGTGACTTTTTTTTAATGTTTCCTGCACACTCAGATGGTCTTCCTCTGATGGGTTTAATGCTGCATTACATCTGTTTTATAGCTGAGCTGAGGCCTCTAAAGGGTTGTAAATGGAAGCTGGTGACAAATTCTAATGCATAATTAGAGTTTGTTACAGTGCAGAACAAGTCATTAAACTCCACGAGTATCACACCGTTTGGTTCGGTGTTGTGTTTTTCTGGTTGTCGTTTGTCTGCGTTCGCTCGCCGCAGACATGGTGGGATGCAAAAAGCAAACACTTGAGGCTGGTAAGTGCTGAGCCTTATTAATGAAGTGAATCTTCATCCAGTCACACATAACAAATAAGCCGCCTCCTCCTCGAGGCTCTTAATCGGCCCATTAGTCTTTGAGCGGTCGCCGTCTCCGGCCCGTCCCTTTCAGATGGGCCTGGATCCATTCATCAGCCTGGGTTTGCATGCTGACTGCTCCTGGTGCGCAGCTGGAGCGGTTACATCATATTTGGGCTCCTGCTCGCAGTAAACAAACGCCACCCCCACCCACCTCTTCCCGTCACTCAGTCCTGTTCACCTGAGCACGCTCTCAAAACGCGCTTTAATGACGGTTCTCCGCCTGTCGTGTTTTTCCTGGAGGGTTTTTGGGTCCATCTGTTGCTGCGGCGGCTCGGCGGCGTCGCCTGACGAGCGCATCTGAGCCGGCGAAACTGAGGACGAATACACAGTAACGGTGAGCTTTGCTCTCTTAAGTCAGCCTAATTAATCAGCAGACGGCGTCCCGTGCACGCCACACAAACAGTCGGCCTCCATCCTTATCTGGACGTGACCTGCATTTACCCCCCCCCGTTTTCGCTTCCACCTCTCAGCTGCAGCGCGGTGCGCACTTTGCTAATTCAGCCGCTTAAAATCTCATTTCCGACACAATTAGCCTTTCCCCCTGCTCCTTTATCCTTTCATCCTCATTCCCGTTCTCTGCCTGATAAAGATCATTATTGTGGTTACCGAGAAGGAGTTTTGATCATTTACAGGAGAAAACATATTAAAGGCCCTTTTAGTGTCTCCATTAGCAGCCTGTTAAGGCCCTTGTTTGTTGCCACGCCAGGTATATCTATGCTACGGGGAGCCTTTCCATTTGTTTTGTTTTTTTTAAAAATTACACTTGAGGGAAAATATTTCATGACAAAAGAGCTTGGCCTGGCAAAAGAGCAGTGCTAATATTTCTTACTTTGCAGGCTAGTCACAACATTATTTTCCCACTTTGCCGGAGCCTTGGAAATGGGCTTATTTTTCAAATGCCCCTTTGGGTAATTAATGTTTGTCTTCATTTCCCTGACTCCCTCTGTCAGACTGTGCTAATGTGGGTCTCTTGTTTTGCTTTACTGAGAAGCAAAGGAAGAACGAGGGTCTAAAAGCTAAAGATCCTGGTGGTTTGGTGATTAGCACAGTAGCTCGAAGGTTCCATATCGGCTCTTTACAGCAACCCTGATTAGAGAAAGGATCGATTGCCTGGAGGGGAGGGTCCCTGGAATGGGGACGGAGACGCGAGGAGCATCATTATTATGCTCGCAGGTCACAGGTCTGAAGAGATTCAGATTCAGTGAAGTGAAAACAGCACTTCCTGAAGCGTGTCTGAGTCTCTGAAGCTCAGAAATCATTTTGAGGTATCTTAAACTTCCCTGGTAAACTGTGGTAAACACGTACGGTATGGAGCAAAAGTTTTAAGAAGGTATGAAATGAAATAATGCTGTAAACTACGAATTCTTTCAGAAATGAAAAAAGGGCAAGAATGAGCACAGCAGCAAGACACTAGGGAGTCGCACTGCATCAGCAAGGGCTCTCCCAGACGACTATTGGTGTCTCGGGATGTGCTCTTCAAGCTCTTTGAAAAAGCACAAAGAAACTCGGCTCCGAAGGGGCAGAAACCGACGCTCGTGGAGGAGAGACAACGACCAGCAGTTTGTTGGGCGAAGGGCTGGAGAGCGCTGCAGTAATGAGTGTCTGCAGGCAACAGTGAAGCCTGATGGAGGTTCCAGGTCCGTTTCACAAATGGAGTTGGAGGTTCAATCAGGATTACCGGTGTCCTCAATACTGAGAAACAGAGGCAGATCGTGCACCACCAGGGAGGCGTACGATCGGCCCCAAATTTGTGGTTGGCTCTCCAAGCAGCAGAGTTCCAGTAGAGTTCCTTCAAAAACTGTATGCAAGCAGACCTAGAAGACTTGATTTAGAAGACTAGATTTATCATACGAAGCATTTTAGTAATTTAAAGCATTTTAACAAAAATAAACTATTCGCACTTTTTTAAAGCATTCTAAATTTACACCATCTTTTCATTCCTGCCTAAAACTTTCTCACAGTACTGTGACTGTGCAACATCGGTGCACATCTCTGGATTTTGGTGATCTTTCCTGTTTCTGTGTTTTATTCCTCCATCGGCAGATTTCCTTAAAATGTGAGCTGCAGTCGGTAACTTTCCGCAGCAACATCAGTGGCTTCAGATCATCATGTGACACAGTCGGAGCTCGGCTGCACGGCTGCGTCTCACTGTCTTTGCCCTCCTAATGATGCCATTTCCTTTGTGATCGGCAGCAGTGGATGTGGAGCGAGGTGGGATGAGTCAGAGGGAAGAGGAAAAAAGAGGACTCTTCCCTCGATATTCGTTCAAGAATCAAGAAACTTTGTCATTATGTTTCCATGTAACGAAACTCAGGCTGGTGAGTCCCAGCATTAAATATTAAGAACACAAGAATAGCACATTATGTACAAATAAAGTACACAATATATAACATAAAAGTACCCAAGTGTAGAAAGAACAATAAGGCACAGGGAGAATGGGTGGCATGCAGTCCAGTGCATGGCTCAGTCTTTTGTCACGCGTCATGTGACGACGTGTGCAGGAGGGAGGTGGATGGAACAGGTCTGGGGCAGAAGCTGCTTTTCTGCCCTATTTGCTCCAAAGGGGGGAGGCAGAGGGGGGAGTCCAGCACTGAAACAGCTTCCTGAAACCAGAGTCTTTGTTGATCCTTCCTCACCAGATAAGGTGTGGGACATCGTCTGTGTTGTGTCTCATCGTTGTCCCTTATGAGAGCCGCTATGGTGGTGTGTCCTCTTGTAATCTTCAGGGCTGTTTGTGGAGCGGATGGCAGAGCAGTCATAGCTGAAGGGAGTGAAGAGGGCCATGTGGAGCACACCGCCCTGTGGTATACCCATGATCAGGACCAGTGTGTGGAATGCGCCATCAACCAGGTTGTGGAGGTTCAGTATCAGATTCCTTCCTCACTCTTCAAATCACTGAAAATGGGAGTCTAGCCCTAGAGCAGCAGCACCTTCATCGCTGACCCGTGTCCTTAGCTTCATTCTCTTTGCGATAACATCAGTAAAGTTCAATTTAGATGAATAAAACATCTTCACAGAAGAAGAAACCCCAGATACCTTTGTTCACCACGCTAAAAGGTTCGACGACGCGAGGAATGACGGCTCTCTTCTGGTGCATGATGGGTGATCCTCATCTGAAGAGAGCCAACCAGGGATGAAACAGATGTGGGATGCTGCTGAAGCTTTGCAGGATGAATAAACAGCGAGCTAAATGCTAACACGCTGATGTCATGCTGAGAGCGTCTCTTTAGGTCAGATGTTTCCTGGAAACCTGCAACAGCCTCAAGCTCATCCAAGAACAAATCGGAAAACAGAGAACAGATGCTGCACCTCGCAGCATCACAACAGAAGAGATCAAATAACCAACAGGACGAAGCTCAGACGGTCTAAAATCATTTCAATGAATCAGAGCCGTCTGCAGCTGCAGCATCCGGACCATACGGGTCAGCATAAACAACCTGCTAAATTAATAATAGAACACTCATATTCCCCTGATGAGCGCTGTGCCTGCAGACAAAATGTCTTTGTCTAAAACCCCGACAGTCACTGGGAGGGTCCAGAAGTGTCCTCACAAATGCATCCATCCATCCACCCATCCATGCATACATGCATCCATGCATGCATGCGTGTATCCATCCATGCATCATCTTCCTGTATTTGGTCTGGGGGAGCAGCCATTGGGGGAAACCATGGAAAATCCACACAGAGTTGGAATCTGTTGACAACAAAGGTGTGTGTGTGTGTGTGTGTGTGTGTGTGTGTGTGTGTGTGTGTGTGTGTGTGTGTGTGTGTTTGTATGTGTGGGGAGAGAACTAGGTGCATTCAATTTCCGCAGAAGCACACTTCCCCCTGCCCTTCCTGCAGGGGTGGCCTTCACCCAGGGCGTGCAAATAATTAAGACCAAGACGTAAGGACATAAGTCTTAATTAAGCACCAATGTGATAAAGTGTTAGAGGGATGGAAGTCTCCTTTAAGGGGAGGCAGGCCTTTGTAATGAGGTGATTAATTGACTTAAAATGGGAAAAAGATGTAATTGGCTAGTAGTCCCTCTCAGCTGGAGAGCGCGGTTGCTGCTCAGCATCTGCCGCGGTGGATGACGAGAGCACCGAGCGCTGCCTTCTGCCTGCTGTTAAAGCAGCGGCCGTCTGCTCCTCTGTTGCTGTGTCTGAAAATTGCTTCTCTTTAGCCGCGGTGCCATCGGTGATTGTAATCAGGACGCCATCCTGATCACCATCCAGGTTTGAAACCAGACAGAAGTTGATGAATTTGCCACAAACCCAAAGGAGAAATGCGTCCACAGCCTCACTGACACTGAACAACTCACAAAACCGGCCTCACTCAGCTCCCTCTGACAAACACAATCAACCACTCTAGCATTAGTTTAAACTAGCCCAGCACACGGACACAATACTGCTGCTTCTCTTTCTGCTCTTTCACATTTTGCTCCCAACAAAAGGTGTTGGACACGAAGCAGAGCTTGTTGTCCTCGTTTACAGACTTGTTTACGAGCTCAGAGCCTACATAAAAGTCGGGAGGGGACCTTGGATGAATAATCTGGCCGGGTCTCGCCAAAAGGCTTGTAAATGAATCATGATGCATTGTTGCAGTGCGGACAACAGTGACACTGCTGCACCTCCGCCAGCATCAGTAACTCCTCCCCCAGCAGCCTTCCTCAACCTCTCCCAGATTTCTTCTCACCACTTCACCTCGTCCAGCTTTCCGGATCACCGCCCCAAAGATACGACACCTGCCAAATAATGGTTTCTGGAAGAACGCGTATTGAGCAGCAGTAGTTGTATTTCCACTTTGATGTGATCATTTCTTAAGTGTGAAGATGCCACCAGAGATGCATCTTTATCATTAGTCCTTTCTGGTGTGTGACCAGAACAGTTCCAGTTCCACACAAGACTGCACCCAAAGGTTTCAAAGGTATGCATGTTGCCTGTAGGGGGCAGTAAAGCTCCACATGTTAACAGTTCAAACTGACACTCGCTCTACCTCCCTCCCTTATGCACTGTGCATAATGAGCGCTGGGAAAAAAGGGGAAAAATAATACAATTAAACGAGTATTTCCTCTGTTCCAATGTGTGGCTCTGTTTCCAATTAAGAACCAATAATGTTTGAACTGCATGATTTTTAACATTAATTTTCATCATTAACCATGAGACCTCGTCGGTGAGAAAAGTTCCTTTGAAGTTGCATTTGAATTATCATCATTTCAAAAGAACAAATAATTACCCAACAGAAAACTGATGTTTCTGATGCGTGCTAAGTGTTAAACTGAAGCCGCAGATTTCAGATTTAGCTCCTGCAGTGTTTCTCCACCGTTCACACTCCCCGAGGTACAGAAGGGGTACTGTAGGACTGTGTGTGTGTGTGTGTGTGTGTGTGTGTGTGTGTGTGTGTGTGTGAGTTTTAGTCTTCTGTTGCTGTAGAAAGGGATCTCATTTCAGGGGTTTGGAATTAAAACTGTCTGAGAGTTAATCCCAGCATAATACCCCCCCTCCCAGCATCTCCTCCCTGTTTTATGAAGCAGGAAAGAAGGTGGAACTGAGAGAAATGTAGGAGGTGATTTGAGGGGCACAGATGTAAACAGTGCAAGAGTGTGTGTGTGTGTGTGTGTGTGTGTGTGTGTGTGTGTGTGTGTGTGTGCATGAGAGAGACAGATAGATAGATAAAAATGAGCCTCAGAATAGAACGGACATCAGCACGTTATGGTGCTATCCCGATGGTTTACAGGTACGGAGAACCAATCAGTCAAATTCACGAAGTGTATCGTTGCTAACAGTGAATGAGCATCTCTGAGGAAATGTTTCCCCACAGAAATGATCCATATTCATGTTTTCCATCAAGAGTGATGTGTACTAATGTGGGCGTGTTGGATGGGATGGCGTGTGAAGCACGGGCGTCGTTCACACGGATGTACTGGAGATATATGAGAATTTAGCTGCAGCCTGTCATGTTTCATTTCACGTCAAATAGCTGGAGGGGGTTTCCAGCTACGAGGGCTGGCTGGTGGGAACTGTTTTTCATTTTCATTCGTGATGAAATTTTCTTCTCATACCATAACCAGCAAAGGAAGACAGACTATATGAACCTGATGGATTCGAGCAGCCTGTGAGGGATTGAGACTAGCACACAGGCTCTGGGGTCAACTCCAGGCTTCCGGCTTGATTGGGGACTCTAAATTGCTCTCTGTCTGAGGTTTATTAGACTGAATCTACGCAGAGAGCCGCCTGGTGATCCACGGTAGAAGTGGCCGTCTCTGCCTGGTGTCAGAAGTCACTTTTATCACTTCTGGTGATTATGAAAACTATAATTATCTGATCTGAGAGACGGCGTGCACTTTGACCCGCAGCGGCCAGCTGAGGGTCACTTCAGGCCAAATTAATGCCGTGCATCTTTTGGACCAGATCCAAGCCAACCTGGAACGACATGGCTGGTTTGGACACAGGTGTGCTTGGACAGACTTCAATTTGTGCACATTTGGATGCAGATGAAAGGTAGGTGCTTTTGTGAAGGTCGTGGCTCCTCTCTTATTGAGGCTTTGGGGGATGAGAGCCAATCAGATCACGCTAAAGCTGTTTTCCCCAAATCCTCATCACATTATTTTGCAGCATAAGCCCTGTTGAATCAGCGGCTATTGGAGGCATAATCAGCTTAGCTTAGCCCCACTGTAAATATGCAAACAGCATTTGATGATTAATTGACCCCAGTTGTTGGTGCAGCTGAGCAGAGGGAGGTGTGTGTGTGCGTGTGTATGTGTGTGTCAGACAGGTAAAGAAAGAAAGAAAAAAAAAGAGCTTTTACTTTTTTTTAAAGCTTTTTTAAACTCTTCTGATTGTTGTGTTCTGCTGTTCTTGCAAGAGTGAGCAACAATCCCCCCACGACCTCCAGTGGTACTGCAACCTTTGTTGTGCCTATGCACCGGTAATAAGATGATAACGCAAAGAAAACTACAAATTCCACATTGATAGGCCCCACCCACTACAAAATACACATGCAGAATAACTAAAGGGGAAAAAAATGACTCTGGAACATGCTGCTACATCCACGCTGTCTCGATCAAAAGCTCTGTTTTTGAAAAGCTACCACAAAATCAGGCAGCAATAATTTCTGACTGCAACGCATACATATACACACACATGCAAACAAACAAACAGCGATTTTACCCCTCAGCTCAAATGTCAACAAGGAAAATTGGAAAGGAGTCATTTTTTTCCCAGTGTGAAATAGATTGCTTCTCATATACGTGCACCCCTGAAAATGACAAATTGATTCTTGAGGGAGACGAGTCCTCCAGACAAGTTTTATTGTATTTTTTTGCTTCTGATTATTTATTTCTTATTATTGTTATTATTGTGTATTTTCTTTCCAAACACGACTCTTCATTGTAATTGAAGTCTTTGTAACCTGAGGGGAAGTGTCGCTCTAACTCATTCTTTAGCAGATTTGCATCTGCGTGTGTGTGGGGGGGTTATTATTCAATATTAAGGGGCTGGAGCCATCTGAGATGTTTCCTTCAATTATTGCATTCATAATGTACCCTGCTGTCATCCCCTGGACCCCTTTGTGTGTGTGTGTGTGTGTGTGTGTGTGTGTGTGTGTGTGTGTGTGTGTGTGTGTGTGTGTGTGTGTATGTCCTTCAGCTGAGGGAAATGAAATCGATTTGACGTCTGCACAGCTCTGAAATCGTCTGCTTTGTGTTTGTAGGTTTGACTGTCCAATTTTCCATCCTCTCACTTTGTGGTGTTGCTCCCCGTCCCAGCCCTGCCCCCCTCCCCAAAAGCGCGATCAATTCTTCCAGTCATTCCCGCTCTCTCTGCCTCCCCTCTCCCTCCGCATCTCTGGAGGATCGGTGTTTTATGATGTTAGCGCCTTGTTTCTCTGCAGATTGTTAAAATTGGTGGAGACCAAATTGCCTCCAGCTTCAGTTATTACTGTTTGCTTTCAGAAAGTGCACATTTCTATCACGGGATAAACACCTGAGCTCATAAGTTCCACATTGCTCTATTTGTTTCTGCAGTTTGATTTAAACATGTAAAATGAGCCCCTGAGAAGCATCAGCACACACACACACACACACACACACACACACACACACACACACACACACACACGCACACACACACACACACTGCACACACACGGAGCATGAATGTCCACCAGAACATTCAAACCACTGAGGAGAGGCTGATCACCTCATTAAAACGATTGGACACTGCAGGCGTTTATATAACTTATATTTCTCATTCCATTTCAATCCCACAGTTCTATTTATCAGTAGAATTTTTTCCGCCTGACTCAGATAATCTGAAGTTTTTTTCCTTCCAAGTGTAGGAAACATCTCCAGCATTCCGCCAGGAAGCACGCACATCTGCACTGCAGCTGGAAAAAATAAATAAAACAGCAGATGTGTGACTGAACAATGCTGACAACTGCCCCAAAAAGATTACACCAACAGTGTAAGACAAAAGACCACCGTGGAATAAGTGTTTAGCCGGCTGGTTGATACAGGATGTGCGGTGAAAACGAAATATGGCAGCCGCGCTCTGTTCCGGCTGCCTGGTAATCTACGGGAAGTGCAGGAAGGTAATGGAGCACAGAATGGAAGTGACGGTTTCGGTTACTTCCAGTCACGTCATTTGGCAAAACCACATGTGTCGGAAAAAACAGAAAAAAGCGTGTCGGGGTGGTAAACGCAGGAGCGAAGGACGGTCTGGTCGGGACTCCTCTGACCTCCCTGGAAGCCCAGGGTCTGAGGCACCGGCGCCGTCCCAGAGGAGAGCCGACTGGTCCTTACACCCCGGTGGCCGGGGCGTAAGGGTATCACCAGGCATCACCAGAGGGGCGATTCTTCTCGTCTAACCTTTACAAAGGAGCGAATCACTTGTGTCGTGCTGCCGCGTTGAGCCGCGCCGGCCGGGTCTGGTGTCCTGGGCCGACCCGAGCCGTTGAGGTCTGACTCCAGCGCTGTCGTGGGCCTGAGCCTCCAGATCCATTTATTTCCCATCCCTGCGTATTTCACACACCTCTGTGCCGGAGCGTTTGAAGCCGCCGTCCTCAGACGAAATTATTCTGGGCTGTGAGTAGTTGGACGTCCTCGCCGTCAGTCTGACTCCCATTTTGGCGCCGACCAAAAATAGCAGAGCGGCACTTGTGTACTTGACTCCCCCCGACGCCCCCCCCCATAATCCCCCCTGCCGGGCTGTGGGACGGTGACAGGGTCGTATTTGGAGCTAAAACATTATCTTTCTGCTCATTAACCTTCGACAAGGTTCCCATTCCAGCCGACTGCCTCCTGCTCCTCCGCTACCTCCTGTCTTCACCTCTATCTTTCCCGCTGTCGTTTCTCTCCTCCCCATTTGTCGGAGCACTCACCCGGACGAGACGGGAACCTTTTAAAACGTCTGGTGATGCTTCACGGTGCCTCTTCTCGGCATTAGGAATCGACTTATTTGGACAATTTGTCGTGCCGGGTGTCAGGGCACTAATGTGATCATGCGCGGCAAAGTTTCGAGGGGATGAATTGAAAATGGGTTTTTCGCAATCTCCGCTCAAAATACGCTCATTTACTTTTGTATATTCAGACCTGCAGTCGAGGTTATTCGGGATATGGAGGAATCAGACACCTGTGGCCGCACTGGAAAGAGTAGGGCGCAGTGAAGCGTGAACTGGGGTCTGCGATCACGGTTTTATACTGAGAGCCATTTTGGTTTCCCTTTTTTTTTGTTGTGCTAGTCGCCTTCCTACACACACGTCAGGCTCTCTGTCTGTCACCTTGTCTTATAAAACTCTCACACTTTTTTTTTTTTTTTTTACCCAAAAGCTCGGAGCTGGAAGTGTTAATGGGATGATGTCATCGGCTGTTAACCATAAGCTGCCGAATTCAACGCACTCGCCTAAAAGTGGGTCACACTCTAACAATCTAAAATATATGTGCATCTCAGTGTACACACTGTACTTGTAGTACAACCCAGAAGACTTCAGTGAAGCATAGCTTTATATTTTAGTTTAAGTGGAGGGTGAAATGACGATTAGGAGAACGATTTAAAAGATAATATCACTGACAGTTGTTATACATGGGTCTAACTTTATGTCCATGTGAAGACAATGATGCAGAGACACTCGTGTTTTTACAAGCGCAGTAAAGGTGAATACACGATCCTCGCGTTCAGAAGCTGTTAAGGGCATTACACCCATGAGGGATGAGGAACAGAGACATATATAACAAGCAAATGCCATTAACGGCTTTCCCCGCCGCTGCGGCATGATGTCATCATCGTCCTTGTTTCGTCTGGTAGGAAACGTGTCCGTGTCAACACAGGTTTGTTCTCAGCTCTGCTGACAGACGCAGCAACAGGGAGCAGCCTTCCTCTAAAGGTAGCTGAGCGCCGGCGGCAGCCTCTCACCGGTTTGCTGACAGAGGCGATGATGAGCTGATGGCGCCGGACCTGGTGCAGCTGTGAGAGACGTGTGATTTGCATAAGATTACATTTTAATGTTGGTCAAAACACAACGAGGGCGGGGACTGTTGGGCTCAATATATTTTTGAGCTGCATGCTCTCAGTCTTCCTCACTCTTTCAATAATGATCAAGTCAAAATGGCCCCACCCACGAGCACCTTTACTAGTTAAGAGTTGAAAACTTCAGGTCAAGGAACACATGTTGGCATTTCATTCCCAAAACCCTCAGCTCCACACTAGTTTTGTAAGTAACATCGCATCTTTAGCAGAACTTGTTTTGGGAAGTAACATTAGCAAAATTGGATTGTCCACGAACCGATGGCGTGATGGTTATCCTGTTGTTCCATCTGGTTAACACGGAGTTGAATTCATGAGATAGTTAACTAAATCATTCTTTAATGTTACAATTAACTTTGTCTTAAAGTAGCTCTGTTTTGTGGCGCAAAGTGTTGGACGAGGCGTATTGACAACGCGTGGAAGCAGTATCGATTCGATCACTGGCTCACTGAAGGGAGGCGCTGAGGCGTGACGGTGAATAATCAGCCAGCCCGTTTCCCACCAGTGGGGCTTTTATGAAGACTCGCGAGTGAAAGCAAGCAGAAAATTGTTTTGTTTTATGTGAACGGAAGGAAAAAAACAACAACAGTGAATTATAAAGAAAAGGATTACATTTAGGAATGAAAATACTCCTTTAGAATTGAAAAGCTAAATCCACAATACTGTGGTTTCCTTGGATACCACGGGGGCAACTGATGACACATTACCCAAATATTCTTAAATACAATTATTGGAACCAAGTGTGGCATGTTTGTCGTACCTACTGGTGGTGTTTCTACTCCAGTCAAAGCAGGAAGGGTGCGGTTATTAATCAGAGGCGTCTGTAGCATGTAAGAGATGCATTAATCGTCCACTTCTGCACAATGTTGTTTTTTTTAAGCCTTATTTATTTTGAAAGCCACCATAACTCCCATATGTATAACTCTGAGCTCTGTTTTATTTGACATGGCAAGATTTCTAGATTTAAACAATAAAATCTGCCATAACTCAAACACCCTAATATTAACTCAAGCAAAATCTCGTTTCAAGTGTCCCCTGTGGTGAGTTAATACCGAGTTGTGGTTGCGCTCTCAGTAGGGACCACTTGTTAACGTCTGGATCATTATTTTCCTGCTGGAAGTGTTTACATTATGCTAATCCCTGCGTTTTCCCTCTGTGATCCATATGCTCAGTGAGCTTTGATCGATGGTGGCGGACGCTCAGATATATGTAACGTCAGGACTCCAGAATTCTGTCAACGAAACAGAAATTATTTTAAAACTTGGCCCAGAAACGTACAGTACCATAATCAAACCAGGAATTCTGTTACTGCTGCGCGAGAGGTGACTGGACCCTGAACCAGCCACATCCCAGACAAATCCAAGGCGCGTGCCTTTATTTTGGAGGAAGAGGAAGAGAAGGGTGGCTACAGATGATGGGCTGGAAATAACTGCAGCACTATGTTATTCCGTTACAGCTGTGCATTTCTGTGGATGTCCTCGTTTGTTAAAACAGGTCGTGTGCACTTTTCCTTCTCATAAATGACACTTTCCTCGGATCAGCCGTCTGCACAAGCGTCAACAGACACTAATTACGAGCCGGGGAAGCTCCACGCGAGCAAGGAAACCTGAGGCCAGCAGTCTGAGAGTTCCAGTGACAGAACTTTCCGGGAGGACTGATCCTTCGCTTTCCCTCCCCTACTCAGAGAAGCAGTGAGTCAGCAGAAGCCGACTCCAGAGGTTCCTTTGTGGTGGCGCGAGTAATGTGAAAGAGAGAAGGGGGCCATCTTATCAGCTGTCAGCTCTTTCTTCTTCCTTTGTTCTGGTGACAGGTAGGAGCTATGATTGCCCTCCCCGCACGTAAAGCGACAAAAACATGTTTGAGTGTGCGCGAGCGTGCTGGCAGATGCTCATGTCTGCTCCCTTCAGCCGTGAGTTTTGGATTTTGGGAACAGAGCGTCTTCTAGAAAGTACCCAGGCTCTACTTTACTCTCATCTTCCCGCTGAACGCTTCCCGAGCAGCAGCGCCATCACTGCTCTCTCTGAAACCCCCCCCGCTCGTTTCTGCCCTGCAGGTCACAGTTCTTGTAGGATTTATCGGCGAGCTTCTCCGTGTGGCTGCGATGATGTCATCCTGCTTTCATAGATAATGAGATCTGGCCTCAACGCTCCACAGAGGAAACTCGAGCCAGAACAAGGTGAAACCTTCCGTACCTGCCTGAACTGTACTTTAGCGGGCGGCGTGACGGCGGGATGACTCACTTAGTGTCGTGCTGGGTGTAAAATAGGGCCTCTAAACTGGATCTTTACTTTGTACATTACTCAAGAAAGATAATTATATTCCAAGGTCGAGGGAGAATCTCTGCACATCATCCCTGACTATGAGACTTCCTGTTACGAGCCCTCCTAAAATGCAAACTTAAAACGCGTCCTTCTACCTCACACACAAGATCCTGATTGAACAAATTTCCCAGGAAACATCAAATGATGAGCCAAAAGGTCTCATAAAAGACAGATATATTTATACGTCATAATGACCTCTGCGGAGTGGACGTGTGCAGTTGGGATGGTCAGACGAGGTCTCGTAGACCCCCATAAATCACTGTAATGCGATGGTATCGATCACGGGGGGCCGTCCATTGTACGCACTCCTATTCTTCTCACCCGCGCTGGAGAGACGGGGGGCTTTACGGTCAGGCTGACACTTCGGCAAATCCGACAAAATCAACTACACAGATGATTTGATTCATGTTGAGATCAAGAATAAACCGTTCCAACAGTTGTCGGGTTTATATGTATAAAGCCGTGAGACATTCCTGGTCATGGTGGATGCTGGAAAAGTGCACGCTGGCCCCGTCGTTCATCAGAGTCCACGGTCCAACTGTTATCTAACGTTCTGCTGTTTAGTTGTTGGAGATGAAGTGTAGTGAGGAACAGTGTTAGCTTCTAGTTCTAAATATATTAGAGGAGTGGGCCGGCATTGCTTGTTCCTATTAGTTCCATTCATTACCCAAGGGGGGGGCGGGGGGGTGGAGGGGGGCTAATGTATGATCTCCCCTGCTGCTGTCGTAAGCTCCAGATTGGTTCTGGGTGGCCGGCAGACTGCGGCTCATAGCCGAGGAGGCACATTGCACTCCTTCACAACTTCACTTGCAGACATTTAATCAAAGGAGGGGCCTTCTGATTAACTTTCTCTCAGCCTCATTGCTTTGAGTGCCAGACAAATCTCTCTTTTTTTTTTTTTTTTTATTAAACGAAAAATTTACCGGACCTTGATTCTGTACACCGGCATTAATCTGCTTGATGAGACGTACAGAGAAAAGTTCCATTAAAAGTTGATGTAAATCAAAATAAATGTTAAAGCAGCACTAGAAACGTCATCTGCACACGCGGGCCTGAACGCCACACGTGGCCCTGAACGCCACACGAGGGGCTAACGTGCATGAGGACAGAACACGCATCTGTGGACGGGCTGTCGAGGGAGCGGTTCAGGTTCCTGCAGGGTAGCGCCATGCTCTGACAGCAAACGGTGTCAGCTTTAATTGGAACAAGTGTAGAGTAATGGAGCGCGTCAAACGGCCTCCACTCAGCCTGAGAGGAACCAGAGGGCCGGCAGAAAACCAACACCGATACGGGGACGACATGCAAACTGCAGAAAGCCGGAATCAAACCTGCAACCTTGTGGCTAACCCCTGCGCCACAGAGCAAGCTAAGAAAAACCCCAAAAAGAGAACACCTCCCACATAGATCTGAAAACTGGCGTTCTCAGATATTGCCATGCAAAATTACTCATCAAGAACACTTGGAGTCGTCATGGTTACCATCAAAACACAACAGAAGCTAAGAAAGAGACATGGTTCAGTACACCAAGCGATCATTCATTAATCAAAAACTGTGTTAGTTTGGGTTTGAAGGTGGCTGTGTTTAAATTCTCCTCACATGAAACAGGCATAAATGATTTAAATGATCTTAAGTAATGTGAGCTGGACTTGAGGTAAGAAATAATAGATCAAAGGGAGGTATTCAAGAGCATCGATTCTGGTTCAGAGCTTCACTCCTGGTGGTACCACGCTGGGCTGTTGCATCACAGAGTCGCTGATGAAAACGGCTGGCAAAAGCTGTGTATGACTAAATCATGAACACACGAGGACACGTGTGGACGTGTGCTGCTGCGGTCGGGCTTTGAAACATATCTCTTTTGTACATTTGCATTTCTGTGTCTTTCCTCAAACCTTGATGGGCGGGACCGTGATGCGAATGTCGGATACATTAAAAATGCTAAAGCAAGGTTTGGAGGCAGCCGCAGAGATCCACAGCACCAGAAACAGCCCGAGCAAGAGAACATGTAGCCATATTATAGCTGATTTATACACAATTTGTACCAAATCTGTGCGGACTCGGAGCTACACTGTTAAATAAACCAAAGAAGACATGCAGTCCTGTACCCGGAGCCGCCTCGACGGGTTTGTTTTGCTCAGAGTTGCGCTGCCTGGAAAGAACACCTTTGAAAAGCAGAGAAGTATGAATTAAAGATTGGATACTGGACTGGCTATGCACCGGGCTTTAAAGCACACACAGTGTTTACCTTTTCAAAAGTGGCTGCAGCAAAAGCCTGTAAATGTTTGCCTTTTCCGGCAACTTGACCGGAGGCAGCGAGGTTCTCTTTGCTCCCGTCCGTTGTTCTCATCTTTCCCCACCCTCCGTTTTCGCCCCCACAGGAGCGGATTTTTAGTCTCGGCACCTCCGCGGTGACAGCCAAGTCCTCTGGGAATGACTCCCGACTGGACTTCAACACCCCGGAGACCCTCTGCTGCGGGGCACGATGGCGAGTCGAGTCTGGGAAAAGCCGGAAGATGTACTGTATATAGAGAGCAGCGCTGCGGTTCTTGTCAGAGGCTGGTGAGGGCTGTAAATGTAAGGTTACAGTTGTCCCCTTCACTGAGGGTAAAAAATAAAGGTATGAAGGTGAGTTCAGCACACATGCAACGATGGTCCTGCAATTGCTCCAGCTTCTAGAGCAACCTCAGCACAGTGCCCCTGTTCCCCTCCGCAGGTAAACACTGACTGCCCTGGTCACAGACTGGATGTGAGATATTACGTCTGAATGTGAGATATTACATCTTCCAACGGCGCTGCCTGCTCTGGCTGTTCTTCTGGCCTAAAAGTCAGATGAAGAGCGTTTTCTCCCCCCTTAGCATCCGCTGTAGCAGAAGCCTTAACGAGCCTTAAGTCTTGATGAACCTGTGTTTGATGTGTAGAAAAGACTTTTCTTTAGCACAGACTCCGACAATTCCACAAATCCTGTTTGTACATCTGATGACAAAACCAGCCACAATGCTGCAACCCCCCCCCAAGAGGTTTTACGTAATAGTTCATATTTGCAGTCAGTCGGTTGTGTTTAAATTGGGTTTAAATCCGACCAAAAAGAGGGATTATTGTGGGATTAGCTTCATCAAATGCCAGCATTGCTGTCGATGATGGCAGATATTAAACTGATGTCAGACCGTCGTGTCTGGACGGGAGGTCATGGTGGAGTTCACAGAATCTGAGGACGACTGAACTTTTTCAAAAGTTGACTCACAATCAAAGCCTCTGTGTTGCTGCCCACACGAGCGCCAGACAGCAGAACGAGGCCCAGGCCCCCGTCCTCTCCTCCAAACCCCACGACCAAGATGAATTCTCATTTCTGGCACAAAGACGTCTTTTTCCTTTATTCATAATTGAATCAAATGAGCACGATCAATCAGGAGAATCACTTTGGCCAAATTGCTTGACCACGTCTAGATTTGGAGCGGGGGGAGAATCTCCACGAGCACTAAGCGGGAGAGGAAGCCTGCAGGTCAGAAGTGAAGGTGCCTGACTGACACCAGCAGCCATTCAACCGTTCATCAAACCGACGTACTTGAACTGTTGGAATTATGCATATTGATTTTCTTTGCTGTGGACCGTCTACATCCTCAGAAGGAGCGATCGCTCAGAAAAGTTGCCTCGATCGATGGACAAGTGCCCGAACGAGACGTGACATTGTGAAGATGGTTAATTGCTCACATGTGGGAGTGTGAAACCCGGCTCGATCAACTAGCATGAGGCGCCGCCAGAAAAGGTTTCATTGCTATGGCAACCAACGCCACCGTTTCTCTCTCTGCACGAGGGAGGTGAGGAACACCGAAGCCAACTCGCGCTTCAGCGTCTCTGGTGACATCACAGATGTTCGGACAGGAGGTGCGGCCTCAGCCGGGCTAAATATACAGCAGGTAGGTCACGCTGCGGGAACCGCCAACAGCAACGAGAGATGCTGTGATGGGAGGACAGGTCTGGAACCGGCACGGAAAAAATCTGATGTCTGATAAAACAGAGGCAGAGAAACCGGAATCTGGTCGGCGTGAGTGCAGAAGCCGAGGAAGAGGAAGAGCAGGGGACAGACTGGCATTTCCCAATCTATCGTTTGAACATTACATAAACGAGGGCGGTTGTGTTCTCACTAAGGAAATAACACCGAGCAGTCAGGAACGCGCGCTGAATAGCTGCCGAGCTTCTGCGTCGCCACGAGTGAACGCCGATGCAGGCAGCAACACCCGCAACGGGAACCGCGACTGGAATATTTTAGCTTCGCTTCTTCTCCAAGGACGAAGACCAACGTGCGTGTTTGCCTCCCCGATTGTTCTGCTGCGGAGGGCTGACCTTTAAGGTCTGGGAGCTGTTAGGATGGCGCAGACAGCAACAGCCGCGCTCCCGGTCCGGAATAATGACATAATTAGGAGCGGGGCATGAAGATGCTCACACGCGCGCCCGTGAACACATCTGCATTTGGTGTTAACACCATTTCATGAAAAAAGGCCGCACGGATGCTAATGTGAGAAGATGTTGTTGTTAATCAGATGTGTGTATTCCACAGACACTTGTGTTCAGGCTCAGTCAAAAGTGGGCTGAAGCTGATTTTTTCTGCTCAAATGCGACCTGCTTTTTTTCTGACAGTGTGAACGCCACAAGTCACTTTGAATCAAATTAGATTACTGAATTAAACATGAAATCTGAACAGCCAAACAAAAAGAAATGGTTTGAGCAATAAATTGGATTTGAGCACTAAAGCCTGCAGTGTGAACGTAGGCACAGATACAGCATGTCTACGATTTAATGGACTTTATTTATGCACCCCTTGGGCTATTTCTTTCATCACACATGTTTCCTCTGTGTCATGTTGGAATGTTTAACTTTCACTGTACAAGTGAGGGGGGGGGGGTTGAGGCCTAAAGGACAAGAGATTCTGAGGTTTGCATTGTGCACCCGGTGCCTTGCAAAAGGTTACGTGCTTCCCAGTCACCCATTGTTTACAAAAAAAAAAGATTTTTTTCTGTGGGAAGCCATCATACTGTTTACAAGTAGGTGCATGTACGGAGACGGGAGAGGGGATGGCGGAAATGTCAGAGAAATGTCAAATGCCCGCGGGCTCTGTCCAGCTCATTTCTGCTTCTGAAACGTTCACTCCAGGGAAGAGGGTCCCAGCCAGGCTGGAATGTGCCGGTCCAAGGTCCCACCTGTTGGTGGCCTTGAACAAAACTGGCACTAAAGTGGTTCGAAGGGAGGAAAATAAAAGAGCGGTTGAATGGAGTGACTAAACACAGGCTTTCCAGAGTTGTGATGGACAGAATGCTGCAGGTGGTGAAAGAGTGGATTGTGGGGGGGTGACTGATGGGTAGACAAAAGACTGGATAAAACCATGATTGATGGATAAGCAATGAATGTTTCAGGTGAATCAGGCGTGGGGATAAATATACAGTAGCTCGGTGAGCGCGCAAGCGAGGGATTAATGGCAAAGTTCATGAATTAATGCATGGTGAAAGATGGCGTTTGTGTAAAAATACATAAATGATGAACAGCTGCGTGGCTTTTAAATGTATGGAGGGCAGGAAAGGAGGAGAGCGGCTGATTGATGGACCGGGGAGAAGCGGGGCGAGAGCAAAGGCGATGATGGCGCTTAATAGAGGAACGGAGAAGCCGGGTGGACGGACGGTCGGACAAAGACAGTGAGTACAGCTGCATTTGTTGGCGTACGGTCGCTCTGTTGCATCACAAACAACAAATCAAATGGATCTCCAGATCAGTGGCTCCGCCCCTCTCATCATGCCTGGAATGATGTTGGTAACAACATGGTTCATTCCAGACATTCAACACTTCATTTCTTCTCCTTTCACCTCTTTTGTGTGTTGGTGCATCAACAGCCTCTTTAGTTGAGAGGAGCATCAATGCTCATTTTAAGATCATCCAGATGTCGGTGAAATTATAATCCAAGCCAGACTGATGTGGGGAATCAGGGAAAAGTCTTTTAAAGGCAGACGTTCGTGAGTTCATTGTAGCTTGAGGGAGAACATAGACGAAGCGAGCGCCCGTGAAGGCTGGCTGAACAGATTGATGGACACGTCGTTAGGTGTGGAACGTGCATGTCTGTGCATGTGCACTTTTCACACACAATAAATCTCAGGCGATAAATAAAAGGCGGCCTCGCAGGGATGGGGTGCCCCGCGTCACCTCGCACACCTGCTGCTGGGGATGCTGGAGAGCACAAGCAGCTTTTTATCCAGGCTGCTGGACCATTCAGAGCTACATACAGACTGAGACAGAGTCATCCTTGAAACGCCAGTAAATAAAACTTAGTTTAATGGAGTTTGGGTCAAACCGGTTTGCAGACTGGCAGCTGAAGGGGATTTGTGGCCAAACGCAACGATACCCTGTAGGACTGTGACCATATGTGCAAGACTTTCTGCTTTGATATGGTGTCAAAAGACAAAAAACAACACACCAGAAAAAAGAAGAGACCAGATTGATAGGACAGGAAGTGAGAAGGCATGAGATTAGATGAGATTAATCTTCCAGTCAGCGTCAGCAGGTGAGGATTGATCAGATAACTCTTCAGTCTCCACATCAGCCTCAAAAGATTCTCAGGCGGATCACATCGCCGGGGCCTCTTCTTCTACCCTGACCTGCAGCTTTTAATTCCAAGCCGACTCTTCTCCTTCATTAAATTTAGCAGATTCATATAATCTCCGTCGATCTTCCCGGAGTTGCTGGCGCTCTTCTTTAGTTCCGCCGTTTCCCCTCTCCTCCAGTTTTATTAGAGTGGGAAAGCCGGGTGGGATCTTTTTCCCCTCCCTTGAATTAAAATGGTTTCCTCTTCCTGACTCTGAAAGCGTCCACAATCCAAGTAATGGTTTCCACTAAGCCGCCTCGGGATTGTGGAAGGTAAGGTCAGGGAGGAGTTCTGCTGCATTGGCGTTCCTCTGGGAATACCAAGAACAGCTGAAATTGGCCTTTAAGCTGTTGTCATCCTGGGATCCGCAGGGTTTCTGGTGATCCTCTGTGTGAAAGGAAGTCACATGCATCGCCACCCTCCCAGTTTAGGCTAAAAACTCCCGCCCCTGGTCCCCCTGCTCCCAGACCTCCTTGGA
Source organism: Lagocephalus sceleratus (assembly GCA_911728415.1). NCBI lineage: Eukaryota > Metazoa > Chordata > Actinopteri > Tetraodontiformes > Tetraodontidae > Lagocephalus > Lagocephalus sceleratus. Next base: position 2,516,024 of record CAJVRN010000030.1, on the reverse strand, counting down.
CTGTCACCAGGGTGCAGATGGTTTTGGTATCTAAGCTGTCCTCCTCCAAGAGATCTGATGAATCCATCCAGTCTACAGACTCGGTCCCCTTCTGGGATCAAACCATCAGCTTTAGATCTAGCCACCTTCAAACTGAGAGAGGCCTCGGTGTGTAGATCAGGACCAGCAGAGTCCACGTACCTGAGGGGATACACTCGCCTGGACAGACGTCTTCTCTCTCTTCATCGTTTGTAGCTGCAACGGCGGCAGATTTGCACAGACAATAGACCCACAGAAGCACAATCGACCTCGCTAGCGTGCGCTTCTACCGCTGCTCCATCTGTCTGCAGTCATCTCTGTTTCGGGGCATTTAGAAGTCATCTCCTGCTTCGCCCTTCCTCCTCCTCGCCCTGCGACACCTCATGGGATGGGGGGCCACACACCTCAGCTTGCACATGTCCTCTGAGCACATGTCGCCGCATAACATTCCCCGTCTGTGCCCGTGCGGGGCGGAGCCAAAGGGCACGCTCACAAGACTTAAGCAAACACCTTTGACCGGCATCCCAATTAGCGGGCGGGGGCTCCGGGACACATTCCCACGCTCCCAATGGGCCGCCCGGGCCCACGTGTGTCAGCGGCGCCTCACGGGGCCGCAGGTTAGACGACACGTGGTCGTCAGACCGCATGGCTGAAGACACCGCAGAGGTGGCCGCCGCTTCCACGTGTGTTAATCAGTGGGAACAAACACTGTGGAGGATTTCACACTGCAGGACGTGCTCTCCTCATCCCCACTGGGCTCCTTCTGTCCTAACCCACATCCCCAGGAGATCCACATGCGCAATCACTCTTCTCTAATGAGGCCTGGTTTAGCTAAGGAGCGCCCGCTCTGAACGGTTAGTGCCCCAAAGTGAGGAGGAGGCGTCTGTGATCGCTTAAATCAGGCGCGATGCAGCAGGTAGGGTGGGCAGGCGGTCCTCGGGACTCTGCTTCCAAACAGGATGTTTTACGGATGTTTCTCGACTGTAAACGTCAGGTCAGGTGACGCCCGGGAGCCGGTCTGCGAGTCGACGCAGTTCCGCAGCAACAAACGAACCCACGAATGGGAAAGCTAAGCCGAAGACCTGAGTGACGCCGAGCGAAAAGGGTGCGATTAGAAGCAGAACTTTGGGGTGAGGCGATAACCTGGTTACTGACAGTTCTGCTGCTGGATCCTGACTCAGAGCAGCAGCATCATCAGTATTTTTAGAGCCATGCTGACAGTACACAGGTTCACAGTTGTGCTTTACTGCCTCCATTTCTCTGTCTGGGTTCCCTCTTAGGTAACATTACAGTCAACGTCTATTTTTTTTAAAGAGTTGCCATGGAAACTCCACGAGCATGTCAATCAAACGCAAAACAAAAACAAGTAATGGTGTATGTGAGGAGAAACAAGTGAGAGTCATAAAGGAGAAAAATGAAAAAGTGCCCCCGGCTGATGAACAGAATCCCATCGTGACCATCCTGAGCGCCCTCTGCTGGCGGGCTATCAGTATATCAAATATTGAACAAACGCTAAAAATAAGGATTTCTTTTGTTTGAACCTCCAATGTCTAAACCCTGGTTGTCCCACTGTCCTTCTGTCTGTCTACAGCACTACCTTCCGCCTGACTTCTCCACTTTACATGCTAAAATAATGGACTCAGGATTGCAGTCACGTGATGCGGTGCATAAAAAACGGATGAGATTTAAAAAGCTGCACGATTGTGATAAAATGGAAGACACAAAAAGACGTTGGTAGATTATGATCCTTTGTAGTTTACGATATTGACATTAAAGCTACTGGATGAAGGCTTCTTTAAACAAATGGGTGAACCAACACAAGAAATACATTTTTTTTTTTAGCTCCAAAAAAAAAGAATCGTATTAATTGTGCGGGGTCACTACAAAGATAATTAAATGTTTATGTAAATGTGCATTTTGAAGGAGACTCTTGCCGTTTTAAATGGCTTACAGACAAGCAAATTGAGCACTTCAGACCGCTAGAACGCTTCCCTCCCACAGTGAGGGTCATTGAGGGGTGGACGATGGAGAGGTGGATTATTTTGTTAAACTGCTGGATATCAAGTGATATTTGCTCTAATTAAGCCTGGAATCACATTCAAACAAAAATGAAGAAAAAAGAGAAAAAGAAATGCACATTTCTTACAAAGAATACAACCCAAAGATCAAAGATCAGACTTAATCGATGCTTGAGGGGATTAAAAAGTTTCTAAAGTCAAAAGTGCTACAAGCTTTAAATGCACGAGCATCTATTCTTGCTGGCTCTCGGTGAATTTAAAGAAATGGCAGCATAGGTGTAATGAAAAGGAGCCTTTTGATGTGGTGGGGGTGGGGTGTGGGTGGTCTGATGGAGAGCTTAATCCTCAGCCTGAATGATTTCCCTAATGGAAACTCCACTTCTAATTCAGTGACAGAAGTCAATACACGGCAGGTGCCCGGTAACGCTGCATTAATCTACCGACTATTGAACGAGAAAAAAGTGCTTTTCTCGTTCACGTCCTAACACGGTTAATGAAGATGTCGTTAAAAAAGTCGAAGCCGAGACGCTGAACACGTGTCGCCCTCGCCGCCGCCTCCCCTTTCGCCCGCGAGAACCTCCGTGCAGCCATTGTGCGCTGCTCAGGCCGGAATCGTGTCAAAGGTTTCCGACTCCTGCAGGAAGCCGAGGACTTTGAAGTCACATCAGACGACGATGGAGGAGTCGGGGGGAAAGGTCGGCGAGGGGGATTACAGCTCAGGCTTCACATTCCCCAGAAACAGCGAGTAATGAGCCTCCAAGGGCTTTAAAGACGGAGGAGAGAAAACAGCGCAAATACCGCCACACCAAACTCCAGCTCCTCTTTATTGTATAATAATAAAATAATAACACGTTTGATCGGGCGGTAAGGGGGCTCAGGCTATTTTTGGCCGCCTCATTTCGACATTCCCTCAGCAGATCTCTGCAGGGACAGAATGTGATAACTACAGCTGCAATAAAATGGTAATGTGCTGCAAACCACGCTAAATTATGGCGGGTCAGGATTTTGGTCGTGGCATGATTGTAATTGTTGGAGCCTGAAGTCAGTTTCTTTTAGGATTGTTTTTCACACGTTTCAGAAGCCTGTGAGACCAAAAACATGCATCTGAAGGCTCGTCTCAGAGGTATTAAAACACGTGCAGCTTAGGAACGCTTTGATTATCGAGCTTTCAGCCCTCAGAGCTGACCTCCATCTGCTGGTTAGAAGTCGTTGGTTCCGAGGGTTCGACCATTTTAGGCAGCGCCGCGCGTGAATCCTGCGCACACACTCACCTTCGGTTCAGGGCCGCCTCCCTCACGGTCGCTTCCAGAACTGGCCACTCTCACTCTGTCGCCCCTCTTGCAGCGAAGCTTATTGCTTTAGTTTGACACAAACGCAACCTCATAAACTCAAAAACAAAAGGCGGCGGCCTTTAAATCGCAAGTTGTAGCCGTCACGTGTTTCCTGCTTTTAGTTTTTAGTGCATATTTTAATGTTCAAGTGATAAACTAAAAGATGCAATTTCACTTAAAGGAAATAGTTTCTACTTTTTATTCCTGGTAAATATTGAAGAAAAAACTCTTTTAGAGGAGCGATGTGGCTCATCTTGATGAAGCCCATCTTGAGACGACAGCTTCATTTGCGTCCTCCTTTGGGCCAAAGGTCAAGGCCAGCGAAGCTGTGTCTCATTTTTACCATTTATCGGCGTCATAACTCTGGAGACTTACGTTTCCAAATTGTTTGTCATTTATATAAAAGAACAACAATAATCATCCCTTTTTGGAAATATAGCCTTGTCTGCCTTCTGCAGAAGTTGTAAATATGCCTGCACTTTTTACCTCGATGGAGAAGTGTAGTTAAAGAACTGTAATATTTAAAGGAATGTCACCTTGCAGCTCAGGCTGAGGTATTACCTGAGAAGCTATAGACCATTTAGCATTGATTAAATGAGTTCTAAAGACCATAACCTTTGGATAATTGGTTAATTGCTCCTTTTAAGTTGGAGTGAACTTGAAATTAACCTTCTAAGCTGCACACTGTCACCACAGCTTCATCAACGCCATTGCATTAAGAGTAAAAATTAGTTACAGTGCATTTTATTATTGGTGTTTTTCTTCATGTAGGTACGCTGTTCTGCATGTGGCCAGGCTGGCAGCATTCATGCCCGAGTACATCAGAGGTGATGTTCCTCATTCCAACAGTGCCATGAAAGGAAATCATTTAATAACTTCTCGGGCTCCACATTTTGTCCCAGTGAATAAAAACCCCATCCTTGGATGGCGCCTGTTTCCTTTCCCGTGGTTCCGCCTCTGTCGGCTGATGCTGTTTTCACTGTTTTAGTCTCTCTGCAGACCTCCCCAGCACATTTCCAGTCCTGCGGAGGTCTGCTTTCCACACCGAGCATTAGTGTGATTAGTGACGCGGCGCTCCGAAGCCGCCTGGTTTGTGTCGTGGGGTTGGATCTTTACAAGATTTTAAAATTAAAAAGCCATTTCATTAAGTCTACACCTTGGCAGAAGAGTCTGCGCCTGTGTTTTATCTGTCACTTCCTGAAACAGTCAGGGGCTACAGCTGCTCCTTTTTGTTTGATTTAACCAGATTTTATCCTTTTACAATTGTGTTACGGGTTGACTGAACCTTAGCTGGGTTTGTAGTCTTTATTATAAATGTTAGGACTTCTTTGGTACTCTTTGTTTCTGGCCACTTGTGAGAGCTCTGTGACTCATGAGTTAAACAGGAAATTAGGGAATTTCTTTGATTTAAAGAGTTTCCCAATCAACACATACACATGTGGTCATGCTGGGGAGCCCCAGACGTCTTTGTTCTGAAAGCACATCTGTCCTTGACTCACATCACTCAGGCAGGCTGATAAACAGCAGTAAAGATAAAGCCCCTCCTTAATCCCATAAGTTATAAAAGTAAATTCGGAACTCTCCTCCTCCTGGTTAGCGGCGTCAGAGGATCCAAGGCGACAGCAGGAGCTAAGTCCTCCAGGCTGGTCCTCTGGCTCTCTCATAATTTGACTACAACAGCCAAGCAGAGGGTAACAAAAACAAACAAAAACTGTGTTTTATTAAAAAAAAGTCAATATTTGCATCATGCTGAACAGCTTCAGAAGCAGGCCATGTCTGACGGTCCAAATAAGACATTGTTGTCTTCACTTTTAGGTTGGAAGAGCAGTACGGACGTGAGCTGACAGCAGTGAGCCTGGAGGAAGAGGAGCAGCCTCCTCTCCTCTCCTCGCTCCATTCGACGTCTGCTCGGTGGCGTTTGAGTGGAGATATCACAAATAGACCCTTTTTGACAAGTTGGCTGACAGCCCCAGCGTCCTGGGGAAGATGCGCGGCAGCTTGTGCTTCTTCGCTGCTGTGGCCTTTTCCAAAGCAGCCTTCTGGGCCACACTGCTTCGGATTCAGGATAATCCAGGACACCTTTGCTGCGTCTGCGAGACGGGCAAATCCAATTAATGTAAACAAGAGTTTTAATTCTAAAGTCTCTCCAGTCAACCTAATGGGCATAATTTGGGACAGTGAGAGGACACGGGGGGAGGAGAGGAAAGAATCCCACTCAGGTTCATCATCACATCTTTTATAATGACACAAGCCTCCCTGTTCCTGATGTTCTTGCGGGTTTCACCAGGTCACATTTTGTACTGCATGACCGTCCTCACTGTATTGAACTGAAATGGACCTGATAAAAGCTTTAATTGAGCTAAATGACCAGAACAGCCAGAAGAGGAAATACTCAGGCTCCCACACTGATGTGAGGGGTGCACGTGTTCACACGCTTGTTGTCTGCTCCTCTCTGCTTCAGTTGTTTGCTCATTTTCTGTTCCCGTGTTTGATATTCTGTCAATTCTATAAATGTGGGACAACAAATTTCATTTTAACCCAGACATGGAGACGCAATCTTCTTTCTGAATATACATCAGAAGTTGGACGAGAGTTTCTTTCTGATTATTTGGATCTGTGTGAAATAATTTCTCACAGATGCGGGTGGGGAGAATATTCAGAGAGAAAAGGTCTACCCAGCCCAAAAAAAACATTAAATTGGAAATACAAATCACGGGAAGTCTGATTCCACCGTGTGAACACCTCCATCCGTCTCCGATAATGCTGGAAGCTGTGGTAGTAAATAGACAATAGTCCCTGCTCATTTCAGAGTGCCTGAGACTGGGTGACACAGCAGTGCTCTTCATCACAGCAGAGGCATCATTTCTTTTTCCTTTCAGCAAAAACCGAAGTTCACCCTCAGCTCTGCCTCATTTCCCGCGTGTTCCTTTTTACGGTCACTTTCTGAAGTCCAGTCAGATCGGATGAGCTGCTCTCTTTCACTTCTCTCCTCATTAATCTACTAAAGCGCCTGTTGGGCGTTAGCAGCAGCAGTTTTTTTTTTTTTTTAAGCTTTAGTGTCTGTTGCTCCCCAACGGTTTTTCTCTGTGTTTTGTGTGATGGTCCTTTACTTCCATCTTGCTCACTGGCATTCCAGAGGGAATAAAGCTGTGGGACAGAAAGAAATAAAAACAGTGTAGGCTGAGAAAGTTACAGTACAGACCGGAAACTACCACGTCTGGGGTCTCAGGGTGGTTTGATGTCTCCTGGTCTCTGCTCCACTGGCTTTCTGGGCTCCACATGGGTTCAGACCAGTGTAGGAGCCCCCACCTCGTCTGCTGGACCCGTTGGAGTGCGCAAATGTTTCAAAAGCGAGCCTTGCACCATCGCACTGCTGTGCTTTGATCATTTTGCTCTCATTTGCAGAACCTGCTATCAATCTGCTTTCATCTATGCAGAATTAAATACAGATTTTCAATATTCGGATTACGGTGCCCGTGTGTGCTGCATCCATCAAACAGCAGTCTGTGGGGCGAAGATGGAGTCGGATAAAGAACAAACATTCCTGAAATTAAGAACAACTATTCCTGCCGCATCTGGGCCTCCAGATCTTTATGAAATGTCGTCGTGTGGCGTCCAGCGGCCGTAACTGATGGCTATATCAACAAGCCTCCTCTGAGGGGGAGGATGGGAAGGAGACGTTTATGGATCGGTCCTTTTTGGCAGCAGCTTCATTAATCACGCCCCCGATCGATGTCTGCAACGGCTGCTCACTTCTTCTACTAACAAACAACAGAATAGATTTTTTTTCTCCCCTCACTTAACTCAAAACCTGATTTTGCTCTCGGCCAAAATTTCCTCTTGTTTCAAAGGAAATTAGGCACAAATTCCTCTGGCGTTACGAGACAATGGTTTTTTTAGACACAATATTTAATGAAAGCTCTCTTGCTTCTCTGTTTTTCCACATTTCTTGGAGGAAAAAAAACACAATAATCATGAAGATATGGAAGCCTGCTTGACAAATTTGCGCCCATAAACGACTTTGTTTCAGCGTTGCGTCTCTCATATAAACATCTCGCTGCACCATAACGCGGATAATGGCGACTCTGCTCTGCAGACGACGCCTCATCCCAGCCCGGGTTGGTGTTGTCTCGCTTCCCTTCAGCTCAGATAAATGTTATGAGACCCGCTGCTGGCCAATGAGCCGTGAAGCACGCCTGATTAATTGAGAAATCTAAAGAGATAAAGACTGCAGCGCTGCTAAATTGAGGAGCACGAAAGGTAATGAAAAAACACAGGCCGCGCCGCCGCCACGCTAATGGGAAGAGAAAGGTAGACATGCGCCGATACTGCCGTTATTATTGGGGTTTTAAAAGTTTTACTGAGAAGTGAGGCATGATGGGAATGTGTTGCTGAGCCAAGGCCTTGAACCTCACATCTGAAGGGTTTCTGCTTCTTTTAGCTCCATGTTTCTGCTTTAAAGCACCGCGCCCGCCGCAGTGCCTCCTCTCTGATGGGGGCGAAAAGCAGATGAAACTGCTGATTTCACCTCCGCCTCACCCTCATCCCTCCACCGACTTCATTAGTGCGCCGCACCGACGAGGTCCTCCGGAGGGACGTTTATTTGTTCCGCGCCATTTAGACTTGGATCCCGCATCCTGTAAGCTGGAGCTGCGAGAGACATGCCGTGACATCAAGTACAGCCACCTACAGCAGACTCCACCGCCACGCTTTGAGCGTTGGTCGCGTTCAAAAGGGGGGCGGGGTGAGCGGGGGACCTGTCTGCGATGCCCTCAGTGTGACTGTTGAGTCCCATCTTCTGAGAAGGTGCCCCATCTGCTTCTACTCAAATGCAACCCAACCCTGAGGGAGCGCGTGCGGAGCAGTGGTACGACAGCAGGAACTGTCAGATGGCGTCTTTATTACGTTCCACGAGCCGTCCTGTGGGGACCTCACAAGCATCTGTTTCCTTTCTTAGCTGCAGCTAAGGAATCGAGCAACTTCACCCGCCTGACAAGAGCGCACGAGTTGGTAGAGCAACGCAGCGGGGACAGAGATAGACGTGTGTGTGTGTGTGTGTGTGTGTGTGTGTGTGTGATATGTTTACATCAGACTCTTACCACGGCAGGTTCTTATTACATTGATAAACCGTCTTCTAGACGCGTTGGCACGTGGAGTGTGTCTCTTTATCCGTCCAAAAACAAACTCCGGTTCCTCCACCATCGATTTCCCCTCTGTTAAAGCTCATCTGCTTACATTTCTACATGCTGTTGGACTCCCGGCTCAGGATTTGGCGCAGAGCCGGAGTGCACAAACATCTTGTGCCGTTCCAGTCAGACTGGTCGCCTCGTCTGTGTTTGCCAGTGTTTCGAGCTTAAATGAACCATTTTCCCCCCTCTGGTTTGTATGAAGTCTTTAATTTTACATCTTAGCCCTCTGGTTTTGTCGCCGCTGAAGAGCCTGAAACAGGCTGGAGAGATTGGAGATTGTTGCTTTCAAATGAGAGAGAAAAAAAAAAATCAACAAAAAAAATCCATACATGTGAATGATGAAGGGCAGCTGCTACGGACTCCCTGCTGGGATCTTTTTCACAGCAGTGGGCTGAGGATCAGTGCTGTAAAGGGTACGTGGGCTCGGCAGGGGGTCTGCATCTGGACTTAGACAACAAGGCCAACCAGAACTAAGGATGAGGGGCCTAATTTGTCAGCTGTGGGTGGAAGGATAAAAAAAAACAAAACACCACCATCTGGGATTCAGAAACACTGGATTCATCTAAAAACACTTGACATCCATAAAAAAAAGCAAAAAAATATTTAAAATGAGTCACACCTTTGTATTTTTTAAACAACTCCCCGGAGTGTTGGCGTTTAATGACAGAGCTTATCTTTGGAGGAAGTCATTATTATTTTCATGAGAATAGAAAAACAGAAGTGAATGGTCAAAAACAAGGAAATGACACCTGAGGGGAGGAAGAGTTTCAAAATAACATCTGTCTGTGATAGCCCAGGAAATTCTTGTTCTTTTGAGGAGGAAAAGAAACTGCCAAGGTGGCCGAAGCTCATTTCTGTTGCATCCTTTTGAGCTTCCTCTCTACGGGAGGGATGGAAGGGGGTTAGGTATGGATTTTTTTTTTTACGATATTGTGTTTTCAGACCGTCTGTGGCAGCATAAAAAGAAAAAAAAATGCAGACGACACCCTAGGACCGCTCTGATATGCACTCGGGGATTGATTGGATGTTTGTGCAATCAAAGAGCAGATCAGCATAAAGAAGCAGCATTCAAAACCGCTGAGGTTTTTACACATTCTCACAGACAGCGCGGTTCAGGGACGGTTAAGGAAACAAAATCAACAAACTCAAATGATGGAGGGAAAAAAAAGGACATCCAAATAAAGAAAAGATCACTGTCAAAGTGTCAGAAAGGAAATGCTATTATGACTATTTCTCCGTCTAGTGGTGAAGGGCCTGTCGCACTCCCCTCACACACAATCCCTCCCCTTCCTTTTCTCCCTTTTTTATTTTTCGCTGCCATGTTGTTTCCTGGTTGTCTGCTCCATTTTCCATGTTCTGTCCCGATTACTGTTGTCTCATGGCACCGTGCAAAGCTGGCGACTGTCTGATTAAATTAAACACAACATCAACAACAACGTTTCCATTCGGGGTGCTGAAATAGTGAAGACGGGCTTGGTGTCCCGCGCAGGACACAGGAACAGAAGCATGGACCCCCTGTGCGCTTGAGAGAGAAAGATGAGTGAAAAACAAGAAACACAAATAAAACATCCTGATGATTATTAAAAAAAACCATGCTATTCATTATTAATAACTTCCAGGCCTGATCTCATCTGTGGACCTGTTTAAACGGTCGCAACATCGTCTTATGTGCAATGTTGCTAAACCAGGCTGGAGTTGTGCCCCACGAGAGTCGTGTCATTTACCCTCATTATGAAGCCTTAGCAACTAAAAAAAAAGTTGCTCGGGGCGCCTGTTGCTAAGCTTCATCATCAAGCTTGGATATTGCTTTCTCTATAAATAGATTTATCTGTGCTGAGATCAAACTTCTTTATTCAGCTCAGGGGTAGAAGCTCGTTTATCACGGGAAAGGCAGAACGTCGGGGACGTCTACATTTCAGCCATTTAAGTGCTGCTTCCACACGTGGAATAGCTGATCAGTTTGTTGTTGTAAGGGAGGGAGCTTTTCTTTAAGGGCAAACCAAGGTCAAAGTTGACCTGCTGAACCCCGTCTCCGGACCAAAGGGAGTCGTCTTGCGTCTTCTTGATCATCTCCCCCGACCCCGATGCTGACTCTGTCCTCGCCAGAGAGGGGCTGCCCCGGGTGTTGGGGTCCACGGCGGAGTGACGGACTGTTTTGCACTCAGGTGGGAGCTCATTTGCCAGGAGAATTTATTTCTCCCGTTTCCTTGGCCGCGGTGTGGGGATTCTTCTTCCTGCAGGCAGGAGCTGCCGTCCCTGACACGACACGTGCTTTATTGCCCACTAAAGCGTAATGCTCCACTCCTTTTTGATGCTGAATTATTAATTTATTTTCCTCCGCTGTCGCTGTGACGGATCGGGTACCTCGGGCCTGCTGCGGCATGATCTCGGGGGTATTAAATATATTGCCCGTATTTGTTTCCCACCTCTAAGTGGATGGGACGACACAGCAGACAAACACTCATCTTTGAAAGCGGAGCAGCTCCAACAGCAAAACAAGTCTGTCCTCAGCTTCATGATCCTTATTGCACCCGCAGCTCTGGTGGGTGGTGGTGGGGGGTGGGGGTTGGTTATCTCCCCTGATTGTTTCTGTCGGCCCAGAATGGATTGCGCATGAGACGACTGCCGTGTTTGACTGTGCAGGTGCTCAGAGTATTTCATATTTGCTTTAGACGGGGGAAATGTCTGCGTTATGTTTGCTTTACATTTGCTGCTGGAGTTCATTATATGCAGCAGCTTAGGGGGGGGGAGGTGTCCAGCCTGCTTCCAGGCACAAATCCTGTTCATTCACAGATAAATGATGCTCCATCCCTCCATCCAGGTCCACGTTTAACTAGACATGATACACCGGGGCGTGAAACAAAGTCTGCGGAGACAAAGCAGTGAACTGATTCCAGCAGGTCTCTGTGTTTGCTATCGTTCCCGACATCTCCGGCTTCAAATTTGCTGCAGCAGGGGCCAGTTTTAACCAAAGGAATCTCCACAAAGGCTCAACCTGCCTCTGATGAACTTTACTGGGGGTCATTTAGAATCACCTCACCACTGTAGGTGAAGAAATCCACCGTTTCAGCACAATTCCAGCAAAATTCGATTCAAATCCAAACATCACTGGTCTTAAAAGCCTGAGTGCAGTATGGATGTGGGTATGAAGTGAGGCTTTCTTATTATTAACTTCTTTTTCATTCTTTGAAGATGTAACAATGAGGGGAAAGTCAGTTATCACAGCTTTTTATTTTGCAGAAACGATCTCACGCTCAATCCAGTTTCTTTGTATTGACCTCGAGGGTGGGGGTAAAAAGGAGGTGATTAAATTCTAATTTGACCTCTAGCGTAGTTCGGATGAGTCCGTTATTGATGTCGAACTTTTCAAGGTCATGCCGCAGCGAGGAGACAGGGAAGCACGGCAGAAGTCAGAGGGGATTGTAGATTCTTCTGGCCGCCATATTGAATTGGTTTCATCCAATCACGTGTCCTCGCTTTAGTTTTTATTTAAGTATGAACGCAAATGCAGAGAAACTGTAGCTGTAAGAAAAGAACAGACACATTTTGACCTTAGTGAAGGTTCGATCAAAGGCAGGACCGCTGTGTTGTATTAGCGTTGGCTGCATGTGATGCTCCTCTAACATCGATCCTCTTTGCTTTCCATCAGATCTCGGCTGATCTGCTGAGAGCTGCATATCGATAGATGCAGATCCTCTCCAGTGTTAGTATGTTATCTCTTGCTCGTACAACATGTTTTTCTGCTTGTTTCCGTCTGTTGTGTTTGCTGTTGGTGTTTTTTTTTCCTTCTCTTTTTGGGTGTGTTTAATACAGAATTGCACCAGGAGATCTGGTTCAATCTGAAAGTCCTGCCACCGCTTGTGTGTTTACGTACCTGTGTGTCACACACAGTTTATGATATCTCCGTGTGCCCAGCTGCATGTTTCTTTTCATCAGAGGCTCAAAGGCTAGCGGACCACAGGGATCCACTCAGCGGGTCAAATCACTCCTCAGATGGCGAAGGAAGTCTATCTCCGCCACCGACTGCAGCCTATATGGGGATTATACCGCAGTGCATGTGATTTAATTCTTTCTCGAGAAAAAAAAAAAGATTTTCTTCTCCCTCAGTTATTTGAAAGAGCCAGCAAAAATCGAGCTTTTCATAAAGCCTGGAGAAAGAAAGTGACATAAAGCCCTTAAGAACTCCAGTTTGTGAAAGCTTTGCTTCTCCATCCTGGTCCTCGTCTCTTTGTTGTTTCTTTTTCTGCCCTGATGCAGACAGAGGGTGCTTTAAAAAATAAAATAAAATAAAAAAAAAATTGGCTCATTTGCATTGTGCTCTGTTTCAAGCAAAGAGCCAGAACCAAAAATAACATGATTAGCAGCACTTATAAGCAGCAGAGGAAATCTGATATATCTCTCCAAAGTGAGCAGTTCAGGGCTGCCAGCAGCTTTTAAAGCTGGCTCCCGACCAGAGGGTCCGAGGTGCCAGCTCGCTTTAGTCACGGTGAGCTGCGAACCATCGACAATGGAAGGAGGAAACGGGGCCCCGCCGATGCACAATCACGACTCCACATCGACCGTTTCGGGGCTTTAATCGTAACTGTTCAGAATATTATTCACGTCTCTGAGCCCGTGAAGGCAGCAGCGTCAGGGAATGACGCAGATCAAATCAAGCTTGAGCTGAGCGCCTGAGAGTCCGAAACCACTGGCTTTGGTTCGTGGAAGGCTCCCTGACCTTCAGAGGAAAGCCAGAACGAGTTGGAGTTGTCCTGACTCACCTCCTCTGTCTGCTGGCGGGAGTCAGCTGGGAGATGTGGAAAACCTAATGGCCGATGATCACTTATTGATCCCACCACTCTTTAGCGGCCACTTACTTTACAGTGATTTCTGCCCCCCCCCTCCACAGCTCCTCCCAACGCCCCTCAAGGTCTCATTGATCGGCTTCCTTCAATGGAGGCACCCTGCAGAAGATGGCTGAACCACAGGGCACGCCTACATCCTACTGTCCTTCCAATATATTGATAGGTTTCCAAACATGGAGGCTCCACTGAAACCAAAAAAGGTGTTCTCTGATTCCCATCCACTCCACGACGAGCAAAAACAAAGAGAATACGCTGGTGAAAATGACTCGGTGCTGTTGTGCCCCTGTTGATTTTAATCAAGTCCTTTGTATTTATCCTATAAAAGCCCACATCTGCCTCATCCTTGCTGGCATTAATCCTAACACCGTGCTGTAACTCATCTGAGCCTGGAGGAGGTGTCTTTATGTGACACCTGAGCTCCTCCCCTCTCACCCTCTCCCCCTCTCACCCTCTCCTCTATATCTCTGACCTCTGTAACAACTCTGATTCTCTAATCAAGTCTTTCCCCTCCTCATTCCTTGGCCTTAATTATTTGTCTTCTAAATAATGATTCTGTTGTTTGTATGTGAAATTGGTGTGACGGAGGGAAGAAACCATGAAAACAACACCAGAAGAATGAATCCGCCTCACCACGATCTCATCATCTTCTGTCCTTCACTCCTGCTTTGCACGGTCTCTCGGACCTCCTCTGCCTCCAGATATCCGTCTCCCGTAATTGAAATTGCAGGTCTTTGTAAAGCAAACATCAGGCATGCACATCTGGAGCTCTGATTATATTACTTGTCTTCCTGGCAGAGGGAGATTTATGCCTTTTTCATTATTAAAGTGAAAGCATTTAATCAATAATTAGAGGGTGGAGAATTTATTGCAGGCACAGTCGGCGGAAAATCTTTTGGGCCAACGTTATTAACTGTGACAAGGCCCGTGGCTGCGGAGGACTTGGATCCGGGCCTGCTGTGTGAAGACAGGCGGTGGCAAAGCAATTACTCCTTCTGTCTGAGTGGATGGAGGTCTGCAGTCTCTGCCAGCTGCGAAGGGAAAACGCGTGTCTCATACGGGATTCCAGCCCCGGGAGGAGGCTACGGGACTCCGACACGCACCTCCGCTCACACGTGTGACTGCTTGTTCCTCCGCTCGGGAGCGCGAAGCCGCGACCCTGCCAAGCGTGCGCCGTGCGTCAGCTCCTGAGACGATCGCGGACCAAATCCCCCGGAAACAAAAACACAGGTTCTCACCTCACTTCCAGCTCTCTTCCGACTCCCGCTTCACATTCTCACCTACAATTATGTGTCCCTTGGAGCCTGCAGCCCCCCCCCTTGCAGAGCCACCATGCCCTCTCGCCCTGCCTGAGCTGAGAGACGGGTGAAGGAGGGAAAACAGGCCTGATAGGGGAGGAAAAGGGAAGGAAGCCAGTCCTGTAAGAAGCTTAAGAGTCTCCTGGAAGCCCTCGTTTGGCTCGGGGACCGAGCGCCGTCGCAGAATTGAGTTGCTCCTTTATCTCCTCCCGTCTTTGTGATTCAGGGCAAAAGTCTGACGGCCACCGCTCTGCTTGGTTGGCTGCGGCGCGTACATGCGAGGTACAGATGGGCTTAAGACCCTCTCAGACAAGAACCACTCCATCTTTAATTTTACAGTTTGCCAACAACTGCGGCGGGGATTTATTTATTTTTGCTCCGCGGCGTTCTCACTAGGTTCGTCTGAAAGTTTGGACTCACATATATTACATTTTCTGGCCTTTAACATCAAAAAAGTTAAAAAATAAAGTAAATGAAAAATTAAAGAAAAACAACGGATCAAATATTCACACACCTTTAATTTATGATTACTTTGGCTTGGCATTTTGATCTGAAGGCAGAGGCTGAAAGCAGACGTGTTGTTTTGTTCTCACACGGCTCCATCAGCGTCAGAGGACACGGTTCTTTTCCTCTACAAGCCCCACTATCATTTGTGTTTAATCAAGCACAGACAGAACAAAAGACACCCGAGCTCAAGTTCAAAGCTCAGTTTCTTCTGTAGATCCTCCCTGATAAAACCAGCCCTGACGTCTCTGGTGTCAGACTCTGTTTATAGAGGGTTGTTTTTTTTTTTTCTTCTCCTGGATAAATGTCAACTCGTGACCTTTTTTCAAGTAATTTACTCACAACAGAAGGCAGATGCAGCGACTGCTTTTCTGTAGTTACGGTCACACCTGTGAGGTCTGTTATTGCTGTAATCCTTTACATTTTACAGCTTATATCATAATACACACACACACACACACACTTTTCTTTAACAATTCTTGATTAACTTCATCACAGTAAATCATTTGTTTACCTGCCTGACTTTAGGTTTCCTTCCTCAGTTACTGGGTTTGACTTAACACTGTGACAAGTGTGAAATGCCATGATCAGATAATGGTCATGGCCAGGGCTTTAGTGTGAGTGTCATTAGTTCAGAGTGGCCTCTTGTGGGCCGTGATGCTCGCGCTTTTGCAGCGGCAGATAAAACCATCACACGGATGTGTGAAGAAAAACACAGAAAAGACCCTAACCCTTTCAAAAAAGTCTGGAGAGCAGTGAAAAATAAAACCACCTACATGTCGCACCAACTGGGTCCTGTGACTCCAGCGCTGCAGCAACCAAGGGCAGCCAGGAGGAAAATGATCATAAGTAATAAACAACACTGTGATTATGATTTACAGGTCTGGAGGAAGGCTGCATGGATGGACTGGCTCTCAGCTCTGCTACAGACTTCAGCCAATTGAGTTTCTGCTTGAGCAGCGTTCGACCTGAGCGCTCGCTCTAAAATCACAACACACACGTGAAGAACTGCACTCACACACTCGCGTGTGCTAGCAACGGAGCCCGATGTTTGAGCTGTAGGACGTTAAGGAGAAGCTTTTCTATTGCTGATAAATAGTTTGATGGAATATTGTGTAAGCCTCCGTGCGATTCTCATTATGCTCATTTAGAACTTGCCCTTCATAACAACCACGCATAAAAATCCCTCTAAAGCCACTGAGAAGATAAAGAAAATAGCAGCTACATGTCTGCATCCTGCAGACTCTGCTGTCGCTCTTTCGTGTGACGACTGCTGCTTTTAAACAAATGCGTAAATCACACTGACGCTGAAACGCGCCGTATATGAAAGCCTTTCTTCATGACTTTCCTGTTGACAGGTGCTCATTTATTCACCTTGCAGATACAAAGAGCTGAAGAAACACAATTTATGGCCATTTGGCTCCACCTTTGCTTCCCACTGACCAGGTGAAATGCACAGGGTCAAAGGTCAACAGCTCATCAGATATGCTTCGACCAACATCAATAAGTAAAGCTTAGTTGCTGTAGCACCTCTTTCCCTGATTACTGATGAAAAGTGACATCATATGCCTGTTTTTATAAATTGAATTGTATGTCCTCTCCTCTAATCATGTCCTCTAAGAGAGGGGGGCTTTTCACAGGGGTTTCATGTTGTCACAACAACAAAACTGAAATAACAAGCTGGAAATTAGTTTAACAACAGAGGGAAAAAAATGATACCTGCTTTAAAAACAAGTGTCGGTGTGAAAGAGCAACTTTGAGCGAGGCTCATTTGTGTCATCAAGGCCCTGCTGAGCTAACAAATATATGCAGTGAAATTAGATTATTAAATGAAGCAGTATTTGATTAAATATGAATCTGAAGTGGTGTTATAAATGAGATGTGTGTCATGTGTGAACGCTAGGAAAAATGAATAAATGTGTGTGCAGTTTTAAAGAGCTAGTGAAAAGCCTTGCCTCTGATGTGTGACCCTGTGATTAGTTGGTGACGGTTGTCTCTGGACGTGAAACTTCAACAGAAATGGAACAAAGGCGTTGCAGAGAGGGTTTTACTTTGATCTGTCAGTAGAGGGCGCTCTTATCTTTGTACTCTGTTGGCTCCACCCTCCCGAAGCCGGGCCCGCTGTCGGTTGGCTAGAAGATTTAAGCAAAGAGGGTTAATATCAATCAGTGTGTGTGTGTGTTTGTGTTTGTGTGCGTGTGTGTGTGTGTGTGCGAGCATGAATGTGTGCGTGCACGAGTGTGTGTGTGTGTGTGTATAACACACTCATAACTCACTTGAGTAATGAAGCAGCAGTGAGTCAGCCTTTTCTTCTGTACTGGGAAAATGGTTGTGTGTGTGCGCGCGCGTGTGTGTGTGTGTGTGTGTGTGTGTGTGTGTGTGTGTGAGCGATGTGTGAGACAAGGGTAGCCTGTGATAACAGTGTAAGCACGCTGTGTGCTGCATGCCGAACAGATGACTTCAGCTGCATGGTGTAATATCTGTTTTCTTACTCGTGTCATTCATAAATAACTTTATAGAGCGTTAAATCTGTAATTTAAAGAAGACCTTTTTTGGCCCCCTTCACAGCCAAGTTTGTTTAAGAAAAATGTGTTTAGATGAAAGTTCTCTTCACTAATCAAGTAATCAAGTAAGTTCTTTTTACTAATCAAGCGTTTCCTAATACAAACACAGATATGAGAGTAATAAACATTTGAAAAAGACTCTGAGGTGATGAAGATGACATGTTAGAGGAGAAACAATAAAATCTTGACCTGCACAAGGTGCTGTTATTGTAGAGGTCAATAAGGCCTTAACCTTGAGTGACTGGAGCTTAATTAAAGCTTCTCTTTTCAAACGTGAGAACGTCTCTGGAAATTGACAGTGGTGTCAGTCTTTATCAGTGAGCCAGAATTGGGAGGAAGTCCCTGTGTGTGTGTGTGTGTGTGTGTGTGTGTGTGTGTGTCCTGTGCCAGACTGGTGACCTGTCCAGAGTGCATTCCTGACTCTCTCCCAGGGACTGCAGGGATACAATCCAGTCCCAGAGATTAATGTGCCGTTTGTTCCAAGAGTCTGAGACCATCATCTGCTTCGTTAGCGCCATCCTGGTAACATATTACATCATTAATGACTTCAGCCATATCATAGAAGACAAACGGCCCCATCAGAACGAGTGAAAGAGGATAGATTTACACAACCTGCTGCATGATCACAGGTCAGATCTGGAAAATGCAGATTAGACAAAGACAACCAGTGGAGAGAGACTGGTGGTTTGTGTGGGAAGTTGGATTGGATGGGCATCCTGTTCATCTGACTGTACAATCAATTAGAGTTGAACACAAATTACATCAAGAATACCAGCCAGCATGCACTGGCTGCCACCTCCTCCTCCTCCTCCTCCTCCTCTCACTTCCTGCTCATCAGTGCGCTGGGACGTTAGTGGTGTTAATTTCACTTTACATAAATTTTAATTAAAAATTATATATAGTTCAAACCTGACGACATGCTAGTATTTAAATATCCACACATGTGCACTGTGTCAACACACAAGCTTTTATCCAGCATGCTTTCCCCACTTGTACTCACGGCATCTCTCCAGGGTATGTGTGATAGCTACCGATGTAGCTGGTAATTTAGCTCGCTGAAGGAGGTATATAAAAAATGTATTTGATATCTCGCAAAGGGGTTTCGGACGCAGAGGAAAGATGGATGTGGAAGGAATCAGAAAATGGACTGAGGATGTGCGTGCGTCTCTCGTGCAAGGCTGTAACGGCATTCAACCGGCAGCACAGGAAAGGTGGAGTTCAGTTGAGGAGGTCTGAGCTCCAGCAGCAGTCAGAGACTCACAAGATGTGATGATACATGGATGCATGGATGCAGGGATCCATCCATCCATCCATCCATCCATCCATCCATCCATCCATCCATCCATCCAAAACACAGCAATCATGAGAGTGGCATTGTCCAATAATTCCAAATTTTTGGTTCGTTAGATCCAGAAGCACAAGTGGAACACACTGAGACTGTTTTAGCTCCTTTACAGATGCAAGAGGCAGGAAAGGGAAGAGAGTCCACAACTGGGACAAACAGAGGAAAACAGACAACTCTTAGCACATGCAATATAAAAGATGTTTAATAATTCTGATGGAACAGAAAGTTGTAAAAGAAAACAACAACCCTAGAATTCTTATGGTTTCCAGTTACTGTCCAATATATGAGGTTGGGTGAATAACCAGTCAAAACCAGTCCATTATTCAAAATCAATACACAGTTATCTGACTGGCAGCAGGAGATTTTATTTATATGCATATTTTATGCATATTTTTTTCATAATGGGTCTGTTTGACCTGTGGTTGTGATGCGTGGAATAGAGGTCAATGAGGCTGTCTAGAGGGGTGTGAGAGATGGGGGTGGCTATGCAGGATGCTGTGATCCACCCAGCAAACACTTCCTGATGGTTGCTGGAGAATCTTTGGAGAGTTCTTAAATTTCCAAACGAATCATTGTTTTCCTTTCTTTTAGCGCACCCGTGAGCTACGTGATATTCCCCTCAGGGCCGAACTCTTCTAACGGTGGCTTCTGGTCTGGGTGAAAGAGGCCCCAGGGTCTCTAACCACACCTCCTCTTTTTAGCCCACAATTAGTTCCTGCTCCAAAGAAAGTCACCTCTTATTGGTTTTATTGATCAGGACGCTCCGCAAGGGGTCGACAGCAACATCGGATACTCAGGATCTGCTGGGGTGTCACATCTGTCTGTCAACACTTAGATTGCCACTGGGGCCAAACTGGCAACATACGAGCGCTTCATATAGATTGGATGTGGTTAAAGGGAGCATTTGGGATTAACAACCAAGAGGAGGGGTCTGCGCTACACGATTTCCATGCTGATGTGTTTCTGAAATGAGAATCTGGAGATGGAAATTGATGCTGCGATCAGGCTTGTTGCCTTTTGTGCAGTGTGATTTTAAACTTCACCCTGGCGGTCCTTCCCCCCCGCAGGTTTCCACAGATTTCTGAAGACCACAGCAGAAAGAAACGATCATTTCAGTGTTCAGTGACAATGTCCACAGTCCAAACCTTAGCAACCAATGACAACAGGCTGACAATGAGGGGTGGGGGCTTATGTAAAGACTCTAGTTTTCATTTTTTTTCCATCACGGTCAGCTCTCATTTAGTATATCAGCCCTGAGAAACATCAATGTCAACACTTTTATTCTGGTTTTAATGACTGTGGTAAAAGCCACAAGTGTCAATGTGTTTTTAATTTCACTGTTCTACTTTGAGAACGTAAAAATATCCACTGCTTTTATCCTGATAATTCCAGTTTCAATCTTTCTGCAGCTCCTTGCCTTCTCAGGCTTGCTCTTTAGATATCTGTCCACAACGCCTCCAAAACAGCTGTATTGTGCTTCATATTTACGTCATTCCAGGTTAAAATATCTTCCTCCTAGTCAAGGTGATCCCACTGGGAGTGTGTGTCTGTCTCTTCCAAAGTGTATTCCAGGTCCTCCAAGGGGACTCTGAGGACCGATGATATATAGCATGACTGGGAGTCTCCTTTCAGTCAGGAGCACCTGGAATAAACCTTGAAAAAGGGGAAGCCCCTGCAGCCTCCTGCTCTGGCACCTGAACCATCTCCAGTGGCCCCCACAGGACAACATTAGCATCCCTTCACTAACGAGCCCACGCTCCACAACAGCACCGTGGCTGCCGTCCATCTGCACGCTTGAATGTGCTGGTTCTGTATTAACCGTGGATGTAACATGCCGCGCACACACGAATGGTGACAACTGACGTGGTAAAACCCTGAGGGGCCGTTTCAAAGATGTCTGATCAGTTCTGCAGTCACGTCTGCGTAACGTGTCACGCTGCTGCAGAGCCACCAGACCCCAGTAAATAGACATGAAAGGTAGCTTCAGTGAAGGAAATATTCTGAGACCCGCGACGGCATTCCAGGACATATTTAAAGGGAAAAACCATTGCCAACGTTGTGTTGTACCCAGTCAGACACTGGCCCTCACCTTAGCATCAAGTGAGCTGTTCCCGTATTGCCATGTTGTTTCATTCAAATGGTGTTTAGTATTGCATTCAGAAAAACAGTGTTAAGAGTGTTAATGTACCTCAGGAAGTTAACAAGTCTCCATCCAGTGTTGAGATGGAACTCCTACTGCGTCTATTCATGCTTGTATACATTACTGATACCAGGAGGGGGTCTCATAAAAGCACCACATGCTGTTTGATAAATGTGAGGCTTACTGGAGAGACGGTGGATCTTTAACGCTGCCTGTTGTACAGAAAGACGAGGGGTAATTACTTTATATCTGCAGCCTGTTCTCAGGCCTGACAATCAATGCTCCTGCAGCTTTCTGCCTCGCTGACCCTCACAAGGCTATCCTCTTGTCTGGAATTATTCATGTTTAAAAAAAAAAACAAAACAAAAACAGGGCCACTTCAATCTAAGCGCCTGCCACCCCTCGCGCTGTTGACATCTTTCAGTGTGCCGTTGCCTCCGCGGGGCAGATACAGGGGTCAATCTGTCACAGCTACTTCCCCTGGGGAGCGTCTCCACCTCAGGAAATGGTTATTAGTTACAGAGTGTATGGACATTTTACAACCTGCCATGTAATCATTAATGCGCAACGTAAATGGTGCTTTGAATGAGTTGAAGGCCAGTGGTGTAATGGTACTGGTGATTTTTGACATTGAAAGGCTTGCATCACGCACGTTAAACTGATTGCACAGCTGAATCCGATGCCCTCCTACTTTGCGTTCACAGTGTGCAATATGAGCTGGCCTAATTTTGACGACTTCAAATAAAATAGCCCACACATTCACTTGAACCAGCCCTAACATGTAAAGGCCTGACACTCTGGGAGGTCAGCTGGCTCAATCTGACCAGGCTTCATTATTGATGAGCTGGGAGAGAGAACCTGAATACGTGAGTCCCAGAATATATGGTTAAATCAAGTCTAGAAACGAACCAACAGTAACAGGAATATTGTGTAAATTGTAGGAATTAAATATGTATAATATGAGCAAGTGTTGGATAATTAGTAAAAGAGCATAAATTATTGATAGTGTACAGTAACAAGTAACATAACGTTGATTTAGCAGATGCAAACAAACGCATTCTATTCAAAATTCAGAGTGCCCGAGGCAGTAATGGTTATAAGATGGATGGCTGTGCTGGTGGTACTGGAAAACAGAGGTAACAATCATAAAAGCCTTTTATTCTTTCTACACTGGGCTTTGATTAATGCGTGACCAAGATGTTAATCATTGTCCTCTCACTGCAGGAGCCCACACAGACCTGAGTTTGAACCCACGTTCTTTCGTTTCAAGAATGCTCAGGTCACATGCAGTCTGAGTCGCGATGGTCTGCGGCTCTGATGCAGTATTTCACGTTAACCTTTTCATAATAGCGTGTAATCTAATGAGCAGTCCTGTTGGTCGGTAAAGCAGAAGACGGGGAAGTTTATTATCAATTTCTATGGCTGACCTCATGGCAGGGCGCCGTTCTGTCTGCCCTTTATCAGCTGCTACAGTTCATA
The DNA here is from genome assembly GCA_911728415.1 of Lagocephalus sceleratus. NCBI lineage: Eukaryota > Metazoa > Chordata > Actinopteri > Tetraodontiformes > Tetraodontidae > Lagocephalus > Lagocephalus sceleratus. The sequence continues at coordinate 2,493,297 of CAJVRN010000030.1, read as the reverse complement.
CAGATTTCTGCATGAAGTGAAACTATGTTTAATGTAAGGAACTTTAAAAATCAGTTCATAAAGAAACATTTTCCTATCTCTTCCACTGATCAGGTCAAGTCATTCTGAAGCCTGATTTCCATTTAAATGTAAATCCAGGAAGAAAAAAAAAAGACACCGAAAATTTAAGGGAGAGAATTATTAGAGTGGAAAAAGTAAAATAGAAGCTGGTGCTTGTGCTTTAGCGTGGGGAATGCCAGCAGTTACCACGGTGATGAACACAAAATCAGCCAAAAACCTTTGGAAATACATTGGCTGATGCAAATTTTATTCTTTTTTGATGCAAAACCTTGGGAAACAGAAACTACAACATCCCCATCTGCAGGTACACACTCAGGGCTAGGGTAGCAGGGGTGGGGTGCAGCACAGAGCTGCAGCTCATTTTGCAGTTGTAACTCAATGAAAACACCTGAACAGCAGAGAAAAGTGCTCGTGAGTAAATGAAGACTTCTTGATTACTGTGATGAGGTGCAGCTGGGAGCTCCACCCTGAGTCTGGCACAATTGTGGTAAGAAAGGGGCGGAGCTTTGAAAAAGCAGTGTGGTTTGAGTCATGTTTGAAACCTTTGTGTTGGATAGACGGCTCAGAATCCACGAGGTATGAGTGTATTCAGAGCTGTCATGTACATACGCCTCTGATGTCTGAGTGTAAAGCTCTGAACATAGGCTGATACCGACTCTTTAGCTGCACAATATGCAGCAGCTCCAGATAAGACTTGGCCACATGATCCGGCGGAGTGTTATACCACACACCGAAGTGTGCTAATCCCAGCTGTCACTCCTAATGTTCCATTTATTGTCATACCTTCAAGCTCCTCTTTTATCCCCTGCTGAAATGACGGCTCCTGCTCTTGTTCGCATCTTTTCACACTCAATTAACTCATGGTGGCACATTATGCCCCGCTGACCAAATCATGCTACATTCTCGCTGCTGCAGGACAAGAATAGTGCCGTTGCCACCTGAAGTTTCCTTGGTAATTCGAGCAACAGACACTTTTCTCTGTAAAACTCTCTGGTCTTTGGCTGAAAAAAGTGTGTAAATCTTGTTGTTAGCGTCACGCAGCAAGTGTTATTGTCACGTTGCAGTAATTATTAGAACATCCCTGAGAAAAAAATTAATTGGACAGACTATTTACCTCCAAACTTAAAAATGTCAATCATTAAAAAAATTATTTTGCACTAGAATGAAAATGACGAGGTTAGTAACAGTCACATCCACCGACAGATCTCTAATTAAACAAACCAAATGGAAAAGAGGAGTGAGTGGTCCTCCCTGTGTTGACCATTCAGCTTCATTAAACAGTATGGACACATTGGTTAAATATTCTCTTTCAACAGCTGCGCTGTTCAACATTTTAATGGTGGTGCTGGGATTTCATGCCCGATCACCTCCTGCAATTATGTCACACTTTACACAGAATGAGTGGAAGAACCGACGACGGTGGGAGGGTGTGGGGATTTGCACATTCTCCTCATAGCAGGGGTTTTTCTCGAGTGTCCTCCAAACACATGAACAATGGGTGGACTGAAGAGTCTAGGTGAGGGCAAATGGTGTCCTGGGATGGACAGGAGAGCACTCGGCGTGACCAATGACCCCAACTAGAGATTGTGATTAACAGGATATTGATAAATCAATTAATTCAGTTCATTTACAGTAATAATTTTAACAAGACCTCTGACAGTTTTGGCGAACCTTCCTACGATCGGTACCTCAGTTTATCACATTCCAGCTAGAAACTCAGATTTCCATGGCAGACTGATCAAAGCATTCACATTCTGTTGTGTTTCACTCTGCTTTCAGCCTTTTCATTCAGCTTTTCATCTTTCATTTCATATTTTCATCCTTTTCTCTTTGCTTTCAACTGTCTGCTCCACTGACTATTCAAACGGTAATGAAAATCACAGTGCTGTTTACCGCAAGACCTTTCCATGCATAAATGATGTTGTTACTGTAGGAAATAATTAATGTCGTTTGCCCCGTACAGTACAGAATGTGTCGCCTTTTAGCTGTTTGTTCTATTTCAATCTATGAGCCCTCATGCTGGGCTCGTGATCTGGTTACTGGATGGATTTTTCATGTCTGCTTGAAAAACAAACTGCAAACACTTGAACGTGGAACTGCAGAAATGGTCCTCACGTTTAGTTGCAGAAGTTGCTGACACTGAAGACACGAGAACCCCACACGAGAACCCCGAGGCGACAAAAAAAACAATCTGAAAATGTGGTCCTGGGTACCAGTCAGGGCGTCCTGGTGGGACACTTAAGCACACAGACACAGACATCAGAAGACAGCCACTGAATATCTGAGGAGGTTAGGCTTTCACTTGACTGGTTGTGTTTGTGCTGCAATCCTGTTTAAAACCCTGATTCCTCAGGTGTGTGTTTGTTAGTATTCACATGCAGGCCCTGTTTTCTCTCACTCCCATTTCATTTAATTTACTAGTGTTGACCATGCCCTGACCCTTTAATCTGGAGCTGCACTACAATTTTTCCATCTAAAAGTGGTTCCAGGAGGGGCGAGGCGATGTAATAACTTAGCTAAGAAAAGAAAGTTTCCTCATGATTTTCTGATTACAGCAGAACATTAATGTAAATTTCATTTGAGGCTGATCACCTTCAAGATTCCATTTATCAACCAATACAGGCTTCAAATGCAATTATAATTAGCCTGCTGACACATTTAATTTATTTTTCACTATCACAATCTCACTTTTTTTTTTCCAGAGGTTTCAATTCACACTGAAGATGTAATTTAGATAAGACACATTCTGTGAAGCCGCCCTGCAGTAAAGTCATATACATCTTTGTGGCACGTTATTGCTTATAAAGCACCATAGTTGTGTCATTTTTGGATCAGAAAAGTTCTCTCTTATCTGCAGGAGATGAAAGCTTGTTTTCCCTCAGTGGATAAACACAATTATGCATGTGAACATCCTCTCAGAAGATCATTCAGCAGCAGATCCTATCACTAATGGCAGCTAATATAAACAGATAAGAGGCACAAACACACCCGGCAATGCTGGAAAAATACACAATGACCAATATTTATTTATATTAGGGTTCAATTTATATCCGTCTCTGCTCAATTTAGAGACGTCGGTCAGAAAGAGACTCTATCGAAGCCTCCACTGTGGCTTCGTGAATGGCTACATCTGATTGGAGGGTTTGACTGGAGCTAGCTTTCCACAGAAGTGATGAAGGACTGCTGGATGGAATGAAAGCAGTCAGGGTGTTTGAGGTTGGTTAAAGAAGAGTGTGGGGGGGTTGATTGGCTGGATTAGCGAAGCTTGGGAAGAGACGGAACACGTCAGTGACTTTGAAACCAACTACAAAATGGAGATTGATGAGAGTTAGTAACGACAAAGACTTAAAAACTCTCCAAACACTTATAAAAAACACAGACTATGTTCATGAAAGCAACCCTTTCTTCTGAAAAGGTGCAGCTGTAGTTTTACAAAAATGATCTGATCACGTTAACCTGATTCTTAAACCGTTCGGTAGCTCTGTTGTCCACACTGTCGATCCACTCTCTCAATGCGTAACAAATAAAAACAAACATGTAATAGTTATGTTTTCCAAACCACCAGCCCCAGCACGCTTCCAACAGTCCAACATGATCTGAACTCACAATTTAAGCTTCCATTAACACCAAACTGTGAGGGAACCGGGGGTTGACTGAGACTCCAGGGCATCCATTTCATCCTCTCTACATGAACCGTTGCGGTGAACAGACGGCTTCTGCTTCATAGTGTGATCTCTGCTCATATGTGAGAACATGCAGACTACCCACTTGTCCATACCCCCCCCTAGAGCTGGCAGGCTAAAATGTAGGAGGCACACTCTGCTTCCAGCATACACTTTGAAAAACCATGGTGGGAGCTCAGCTGCTTGATGGAAGAAAAGATGAGGAAAAAAAAGAGAGGGCTCTCGCATATCAATAACCTAACCCAGATTAGTTTGATGTTCGCTGGTGAATCACCTGGAGGTAAGCAGTAAAGAGGTGCTCAGAATCACAGCAAACACCTACACCAAAAGGAAATGCTGGCCAGAGTTGAGTTTGATTATCTGGAAACTCAGCTGTCTCTCAGTTTAATTTATTTTTAATTATTTTACCTATCGTAGCTCTTATATGTAGCAGTCTTCTTTCTGTCCACGTTATTCTCTCCCCCTGTATGAGCCTGGTCCTGCTCTAGGTTTCTTCCTGTTAAAGGCTGTCTTTCTCTGCCACTGTTGCTCAGGGTTCAGACTTTAAGACCCAAGATTCCAAAAGTGCTTTATCTATAAAGCTGACCCCTTAAGACTAATTGTTTAACCGTGCAAAAACTTTGGCTGCTGTCAGAACCCCCCCCAGCTGCTCTGTACTTCACGAGTCAGTCCCACTTTGATAGACGTGAATGCGTCAGAACTGGTCAGCACTAACATTTCTGCACTTTCGGGCTGTGTAATCTCCCCTTCGACGAGTGGGTTCCTGGCGCCATGTTTGCCGCCTCTCTCTCCCCGTGCTGGTGTGAGGTTGTCATCTGTGGATTTCAGGGACATGTGCGGCGTGTCAGTGTTTCACCTCTTCCTGGTGTCATGTCCTCAGACTCCCTGAGCTGCCCCGAGAATTTATGAGGCTCGCCGCGAGCAAGGCAGCCGATTTGTTAGCTTTGTTCAATGTTCAGGGCTTTATTAAATATGTTAGAGTTAAAAATATGAGTCCGCTTTAAAGGCTGACATTGTGATTTGATGTGTTCCGTATTTGTATTAATCATGCTGCCACTCCCTATTACGCAGCTGTGGACCAGAGGCTGTAAAACTGTGGTATTTGTTTGTTTTTGGTGGGGTTTTTCTTTCTCTTTTTTGGATCGTGGCTAGGAGACAATTTAGAAAAAACACTGAATCGATACGACCATCCCCCCCCGGGGCCGGCAGGTTCCAGCGGTGAAGTTTATAAATAGTGGTTGCAGAGCTGAGGGTGTACAAAGGGCAATGGGCAGCGGTACCGTTTGGTTCCTCCTGCAGCATCACATCTTTCTCTGACATTCAGGTATTTACAGTACAGTGTATCATGCTGAACTCAAGTTGAAGGCCCCCCTCATTAGTGTAAAAAAAGGTGTGAATTTCAAGCTTTGAGCAACAGATGGAGCATTTATTCCAAGAACTAATTAAAGTAGAATTCATACCTATCGAAACAAAGGAACTGAGGCTCTACAGCTGATGTGACACTTCTTGTCAGATGTAATTTTTTTTTTTCTTTTCTGTCTAAAAATAAAGGATGTGCAGCTACCGAACATCCCAGTCCTCTAATTAAATTGTCTTTCTGTACTTTGCTTGGAAACTTTCTTTCAGCCGTTTCACGCCAGCAAGGTCAGGCATGATCGTGTGACGGAGCTACAAATGCTAAAGATGAAGCAGTAAAAGCACAGCTGTCATCGGCTGCTCGGCCGAGGCTCCAAAATAAAGCTTGATTTAGGAGTTAAAGAAGCTGTTGTGAGTAAAAGAAAAGACGTAACTCAATTAACCCAATTGTGTGTTAATATTCTGTCACATGAAATTTCTCATCCTCATGCTGCAAATGTCAGAGAAAGTTAATAATTGCGGGAAATATCAGTGTTGAAAAATCTTTTGAAACAGTTCTGTGCAGAAAAAAAAGATATACAAATCCATATTGTGTGTATGTCTGGCACAGTGACTACCTGTGACCTTTAAAGGTCAAACCTTTTGATGTTCTAGATATGATCCCCACCCCTTCATGTTAACATGATTGTTCTCATACTACTACTACAAAATTCATCTGACCTTTTGGCAGATTGACATGTCTAAAACATACAGATAGTGGTGAAACTGTGACTGCTGTGATGGAGATATAAAAAGCTGCATTGTGTGTTATCTTTTTGCCACATTTGTAACCTCAGACGGTCTTTTTGAATCCAAATTTGACCACTTTCTAGGTCATCTTTGTCGTATCCGCTGGCTGAAATATGCAGTGGTTAAATGTTGAACCTCATGGATGGTTTCCTGTGTGTGTGTGTGTGTGTGTGTGTGTGTGTGTGTGGTGATGGAGGTTGGTATCACTGTTCCAGAGTTTTCTAGTGGAACTGGATACAGGAGTCCCCCAGCTTCACCCTTTCCATTAATCCCCCACTCTCTGGATGGAATGGAAAAGGTGAATATTTCACGCTGACTGCCCAGAGAGGGATGGTGTGTACGGCCGATGAGAGACTCCATTTATAATGGCTGGATGGAGAAGGTAGAGCTTGTCTCATGGAAGGTTAAGAACGCTCTCAGGAGGCTTCTTATGCATTCTTGCATTCATTGTTGGGGGCTGTGTTTAGTTTTGATTGTCACTCCAAGAAAACATGCTACCGCTGACCCGTTTGATAAGTCCTTCAACACTACCTGAAGGACCTCACCAGGAACTATGGAAGGTTTAAGTCCATTCGAGTCAGCAATCACATGTGGAAAACAGACTGAATCCTTGAGATCTCTGTTAGCACGTTGACATCACACTAATTTGATGGATCTGTGCAGCACCTGAGTCATGGAAGTGTTGGTGCTTGAGTCAACTACCCGTGGAGGTTCTAAGCTTCTTATAATCAACTGTTGGGCTAGATAGCATTGGCTAAACAGGGTAAAACCTGGTTCAGGTAACCCGGTGCCTGGTGGGTAGGACGAGACAAACGTGGCTGCTGGAGCGAGACCAGGCCTTTGGAAGGAGCTGCGTCCCTACATTCAGCACCTTCTGCATATTTAATGAGCGGCCAGATTTGGATGGAACATGCAGCAGTGCGGCAGCAGGCATGTAAAGGATGGTGACTCTGGTGTGGAAATGATTATTTACTATAATTCATGAAGGATTCTGCTGGTGCTGTGTTCTGTTTTTAATCGCCAGAGGATTCCCTGCAGCTATTTTGTCTTTGCTCATAGAATATTGATGTTTCATTCAAAGTGCAGACTTCCAGCAGTGGCTGTGTGTTTCACACTGGTGTTGCCTGTGTCCCTTTGTGTATATAATTTAGTGTACATTAACTCTGCGTGTCTGCGTTTATGTGACACCATGTAGTGTGTGCAGCATGCCTGTATGGGGGTAACATTGGAAAAGGGCTTTCATATAATAAGTATTCATGCTTTGATCTGAGACCCAACATCCCAGTGCACGATGTCACCAAGGAGATTTTCATAGAAAAGAAGGGGGGGGAGGGGGGTCGAGCTTTTTTTGGGTCAAAGCATTGGATATCCTTTCAAGCCTGAACACTCCGCTGGGCGTTTCAGCAAATGTCAAAGTCACTTCTGGCTGTGGACAGACAGCCTAATGGACCACAGTGTGGGGGGGTGGGGGGTGAAGGGGGGGAGGAGATGGAAAATAAAGGCAGCGCGAAAGAAAAGCAGGTTTACCTAACTTTTTTGACACCTGAAGACTCCATAGTGGAACCCTGTATGTTGATGAGTTGACAGTAGACCTCTCCCTGTCTTCCTGTCTTTTGCTTTTTTCGTTTTTTTTTTTTGTTTCTCGGCTTTCTCCAGCTGATTCGTCTCTTTCTCCTGGTTCCGGCTTTGTTGTTGTAGCGGGGAAGCATCAGTTCCACTGTAGCAGCGGAGCTACAGCCGTCTCCTCCCTCACTGACAAATGCTGCAGGCACCCAGGGTGGTGCTGATGAGCTGAAGGCCCCCTTTCGACTCTTAATTCCATGCAGTGTTTTGACATGAGCAAAACAAGCCAGAAATTAAAATGCAATCAGGAAGAAAACGACAAACGTGCAAGAGAAAATTTCTGATGAATTTTTGAGCGAATACCTGCCTTCGCAAACACCCTTACACTTGTACTACAGGGTTACCTTCACTTGTCGGCTATGAATCCCATGAAATACTGTCAGTCGTGTTTGCCACGTATGTGTCTGACTCATGATTGCAACAATATTGCGCAGTACTGAAAATGCCATGTACCAAGGAAGTTGTACCTGTGGAGGGTGGCAGACCACCTTTTTTTGAGTTGAGAGTTTGAGAGCCTGAGATTAAAATGACAGCTAAATTCAGAAAGAAACGTTAAACCAATCCTTCAGCACTCCCCGCTGTCTGGCTGAAACTGGATGAGAACCCTGCAAACGCAGGTTGACATGTTTTAAATATGCATCATAAAAATATCCCCGCTACTGCAGGTGCAGAGGCCATAGGTGCCTTTAAGGCCAGATGTATGGCTGTGACCACTACACACAGACTCTCCACAACACGCCCTCCGTACATTCAGAAAAGTTTTAAGATCAGGCAAGCTGCCAGAAAACTGTTTTTGCTGATAGCTATGATATTGGCAATCCTGTTTGACCTTTAGGGTTTAAAAATCTTTTCCTCTGGGATTTTATCACATTGTAACAACTGACATTTAAGTTATGGCAAAATTGAGAAAAAAGTTTTTTGGGAGGCCAGAGTGATGTCAACCAATGGATCCTTATCAGCTCCATCAACATGGAGGAAATTCACATTTAACAAGGACCACGCGTTGACTGCTTAGTTTACAGAAACACTGTTTTCTTGCACCAAAAAACAAAATAAAAAGCCTTTTGTGTTTCTCTATTCCTGTTTTATAGTCTACTTTGGTAAATTTAATGTATCCTAGTCTGGTTTCAGGACTGTTGAAAGCCTTGTTTTTCTTGGATGTCCACAAGTCTGTGCTGAAAATGTATTTTTGCAAGTTAGGGCGCAAGTTTAATAAACAACTTTCAAATAATGCACATATAAATAATGCTTGTTTGTGCACTGGTGCGTGCATAGCATGCAGCCAATCACCCCCAAAACAGCAACACAACCATTTTGTAGAGGATTTTCTTTGCCCTTTGTTGAGAGATGTTAAGGAATAGAGTCCAGTAACTGCTAACATCAATATACTGAATTTAATGTCATGGAATATTGTTATAACCTATACACCTACATTTTTATCTCTACTACTAGTTAATTTGTAATTTTTTACTATGATATAAGCTGCAACCTTAGCAGGAACTGTAGCAAGAAACTGAATGCAGACAAAATATCAACCATATGACCATGGGAGAGAGGAACATGTCAAAAGAAGACTGTGCACAACTTCCAATTAAGGTAGCCTGTCTAATGTGTAATTACATATTCAGTCTGCAAAGAGCTGCAGCAGCCATCAACAGCACCCATCTGTTTATGAAAAGCGCTCACTTGGAGAGCCTTGTTCCACCTGCCCGCTGTTTACAGTGCTGTCAACAACACTCTGCACACATCGTCTCAATTTCCACTGACGTCAGGACCACTGTCCTCTAGCTCTCCTTGCTTTTCTCTCACATACAACAAAAATGTCTCTCTTTTCCTGACTCATCACATTAGAAAAACATTATAAATTTAGCCTTTATCAGAATAAAACCCTATTCCACAAGGCATAATGTCAAACCTTACTTATGAAACAACAATGAAAAGCTTAATTACATCGGCATCTTGACGAGTTCAAGTTGAGGAGTCGATGAAAATGACAATTTCCTGGTTTACAATAATTTAAAATACTTTCTTAAATCAAATAATCAAAATATGAGGAGAAGAATCTGGAGAGCAACAATGCAGGGATAATTTCAAGGCCATCCTGAGTGAACCTCTTTCATGAGGAGGGTGAAAAAGCCAGACTGAAGTTCTGTTTTATCTAACTCTGGTATTGATTTTGCCTTGAAAGCCAAGAAGAAAACAAGAAGGTTTATGGAGTTCGACTAATGTCAATTTTACAGGACAGGACTGTATGGAAATGGACGATGATGATATTGATCTTATGCTGCTTTTCCACTAGTACCTATTCAGTGTGACTGGACTCAACGTGATATGGTCTGTACGGTTCCACTAAGTACCAGGGACCAGCAGGTCTTTTCCTTTTAGTAATAGTACCTACTCGGCACGCTTGGAACCCCAGCCATGTAGATGATATTACTATGTAATAGAAAGGGTGAACTGGTTCGGTTTTCTCTCCTCTCCTCTCCTCTCCTCTCCTCTCCTCTCCTTCATCAGTAGACTAGTGATGCTGTTTCTTCTGTAGTTTTTCTGCCCCCCCCCCGGGTTAGGCCCTGGGTTCTGGAAAGCGCCTTGAAACAATGTTTGATTGTAAAAGACGCTATATAAATAAAGATTGATTTGATTTGATTTGATTGATTTGATTTACATCCACATTAAAATCAGACTACACTTCTTGGTCAATTGGCATGCATAAACTGTTGTCAACTTGGCATACTGTTTGTATGTTGTGCTTTTGGAGCACATTAGAGCCATCAAGGTGCACATAGCGAGCACATATATAGTAACAGGCAGGCAGAGGTCAGAAAAATATAAGCAGAATGTAGGCGGAACACCCCCGCTTGTATTTTACAATTGCTTTGTTATTGAGAAAAAAGGAAATTCAGCCTGTAAGCAACATTTACTAACATAAAATAATAAACTGATTAGTAGTGTTTAAAGTGTTTTTAATGTGTTGTGGTTTCATGCTGTGTATTTTTGGTGAAGTCAAACGTGGCAAACATTTTGAATTTTGTGAATTGTATAGTTTCTGGATTTTGGTTCCAACTCTAATAAAGGATTTATTGTGTCATGATTTCTGTCTTGGTGATAGGACTCTGATGAGAAAAGAGCCAACAGTAGAAAACAAACAGTTGCCAGAGCTGAACACAGAAATGAAGCATACATGAATTAACAAAAATGTTGCATTTCTGTGCTGAAATGTGCAAGAATCCAAGGCAGTAACGAGGCATTCTTTCTTACAGTGTGCAGCTCATATGCAACACAAAGTTTGTTACTGTCAATACAAGTGTGTTTCTGCGGTACCATAGGTGGCAGATGGGTCAGCCTTAGTCTCTCCTCCGTGTGGGGAAGTACGTGATCGGAGTGTGATCACATTAAACTGTGACTGTCAACCTTTTTCTTGGGCCATCTTGAATAAGACGAATCAAATTCTGACAGTAAAATCACACATCTGCTCCTTCAAACTGATGAGGAAGGAGGATTTGCGTGCTTGGCCTTTTTCCAAACGTTGACAGCGGCGACGCCTCCACAACAACGGCATCGTGCCTTTAGATTTCGCAGATCTGGCGCGTATAGAGAAGCTAGGACCATAAATCACAACCGCGAAGGGCTCTGCCATCGGCGGGGACAGGAAATGTGTCTTGTGACATTTGGCCACATCATGGTGAATTATTAGCACTTTGTGAGAGGACACAGCATTTATCAGCACTTCTGCCTCAACACTCTCTGATGCCACACCGAGCAGGACTTGTGAGTTTCCCCTCAGGCGAGCTGTGATCGGCAGCATGTGCGTGGCACTAGATCTAACTTACATTTGTGAAATCCTCCACGACTGCTCAGGAATATTACAATGGACATCTAAGCATTTAAGTATAATTTGATATGGGGTCTACCTGGGCACATTCGGCCTCCATTACATCTTCCTCACAGTGTCTGAACTGTAGTAACTATGTTCTCTAAGGCTGCTCCCATAGCCCTTAACCCTCCTACATGTCGCTCACAGAGCTGTTTGTACCTCTTTCCTGCCACATACAGTAGCTTTGATAATCAATGCCACAGCTCGAGCAGCAGAAGTCAGCCTGTCAGAAAGGGACTCCATTCCCCCGGACGTTATCAGGGCAGATAAACGTACACAGGACATTTTACAGTTACAGCTGAGGGGAGATAATCCTTCCTGTTGTCACATCAGATCAGGAGAAAGCTGCAGAGGTTATCTTAGCAACAATGATTGTCACCACGACCTGCATGACTGTACCCTGCTTTTAGGTGAATAAAAACATAAGGATAGATAGATAGACAGATAGATAGATATGGCCCAGCTCTGCTCTCCTTGCCTGACCTTCCACTTCCTTTGCTTTGTGGTGCGGTGACAAGCTGCACCACGATGTTGGGTGACGCTGGGAGAGCTAATGAAAACAAATGATTGCCATTATCAGCACTTCACATCACACCACACAGGCTCCATAACAAAGCCCAACATGGCATTTTCATCATGGCCACAGTGGCACGGAGTAAAGAGTCTCCATCTCTGCTTCCACTTTTTTTTTTAAATGAGATTGTGATTCTGTGACTCGCAGTTCAGCCGTTCCCCATGGAATAATATGTCAGATATGGCAGTCTATAGCTCAGTGGTTTCAGGATTACAGAGGTGGAGAGATATTTCCCAAAGGATCCATCAAGGTGAAGAAAGAGAAGTGTTTCACAATAAGAGATGTTTTAGAATAAACCCCTGTTATCAGATATTATCAAATATATGCCTGTTATTATTTTCAGCAACAGTGACTTTATGGCTGTGAAACACATTATTTGTCAATTTATTGCCAATAAACCTATTTTTCCTCTTCCCTTTAGGGCTTCAGAGGGGTGGGGGTAGGATGCAGGGTGGGGCTGGAGCCTATTGAGAACACATGTGGACAGAGGAGGGGCACGCAAAGTCCATACAGAAATCTCCATCCCAGATCCTTCTAGCTGCATGGCAACAGGACTAACCACTGCCCCAGCGTGCTGCCCATGGGGAATTTCATAGTATAGTGTTGACAGACCCTCCCTGCTAACCTCAGGGATTTTGCAACGGCACACCTTATCAGGAGTTACCCAGCTCAGCCAACTACAGTGGAGTAAAGTAATATTTGATACGCTGCTGATTTAGTAAGTTTTGCCACTTTTAATGGATGTGGGGGTCTGTCATTTTCATTGTAGGTACACTGCCCAGCACATGCCAAGGCCCATTTGCCAATGGCCATCTAGATGGTCCAGAGGAGGCATGAGAGAAGGTCACGTGGTCAGATGAGACCAAAATAGAACTATCTGAAATTACATTTGCTGGTTTTAGGGGAAGAAGGATGAGTATAATCCCAAGAACCCCATCCAAGCTGTGAAGCATGGGGTGGAAACATCATGCTTTGGAGGTACTTTTCTGAAAAGTGGGACAGGAGGGGGGGACAGGATGACTGTGCTGTGTTGAGGAGAGGATGGAGTGGGACACATATGGTGAGATTTTGGACAACAAAAGCCTGCATGAGTGTTTGGTTGGCTTTGCTTTGTGTTTCTCTGTTGTTGAATATAAGAATGGAGCTTATTTGGCTCTGATGTTGGACCCATCCAATGTTCAGCAAACATTCAATTTCTCCTTGTATGCCAACACATTCCTCCAATTACATATACATGAAAAATTATACATCCTCTCAAAGGACCAATCCATGCTCTCCAACTGCTCTCCTGTGATTACACATGCTTTTGTGCTGTGTGGAAGGATCTTGGAGCTTGCTGTTTTTCCTCTGCTGAAGCGAGGCGCTTCCTACACACGAGTCAAATATGTTCACCCTTTGATGTGGGAGTGCTGACTCATGCTCTGCCTCCTCCAAATCTTTTCACGTGGACTTTAAGGCTGCCGTTACGATACATCCTCACCAAGCAAAGACAGTGTCTCTGTGTCATGGGCGGGTCATTGCAAGTTTCTGTTGGCTCTGCACTATCATGGCGTGCAACAGAGAAGGAAGAGAGGAAGGAAGGTGCACCACGCACCAATTAGGATGGAGTGACGACTACCTTCCCATCCCTACACCTGCTCTGTGTCTTATTTCCTCTCCTGTAATGATGTGGGGAGGAAACACAATTGTTGTTTCAGTGCATTGCCTCCTAGCCGGATGAGATTGGCAACATAAGGTGAAACTTTGGACCGTCACTTGGAGCTGTGCTGCGTGGAACTGTGTGCACACGGTGAACCATGGCTAAATTTAAACACACGGTCGCTGACAGCTTCTCACAGCAGTGGTATTATCCATGATCTGCTCGGGCACCACAGGAGGAATCCTCTACCTTCGGCATTCTCCGCCTACCTTTCAGGCACATGCACCCCACGTAGGCTACCAATTTACTTGTTTACAGGGACACGTGGCTCTCCCACCTCTGCCACGGACACACAAAACTAAAGACATTGCTGGACCTGACTATTAACCTTGCTGTTTTTCACCTTTTCCTTCACATGACCACAAAGGTACATAGATTTTTTTTTCTTTCTTGCTAGAATGCTGTTAAGGGAAACAGAAAGGCTCCATTTTATTGTGCTGCGGCTCTGCTGGCTGTGTGAAGATGGGGATGCATGATAAGAGGAAGAAAGTGGCTCCAGTGCAGAAGCACCAGGGAGGACGAGCTGCTCTCACTTTCACAAGAAATGATGTTTTGTGACCTCCTCAGCTGCGGTATAAAAACGTCTGCCCGACCCTGCTGCTAGTGTCGGTAAGCGGAGTTACTTGAAAACAGGCTGTAATATCACCAGTAGTGGGCCTGAAGAGCTGCAGAGAAACAAATACACCACAAGTCACCAATTTGGAAGTTTTTAAAGAAAAGTTTAGCAACTGCTGCAGATTGATACCAGTTGCTATAGCAGCAGAGAGACAAAATATGAATCAAAACTCGTCGGTGTTGGGGTTAGCACTGAGCAGTGAACCTTTACCACTTTGCATACATGCAAAAAAAAAATCAAAATACATAATCAATGACCTGCAATGCTTTCAAAAACCCAAGTTTTATTATTCTTGGACAGACTTCTGAAGGGAGAAGGAAGAGACTGTCTGATTTTGAATTGATAAAATTACACTGAGCCAACCATGAACTCAAACAGGGAACAAAATATATCTGTGTGCTCAGCTAATGGTTCGATGATTTATGCGCACAGATCGCCACTGCAGCACATCATCACTGGGTCCTGCAGAGCGTTACATGAAAAGCCTAATGAAGGCTGATGAAGGCTGATCAGTTCAGTAACAAAGACATTTACCTCAGAGATTGAAACCAAGCCAAGAAGACCAGGTCTGCAAAATAAATAACTAATCTTCAAGTGTGGCTTTTTATTGTATTTAGTCAAAGAAAACAAAAGGAGAAAATAGATTTGCAGAAATGGAGCTCCCAGTTATGAAATAACACTGACACAGGCAAAGGTTAAGAAGAAGAAGAGGTGTTTTTTTACATTTGAAGGTCTTCAAAAAGTTTTTCTGATATCAACTTATCCTGTTAGAGAGGATGTGCTGAGAAAAGACCCCGCAGCCAATTGACATTTGCTCTTTATACTGAGACAGAACGATTAGATTAGAGACATTAACATAAAGGTTATAATTGAGGGAAAGTTCCCTGGTCTAGGATGACTTCTCATTTGAATTGCAGCAGTTTGAACCACCAGAAGCTGAATGTTTTCTTTTAACAAAAGCAATCATTCTTATCAACCCTGTTAGTTGTTGTTGGCCAATCACTGACTTTATAAAGACCACGCTCGCACCAAGCAGGCCACGTCATCTCTCTGAAACACAATCTGCTGTTGGTGGGAGTCAAATTTCAAACATTTGATTGTCATATCACAGCTGCTTGTGCCGCTGTCCTGCTCTTCAATCAATAATCCCAGCAGGAGATAAGCACTTTCAATCAGCACACGCAGATTAACCTTCTCAGCCATGGAAATCAGATTAGAGCACAATAACGCTTCAGATGGTTAAATCCTTTTTTTTTTTACATGAAAATCTCCCTCCTCATGTTTGACATTGCATAAAAATATTTGTCATAGTCATGCAGGGCTTCTAATCTGCAGACCCCAGATCTGTTGGGTTGGCCTTGCTTCTGTGGCTGAGTATTAACTTCCTCTCCAGGAGATCTTGCTGGGAACACACATCAACGCAAGCCTACTTTTAGTCTTCAAAATATGCTTCTTCATCTTTTTCTTAACAATATTTGTTCCTGAGTCTTGTTTGTGGCTTTCTAATCCACTGAGAGTACGTTTTTGTGGCACGTTCCAGGTGCTGGTGTTCATCTGTGCTGCTGTCGGCCCTTTTTCAGAGCACTTAGTCAGATGGTGCTGGTTGCTGTCGGCTCACTTATTCAGGAGCGAGTCCTCAGCAGATGTGACGTGGGCCTGTGTTGGAGGCACCGGCATCTTCTCCACCAGAAATGATTCCGATGGCTCATGACTGCGAGCCAGAGTCTCCTGCCAGTCCGCGGCTAAGCTGCTCTCGCTCACAGGCTTGAGATGTGCCTGTCATTTTTTGGGGGGGGAGGGGGGTCGAACACGCTGTTCTTCCCATCACACAGTGTTTGGATTCAAAGTTAGCCAGAAAGAAAAAGTCTGCTTGTGCGAAATGACAAGTGTTTGACTTATTTGAGGGCTGGATCTAACAGTGTTTAGCAGTGTTAACAGCGAAGTGAAGTAAAATAATTAACTAAGTCAATAACTAATCAAGCCATTTTAAGTTTACATGAGGAGCCCCACATAAAAATGAAATTATCAGAAATCAATTTGGGATCTTTTAACTGAGTTTATAGACTGAAGATTTCAGTTAAATGTTATCAGAGTTTTAATAAAGGTCTCCCGCTTGATCGCTGTTGTCTGTGTGGGTTTGGGTTTAACAAGGTCATTGTCTGTCTTTGCTTCCTGTCTCTGTAGGTTATTAAGGGTTCACAGAAATATTGTATCTTTATGTACGAAATGAACGATGACCACCCAAGGTTCCTGGACAGCACTACTTAATCAGATCCTGTGGTAGGAGGAGGTTATGTACAATTCCCATATATAAAAAGCAAATTCTTTGCCTTCCTTCAGATGCTGTGTACATGCCGTGTACACCAGGATGTTGTAAACATCACCCTGGCGGTGTTTTTCACACTGTACATGGTTTAGTGTTAACTACCAACTCTTTATTTCTACTTTTGTGTTCCGAGTGGTCACGGTTCAGACTGGAAACCACACCAGACCAGGATTCATCAGTCAAGGGTCATCCCAGTAACCATGGTAACTCATCCACCTGCCTCGCTTTAGATGCCAGACTGAGACAACTCTGAGCTCTTTTTTTCTTCGGTCATGCAGGGCCTCGTACGTCCCCAGCTGACAAAAAAAACAAAACGTAGCAGTGGTGACCTTCAGTCAGGTTTATGGTAGCAGTCTGGATGTGAGAGAAGGCATCAGAGAAAGCCTTTGGAGAAATGAAATGATGTGATGTCCTGAAATTGTGGGAATTCTGCATAACTTTCCTTATTGCTCTTCCTTTGACTCCCATGTTAAAGAAGCTGTGTCCATTAACATCGCTTCAGGGTTTCTTCTCACCCCTGCATTACCGATGAAAAACCAATGATAAATCAGATCACTTTGTGTAGGTGGAGACTTTTTTGATGATGGAAACAATGTAAACCTAAGATGTATAGATTTGAAGATCACCATCTCTGTTGCCAGTTGATCAAGCAGAAAATAAAAAAGACAAATCTAATCTTCACTTCTGCCAGTGACTTCTCTGAAACCAGCCTATGACCTTTTAGGTTTGTGAGTTTTGGTTTGTCCTGAATCTTCACAGCACCCCACCTGACACCCCCCTCACCCCCCCACCCTTAACATGCATAATACAACACACTTCACTTCCTTCTTGTCATCCAACATGAGCCAACGAGAACACATACTGTATGCACATATATCTGCATGTCTAAACCAGCTCCGTTCTCCTCTCTGCTTTGGTCTGACAGCACCAGCAGCACCAGTGTCCTTGACCTCGTGCTCCCACTCCCACTGAGGATCGTGAGCCCCATTCTGGCACTGCGCCGCTGCCTCGGGGTGGCTGGGATAAAAGGCAAAGCGTTGAGTGGGGTTCTCTTAAAAGGTGGACCCACTCTTCTCTCGTTCCCTCGTTTGCTGCTGCACGTCCTCTGTTGCCACTAGAGGGAGGAAAACAGCACGTGATGAGGGCTGGTTTGTGTTTACACTCTGCAGGAAAAGATGAACGCGGTTGTCCTTGTGAGATTTAAAAGCCCAAATCAACAAACATCTGCATATCAAATGAAACTGTGGAATTTATTTACTTCACAAAATCCATAAAATTTCATAGGGCTGTTCAACAATTATGATTTTCAATCAGATTAATTATAGAGCTGCTGTGTATTCATATGAATGAATCCATTTGATTAAATTAGTGATGATCAAGTCATTAATAGTTGTGTTTCATTTTGTTGGGGGCAAAAAGACCCATAACAAAAGATGATTTACATACTTATGTGATTTAGTTAAAGATAAATCAGATATGGTGATACTGAAATAAAAATGATATTATTGGGTTATCACTTTTGTTTTGATCCACTTGACAGTTGTGTCAGCCTGTTTGTCAGAAGTTGACTTACTATGGCCCTGACCCCCCATCATGGTGGTTCCTAACAGAGGAAAACTCTTGAAAACTCTCCTGCAGAGTGTGCAAGCTCTTTCATGCTGGTCACACAGTTTTTTTTTAACTTGAACTTAATCAAGGGGACCGATATGTCAGTCATCTTCATGGTGTTGGTTCTGGTGCCAGACAGCTTTGGAGCGCAAATCCATGAAACGTTTGAATCAAATTAATCAGATTAATTCATCTTAGTCATAATCAAAATTCGCCATTCATCCACTTTCTGTCATCCCAGTGATGAACACAGGGGGCGCTGCAGTCTACTCGATGGTGTGTTGTGTGCGCATATCTCCTAACTCATGAAATATAGCAGGTTTAGACTTGTTTTCTCTCTGATGTCCACTGTCTGCATGTTGACGCCGCGCCTCATAAATGCTCCTCAATCCTGCCTCCACGTTGCTTTCCTTAAAATAATAGTTTGGCCTTTGCTGAGGGAATCATTTATCATGAGGGTGCCTCTTCAGAGCCTCAAAAGAACCAAGTGCACTAATAGAAAAGAGAGTGGGTCCTCTGCACCCTTCACCACTCAGCACTGAGCAACAAACATTACTCTGAACGTGGTTGTTGACAAATTGTAATTAAAAGATTTGTTAATGTGGAGTGATTAAAAACACTGCAGGCATTTCATGGGGAAAATCAGCATGCAAATTGCTTCCTCTCCAACTGCTGGTGCTGCTCACTTTAGTGAATGGAAGTCTATTTTTCCCCACTGTTATCATAATATTAAAGAGCTGTCACTTCTCCTGTAATGGAATGCGCAATGTGAAGAATTTGCATTTTCCAACAGCTATCTTGTTTTTGCCAGGATGAGCAATTATTGGGTAGATGCTTATTTTCCCCACAAAATGGGAAGATAATTCCCTGTTCTCCCAGAGATGGGTTTGTCCTCCTGTGCGCGCGATGCGTCCCATTTCTCACTCCATTTCTACGATCTGTTCTTCCAATGGTCACAAAACATCGATTCTCTCCATGATTCCACAAGAGGCTGCAGCAGAGATGAGTGAGTAAAGTTCAATGGTGCAATCCTGTCTGAAGGCTAATGTAAACCATTAAGATGAGGGGATTCGTTCCCAGAAACGATTTCATTTATGGACACGTTGCCAGTGTTCTCCCGGTGCTTTAACATATAGATAAATCAATACAGCACACCTTGATGAACAATACTGAGCTCCTGTTGGCTACTGTGCAACCTATTTATTTCAACCTATTACGCAACCTATTGTGTTATCTCTGTCAGGACATGCAAGTGAACCAGAAACGTGCCACCAAAGTTACTTCAGTGTGCATCAGGAGCTGTCAGAGCACCAGTCAGATGCTTCACGTTCCTTTCTCCTTCCACTTTGTTATTTAAAAAAGAAACTGACCAAGATGTTCAGATTGGACCCGTTTGTCCCATATGGTATTGAATTGAAAAGACAAATATATAAATGAATATATCTTCAGGAAACAGAAAGAGGCAGCTTGCCTCAGACACGCTGGGTCCCATATGCCGCCTGTGGCGTTTGCTGGCTCTCCTACAGATGGACACCATCTTTAAGGGGGTGGTCAGTGGCTGAAGCAACGTTTGGCATTTGGCTGAAAGTCTCCATGGCCCCTATTGAGAGAAAAAAATAGATAGAAGTAACACTAATCTGCACTAACTCGGCTTTTGTAAGGATTTACAAAAGGCGAAGCGTAGATTATGCGACAATATAATGACTTCTGGCCATTTTAACCTCGGTCGAGTACTTCTGTAGTTGTTAGGAGAATTTTTAATGACTCCTCTTGACAGAATCAGGGGGCCTTCATCAACTCTCAGTGTGTTTGAGTCCAAACATATTTCTGTGTTCTTGCCACATGGAAAAACCTGAAACCATAGAATAGACTGAAAGACATTTTCATTTCAGCTTTTCTCTTCTAATCTAACCTCTCTCAATATTCACTAACAGTAAATGTACTGGAAACCTGTTGTGAGCATCCTATTGACTGGAGTCTAATGATTGAGCTGACAGGAAAGGCGTTTCATGTGTTCGCTCTTGCTGCATTTGGCCTCTGGAATGTGGCAACATTCATCCGAAGGAGTGAGTGTTTGACCTAGAAAGTCAATTTAAATCCTTCATGTGTAAATAATTTTGACTCTGAAGTTGATTATAAGATGAATAGACAAGCTGCACAAGATGAACTTGTGTGTTTAAATGAATTTGAAAAGATTAAAGTTACATCAACCATATTTATATTCATGGAAGATAATTCCTATATGAATGGTTGGACTAGAAAATAAACAAACTGCATTCATGGATTTGTGAATGCAGGAGACACATTAACATGTAAGTTAAAATAATGTATATTATGGTATGGTTTGTTTAAAAAAGCAATTCTGAAAATTTTTATTTCTAATTCCTTTGAATCGACAGGCATCTGAAAAAAAAGGCAGTGACAGGAAAGATTGCCTTGTAATTCTTTTCTAAAATGGAAGATTACTGATCCACCCTGTTTAAAAAGAAATGTCTTTGTGTTTCTGTTTGTCTTAGCAGCAGTATAAAGAGAGGGGTTTTTCACATTTACTGACTCTTCTGCTTTAAGTGACTGAACCTTCTTCCTGTATACACCCTAAATCCCAGAACAATATTGTTTTATTTTTTTGTAAAGTGATTTTTTTCTGCTGTGTAGCACAAATGTTTGGCCCTAGAATCCCACTGCAGCCACTGAGAATGTTACAGCCATGATGGAGTGAATGAGGATGAACACATGAACAATCACAGCACTGCCGTTAAAGATCTTGTTCCATGTGTGTTGCTAGTTACTTTTAGTATTTAGTATTAGAGGTCTTGCTCCATCAGATTGCTAGTATTTGTGCCTCATGACTGACATTACAGGTTGAAAAGATGATAAAGGTCAGAACAGATGGAAAAAAGATGATCAGAGTTCTGAGGCTTCAGGGTGAATAGAGCATTTTATGTGGTTATTAAAGTAATCCAATTTCATCATTTCATTTAATCTAATTTTTCATCATTTTATGTTTTTTTTTAAAGGCTTTCTTATCCTTACTAAGAAGAATATGTACTCACAATCTAGAGAGGAGGAAATTTAAAAATCGAATAAAACTTTTACTTGGACAATCAAACCTATCTGCAATACATCTATGGAGCATGTGCAGACGTCTGCACCCTCAAACAGACTTTGAGATACGTGAGAACCAGCCAAATGTCTCTGACCCATCCTCATCTTGCATTGAAATGTGTGATCTGGTCCTCACAATGTAGCACTTACAACAACAACACACACACGCACACACACCCACACACATCTGTGTAGTTCTATGTTTGTGAGACGTTTGAAAGACAGTGCACAGGTGTAGCAAATTAGTGTTGGGACGGAGCTCAAGCACACAGGTGAGACACAGAGTGGTAATCAAATCACTGTGAAAGGAGTAACATGAGAATCCCCAAACGGACAAAGTCTCTGAACAACGGTGCAGAATCTGTGCTGACAGAGCCTCGCACAATCCGTGGTGTCACTGCATTAACTCCAAACCGCTAAGGTGACACAGTTGAACACATTTGATCTACAGGTGAGAACAGAACTGTACTCTTAGATTGTATTATGCAGACCTGTGAGGAGAGGTGTGAGTTTAATGTCCATGCAGCTCATTTACAACAGAACCGGGGCATCATTTAATAAACGATGTCTGACAACCAGTGAAAGAGCAGCTAAGTCCTTTAGGGGTTGAATGCTCAAAAGTGTGTGTGTGTATGTGTATGTGTACGTGTGTGTGTGTATTTGTGTTTGCATTTCATACCCTTTCTTCCCTGGAAATGTGTTTTAATGGATATGACTAAAGCATTATAAAGATAATTGTTTCCTTAAGGCCAGCAGACTGTGGGCAGCATGAGTCTCGCCGGTCTTTAATTGTCATTCCATCTTGTTTGGCCTCACTGGTCTGTAGAACGTTAGATAATGACAGTGTGTCTCTGATTTAATCTGATGACAAGTGAAGATGGAAAAACAGCTTCATATTAGCTGGTCAGCCTATTTTTGGTGAGGCAGCTCACAAATGTAGAACAGTATGAAATGGCTCCTTTTCCCAAACATTATCTGTTTTAAACTTGAAATAAAATTGGTAAGGTCCTCTGCAGCAAAGTGTTTCGTTTATTTATAATACAAATTTATACAAATCACCTTGAAGACTTCTTTTGTCTCGATTCTCACCATTAGATGGCACCAATTCTTGCACACGAATGTGAAGCTAATATTAATTCTTTGACATTTTTGATAAAAGTTGAGTAAGGGTGAGCAGTTCCATATCCAGTTGGTGTTTGAGAGGCATTCAAAAGTCGCTGTGGACTTTTTAAGATGTATTACTGAATGGGGTTTAACGGCAGCTTGTTTTGTCAGCTGTTACTGGCTCTCGTTCCCACCAACTGCTGTCTTTAACAGAAAGAAAGATTTCTGTTTATTCTCTCTTCTTAGTTTGCTCAGAGAACAGACTGTAAAACTCTACAAGGCTTGAGGATTTTTTTTTTTTTTTTTTTAAATGTCATCAACCTGGCAGATAGTAGACACAGTGCTCTGAAAGGATGGAGATCACCACAATTGACGATTTCAAGCTTTAATGTCATTCTCTCAGTGGAGTTTAGAAACTGTGCCTGATGACTGAGCAAAGCTAAACTTTTCATCAGGGGGTTTGAAGCGAGATGGACGGGTGCTCTTTGCCGAGGTGGTGACGAGACAACGACATCTATGACAGCTGACTGACAGCACCGAGAGGACCCTTTTAGAACCTGAATGCTCTCATTGGATCAGCTATAGGAGGAGGTGGAGGAGGTGAGGCGAATCCACTGGTTGATATCAACCCAGCAGCAAAACTGACGGAGGATGTGAGCGTTTACTCGATTTGTTAATTTCTCATGCATTTTTGTTCATGCATTCTCTCATGGATAAAAGGCAAAAATAATTACATGGTATTTATATCTAAGCCTATTCAAGGTTAGCTTTGGAGTAATTGGTATCAGGGTGTTTTCTATTGAAAACTGATGAGATTTACCACTTCATTAGTGGTAAATCTCTCGCTGCAGCAGCACGTTGCTGCAAACATTCAGATTTTTTTCTTCAAGTTTCTTTATTGAATTTGAACTGTCTACATGAGAGTCAAAAAAGAAACCAACCACGTGAATCCCACTATCCCTCCTGACAATCCATATGTGATCTAGTCACAGTAAACTACAGTAAATTGTGATATAACAAATACAAACAAAATAAGTAAATAATTAAAGGACAGTAAGACAAAATATAGTAACATATTCAAATGATACCTTTAAGGCTTCCCTCTCCATCATCAGGAATACCAGTAAGACTGTTGTTAATATAAGACAGCAGTGGGCCCCAGGTTTTGTGAATGCTTTGAAGGATCCCTACTGTTGGAACCTATGACTGTAGAAATCGTAAAATTTCACATATGCAACTGTTGAAAACTGGTGAAGAGGCATTTTTGTCATTTGAGGAGAACGGTTTGCCTGGCAAGCAGAATGGTAAAGGCCATGACACGCTGTGTAGTAATGAGCAGATTTTTACTCGGAGGGAGACCAAAAAGAGCAGTCAGGGGATTTAGCTCTACATTTGTGTTGAGGGCCTGTTTGAGAATTTGGAACATATTGGATGGAACATTGGTCAGCCTCGGGCACATCCAGAAAATTTGTGCAAGTTTGACTGTGGATTGCTTACAGCAGTTACAAGCACCACTGTGACAGGGGTAAACATTAGCCAATTAAACTTCGGTGAGATGGACTCTACGAAGCACCTTCAAGTTTTAGGCTAGCTGGTTCAAACTGATGAAGAATGGAGCAGTTTTAAAATGTCCCTCCATTGGACATCAGTGCATTTTAGGTGATGCATTGGGCACTTATGGGGAGCAGAGAGCAGGAAGATGATATCTCAGTATGAGCCCAGGATGAACATGTGTCTGCACCTTCACCATTGATATAAAACTTTACTAATGTTTATTAGACTGGTGCATTATACCAAAGAAATGGAATGTGAGAAAAAGATGTAGAAATTTTGGTTCGGTTTAGTTTACCTCAACCTGCAAGGGACGAGTACTGGCAAGTCTGACATGTATTTATCTAATAGTGGCTGAAAATTCTTTGGAAAATGTTCACTGAGGGAGATGGTAATAAACACCCCCAAATACATGAATCTCTTTTTTAATTTTTAAAAGGAAATATTGATTGTGGAAGTTACATTGTTAATGGAAAAACTGATCCCGAATTGACAAAACTGAATGGACACTGTTAGTATGTATGGAAGCAGATGGTGTTGCGTAAGTTAGAATCTCTAAAATAAAAAAATAGAAAGCCCCACTCCACCAAGTTGAAGGCTTTCTCGTACCATTATAATACAGTTGTGTTGGATGTGGGTGAGAATATGATGTTCAGCAGACTTCTGGTTTTGAAGAATGAACGTCTCCCTAATGTAAAGCCAGTCTCCTCCAATGAAATTATTGATGACATCACACTTTGGAGGCAGAGGGCAAGAAACTTAACCAGAAGTGAAAAATCTACATTTAAAAGCAAAACTGTTTCATAGTTTCTACAGGAGGTAGGATCCCCATCTTCCTTCAGAAGCAGAGAAATAAATGCCTCGTATATGGCCACTGGCAGTCTGCCTTCAGTAAAGGAATCATTGAGCATTCTTACAAGGATGGGAGCTAATAACCAGGTATGCCACTGTAAAACTGTCAGAAACAGATTTCCTTTTTTGCATAGAATTGGTGGCTTCATGCACCTCCAACAAAGGCGTGAGCTTACCCAGTACTCTTGTAATATTCACATCTATCTGAGGGTATGTTTACTTATTTTAGCTTAATTTGAGGAATCAATCTAGAAGTGCTAGCTGCACGGGCCTGCAGCAGGAGTCTCCTTGCCTTATCCTTCTGCTCAAAAAAAACTCTGTTTTGATCACTGCAGCTGTCTCTCCACTATGCGTGTCATTAGCAGGTCATGTTCCGAATATAGTAGTTGCGGTTTCTTATTGAGGGTGGGGGTGGAATAGGTTCCATCGAGTCTTAGAAGATCCTCTGCAATTTCCACCAGCCTAGCCCATTTACCCCTTATCATTTGGGAAATGTAAAATATCACCTGTCCCCAAATAGTAGTTTTAGAAGCTTCTCACAGATTTATACTTGTGACATCAGGGGTGTTGTTAAACTCTGTAAGAACAGATTTGAGTTTCAACAAAATCTTTAAACTTATTATCTGACAGCAAGTGCGAATTGAGCCTCCATAGTGAACGTGGAATTGTACAGTATTCTGTGGTCAGGGGGAGTTATTGGGTGATACACATTTACGCAGGCTTGAAGATTGTTATCAAGAAAAAAGAAATCAATTGGGAGAGTGTGGCGTATATGGGGGGGAAAAAGAGAAAGCTCTACCATGGGGGATTTTAGCCTCCAGGGATCAGAAATTCCCAACTGCGATGCTTATGTTTTTGCTATGTTCACTGGTTTGGATAGTGGGATTTGTATAGGGGAAGAAAGAAAACATTCAAAGTTCATGACCACCCTGAGGGCTACCTCAAAATCAAGGAACATCATGTGAGCACTCCAGCTCATATCTAACCACTAAACTGAGCTTTTGGGCCCTCTACTCTTCCACCAACAATATTTAACCCCGTAAGTCACAGAAAAAGTTATGTACTGTGTTCTGGAACGGATGTGCATGTATTTTTCTGTCTTCCTCACCTCTCCTTCCCCATTTTGCCTGCATGTGTGAAACACTAATATCCATCATTGGTTAGAGTGATTAGGCTGTAATGATGTAGGCTACTAATAATACATGAGTTTATAAAAAATGTCTTTTTGAATAAATGTGTAATGTCAAGACCAGTTAATATCAATGTCTGTTCTGTGCAGGTTTTTGTCCCTCATCGCATCCTGTTTTGTTTTTGAAGTCTGGTGTTGTCCACATATTCCTGTCCAGTTTCCCACCTGTGTGATTGAGTTGCCCTCCCAAATGTGTTCGACCTGTGTCTTGTTGTCTTCCTCCACATCATGCATATGAGCAATGTTTCTCTTCTCTGCTAGATGGTCTTGTCAGTCCCTGAGTGGTCCAGCCTACTTGTCTCCCTGACTTTTCTTCATGAGTGACTTGTTTCATGTGTTTCTGACTTTGGAGCCAGCTTTTTGAATATTTGTACTGTTGCCTGATTTTTTTATTTTTTATTTATTTATTTATTTTTTGACCTCCTGGTATCGACTATTTTTTGAATAAACAGACTTTGATTCAGAGCCCTCTGACTCAGTAATTGTGCTGCCTTTGACAAGTAACAGAAGAGAAGAATACTTCAGATAACCCAGCAGTGGTGAAAGATGAAAAACAGAATTTAAAATAAAGCTGTAAAGAGAATGTAAAATGGCCAACTGCAAACTGCCTGGAGACAAGCTTCCTGTATTTAGCATGGGAGAGGATTAAAGATGATCAGAATTTTCATAATGTAAAAGAAACAGATGAAAAAAGGAATACAAAAAGCACTCAAATCAACGAGCTAGTAATGTGTTTAAATGCCCGGCTGGTGATTTTTATTCAACACTCAGTACAGTCAGAATACCATCAGTCCGGACCATGACTACTAATGACACGGTCTGCAAATTTACTCCAGTCCCATCCAGTGAAACAGCTGGCATCACGTTAACTCCTGGTTACCTAGATCCTCTCTTCACCTCTACCTGTGCCGTGTCCTCTGCCCTGTGTCTTGTTTCTTGAAACGATGGCTGCGGCCACCTCCACTGACTCAGGGACTCGCCAACTGAGGATCGCTAACTTATTCTCCACTAGTGTAGCACAGGATACACACATCTGATTTTAACTTTAGATGCAAGTCTATAGTCTTTCTGAAATAGTAAGAAATCAGATGCATTGACAGAGCTTCCAAGAACAGCACAGATGTGCTGGATCCTCTTGCGCGCTTCCATTCAAGAAAGCACACTCTCGTTGGATTCTTCTCTAGTGTACTGTATATTCTTGAGTCAGTTTAAAAATGTCTCATAAACAAGTGTGTCAAAATAAGTGAATCAACAAATACACTGCATGGCTGCATGATGGTGGAAGAATTTTCATTTATTTCATTAATATTGTAAATGTTTTAAAGAAACTGTTATATCTCCAAGGTAAAATAAACAGATCCTTTCCAGTCAGAGTGCTCTATGGTCTTACCTCTTACCTGTGGACTTTGTTACACTTCTAAAATCCCCAGCACCATCAGACTTTAAAAAACCAATGGTAGATGTAGCCATTTTCCCCAATAAAGGGAAAATGGCTACATCCACCATGAAACGTTCTGAAAACCACCACCTAACCAACCTTGGTGGAGGGAACTGATATTTCACATGTCTGCAGCCTTAGCAACTATGGCATTGTTCCATAAAAAGGCCTGCTGGGAATGGGAAGAGTGAAGAGAGAGAGAAGAATCGCCTGCCATGGGTTTAAAAACAGTACTTGATAATCAAATTAGGTTTCCCAGAGTGCCATGGAAAACCTGCTCTGGGCTGATAAGATAAAGAACAAAGAGGGAATAAAACGAATAATAAAGGAAAGGGATAAAAGCCCAAACAAGGTGAATAAAGGGAAAATGTAGCAAACCTGTAACAATTCAGAAATTAGTCTTCTCTTGTAGATTCCCGCTCCATCCGTCAACGCCTGTTCCAGTTTCTCTTTTGTTCCTATCAGCATGTCTGTAAAAATCACACATTCTTTGTCTACAAAGGGATTTCACTGTGAACACGTTGTGATTTCACTCTACTAATCTACCACCAGGTCACCGCAGAAGGCAAGGCTCTGATTGGCAAATTGAACGTCGCTTTAAGTATTTCCTGACAAAAGAATTGTTCATGAATGCAGCTCATGTGAAATTGTCTTGTCTGCAGTTCAAAAAAATGTTTAACCAGTTCTACCATCCCTGAACCAGTGGAATGATGGTATATAACAGGCACAGAGCAGCTTAATTGGCCCTTTTATTCTGCACCAAATTTAAAATGTGACTAAAAAGTGCTCATTTCTTCTTTAATGGCTCGATAATAGTGAGGTTTGTATTCAGATGTGTAAACAGTAAATGAAACTGGGGCCTCTCGGAAGGGAAAACAATACAGTTAAGAAGCTAAAATGTCTCATAATAACAGAGCAACAGGATCATCTATCTGCTCCTTTATGCTGAGAGGAGCAGAAGGGCCCCAGAAGCCCACTAAGAGGTCTGCAGCGGGCCACTCGTGCCCGTTTCTGCCTGAGCTGTAACACGCGGGCTCCACGAGGGTGGCACAAGGGCCTGATGTCAAGTGGGCCCTGTGCTCACAGCCCACCCGTGTGCAGCTCGAGTGGCATTTGAGAGCAGAACTGGCAGATTTGTGAGTGGCGCCCTGGTTCTCCTCACAGGCAGAGAGCAGCTTCTCACTGAGCACATGTGACAGATGTTGGAGAGAGTCTAGCGGAGCTGCTGAGAACGTTCTACTGTCTCCACCACCCCTTCCTGGTGGTGGGTTCGTGATGTCTGGGGGGGGGACGTGCGGACACTCACATGACATCTGGAGGCACCCTTATTGCGGTTAGGAGGAGATTTTCAGAAGGCACTGGTGCAACAGGCTCTGGGTTCATTCTAGTGCGTGGCCATGCCTGGTGTCATGTGACTGGAGTGTGTCAGCGGTTCCTGGATGATGAAAGTATGGATGCGATTGGCTGGACTGTTGCCAGACCTGAAACTACTCAGGCACCTCTGGGACATCATGAAATGTTCCAAGTGTTGCTGCTACATCACAACACACCGACTGATGTCCTTTTCCAAATTATACTATGAATAAAATAAAGATTTAAGCGGGAATATGCAATTCATCAGGATCTGGTATGTGATTTCACTGTTCCCTGTATTCGCCTGAGCGGTGTATTGTTGTTGTTATTGGCTGTATTTTCTGATTGACCTTCCACATGAACAAAAGAAGACTGCTGTTTGACAAACGGCATATTAAATAAACCACTCATATTAAGATTATCCCAAAGGATTTTTGAAGGTATCTTTCAGCACCAACACGCTTCTCTCTTGAATCTTTTGCTGTGATATTCAGCTACGGAACTGCAGGCACTGCAGCTCCAGCCATCTGGTCAGCCTGTCTGCTCTTCCATGCTGCTGTCACTCACTCCTACCCCCTCAAGTGTCACTCAGCAGCCTGGTGGGCGCTGTGGATGAAGAGCAGCAAGCAAACATTAGCATCAAGAACTCCAATTACTGAGGTTAACAGTTGACAGTTTCAGTGCAAATCCTTCAAGGTTTCTCACATTTATCCAGTGCAGTCGGACGTACGCGGTGTAAAAATGACATCACCATGGACACCCAGAGAGGATGACGCAGTACTCCCTGACCTATGGAGTATTTTCATGAGATGGAACACAGACGGACGTTTCAGATTGAGTTGAAGAATAACTTTGACTTTAAGAACAGCTGTGGAAATTGTCATCAATGTTTTATAGAAGACACAATGCACATATGCCTGAAGTTATTTAGTCCTCAAACCAGCCACAGTCGTATCAAACAGCTCGTTTATTTATTTATTTTGTCCTCATTTTCACCCCTGTTTTCATGATGACACATTATAAGGAGGATATTTTGAGAACAAAAAAATGCTGTAGCTCCTCTCCAGCTGCCTGTGCATGAGATGCTGGGTACACCCTGGGTGAGTCGCTGGGCCAACATGGAGACCAACAACCATTCACACTCACATTCACACCTAAGGACAGCCACTTCAGCTCTTCCCCAAATGCATGTCTTTGGACAGTGGGAGGAAGCCCGAGCACCAGGAGAGAACCCACGCACATACAAACACCACGCAAAAAGGCCCCTGGCCCCCTGTGTGCCGTTCCACTGCCTGAATATGCAGCTTCTCCACAAATGGAGAGGAAAGCGTGACAGAAGTATACCGTTTTCTGAAAATGTCATATTGTAAATGGGGCTTTAGATACAGAGATGTTCTTAAAGCATAAATTCTATCCACAGAATGTATGCGCTTTTTAAAATTGAGTTATTACAAACTATATATATTATGAACTTGCATATGTTTTTTGTTTGAGATAATTTCCTTAGGCTATGCTACAATTGTCTAAACCAGTCCATTCCAACAGGAACCCTGCTATGCTACTGAAAATAAGGCTGCAGAGGTGGTGTTCACAGTTGAAATTGTCTGAAGGAGAAAAACAAAATACTTTCACATCATTATGCTCTTATTGAACATTTTCATGCTGTGCACTGGCATGCCAACATGTATGGTTGCATGTGTTCAGACACTCTGGAAACTATATTTTAGCAACAACAAACCCTGTACAAAATGCAATTCTGCAAACACAATCATGTTGTTCATCTCTATTCTTTATCTACTTATTTCTTGCCTCTCGATTTTTCTCTTCGATTTCATCTTATTCACCAATCTTCCTCTCCTCTCCTCCATCTCTTCCATTACCATGTTTGCACGCTTGCCCAACCTCCCTCTATCTTTGCCGTGCATTCCTTATTTTTTAACAAATAAGTTCCAGTTCAGAAAGCAAAGGGACTTTTTTTCAGCATTATTATTGGAGCACGTTGGCTGTGGTGTAGGCAAAGTGTGCTGAAGAGGAGGAAAAGAGATGAAGACGACACTGCCAACCAGAAAAGTGTGCATCTTCTGCGTGAAAGGATTCATGTGTGTTTGTGTGGGTCCATCTGTGTGCAGTTCCCTCTTTCTGTTTCCTCCATCTGTCCCTTCAGCCTTGACGTCCAAACCCTCCTCTAATGTGTTGTCCAATAAGCCAATGATTATCATATCGGTGCATTATTAGCGCCCGGTGCTGCCTGGCTCAGGATCAGTAATTGCTGTCCATGCAGGGGAAATGGGAAAGGAAATTACATCTGCCTATTGAAAGAGATTGTTTCCTTGTTAGTCCTAAGGGACAGCATTGACCCTCCGCGTGCATTTGAATGCAGTTGTGTGAACTTGAGAGCGTGCACATTTGTGTGTGTGGGGTGTGTGTGTGTGTGTGTGTGTGTGTGTGTGTGTGTGTGTGTGTGTGTTTGTATTTATAATAGAGTATGCAGATGAATGTGGCTCTAATAGCTGGTGGTGTTAAGCAGGACATTTGGACAAGGGCAGAGCTGATGTATAGGTGTCTCCAGCCATCTGTGGGGGACTTGTGTTTGTTCCAAATACTAATACTCTGGAGTTGGTCAGAAACCTGCCTCAGGTGTTGCAGAAAGCTACAAAACTGTTCTTTTGTTCTATTTTAATAGGTATTCTAAGGTGACATATGTTAATTGTTTTTAATTGTTCCATAATCCTCCATATTATGGTGAATAGCTCACAGAAAAAATTATGCAGAAATCACTCGAAGTGAGGCCCTGTTGTAAGATTTGAACTTTCGTTGAACCTGAACTGATTTTCCTTCCTGAACTCATTACCAGTGGCTGATTTTACACAGGGGCATCTAACCAAAGAGCAACTTTACCAGGCTGAAATAACAGAACACCAAGGCAAAATATGCATCTAGGCTGAGTGGGTTTTACTATCAGACATCATCATGACAAAAGGAATCTGGATTTATATCTGTTAGTCCTACAGTTTACAGAAAACAAGAAAGTAAGAGCCGCGAACATACAGGGTTCAAAAAGAAAATCATAAATGAAACATCCACACAACCTTCACAGGTTCCTGATTAGGATCACAGTGCTGGGATCTGTCCCACACAACAGGAATACACCCTGGACAGGCCACCTGTCTATCACAGGACACACACACACTGGCCTTTCATTTTCCAAGTGTGAATTAAAGCCAATACCTGCGATAACACTATTATATCTTACAACTTTCCAAACATGAGACACCTCTGCTTTGTGGGAAGATGTCATTTTTATATCCATCCTTGCAAACTAGCACAACATCTGCGGCACGCAGCAGCTAATCTAATATAGTGTTGCTATTAGAGTTGCTACATGCTGTTTTTTCCCCCTTCGGCTAATGCAATCTGCAACATAGGTGATATTGTCTCCTTCTTCCCACCAAATCAATTTTATTTGACTTAAAACCCATTTCTGAATGAGTTACGGCAACTAGTAAAACAAGAAATTTGAAATATACTGTTCTGCCATGGAATCGATGACTCCTGATTGAAAGTAATATTGCGCAGTTGGAAGTGATCTGCAGTGAAACTGCTCACATAGAAAATAAGAATCAGCCGCTGTCTACAGTTGTGTCTGCACAAGGGGATTTCCATAGCCTGCCTTTTATTTTTAAATTATTCGGTGCATGCCATATGAAGTAAATAAAAAATCAATAGAGTAAATAATTTGACTATTTTGAGCTTATTTAGGTGTTAAAATGTCAGAATTCACATCCAGTTTAGATCAAAAAGCTGCATTTATCAGTCAGGAATGACCTTGTATGGACTGTTACTCAGTCATTAACTCAACAGTTCTGCAATTTAGGCCCACAGATAAGATTGATTTGTATCGATCTGACGGAAGTGTTCTCATCTTGGCTCCCTGGCAATACAAATGCAATTATCCGCTTACAAATGTATGCTACAGCCATGTAGGCTCCTTCATGTCTGATCATAGTATGATTTTGGTACATTTCAATATTATTTAACTCTATTAAGTCCCTTAATTGACAGTATTTGGTGGAAACCAGCAACATAAAGTGACATTTTAAATTACAGATTTAAGATGACATAATTTCAGTATTCATTTTCATTCCATTTCCCCCCTTTCCCCTGTGGTGTGTAGTCTCTCCCTCATTTTATACTTATATTTGAAAATGTGTGTAAATGTTTTTTTTAAAGAAGAAAAATCCCAAAAAACACTAACTAATTTATCAGTGCTCACAGGGATACAACCAAATTACAATGTTAAGATAAAGAACTGAGTGAACTCGTCGCTTAACTAAACAGGAGGTTTCATTTATGACTATTCAGTTATTCCAAGATAACAGCTGACCTCGCATTACAACCATCGCTTCATCCACGAGAATAATAACACTCTTTCTGCTAAATAATGGTACAGCAAGATGATGACATCACTTCCTTCTCCCCCTGTAAACACCACCACCATCACAACAACACGCATGTGCACACACACACACACACACACACACACACACACACACACACACACACACACACACACACACACTGCTGGAGCCATTTATAGGCTGATAACTTTTTGCTCTCACACTTTCTGGCTCTACTGGTGACAGATGGGCTGAGATCTGTTTATCTCTTCCAGAACTGCATGTGATTGGTGGATTCTTGTCAGGGGAATGGAGCAATTCTGAGTTGAAGTACTGGGACATGGAATTGTGACTAGGTTTGTGCTACTAACACTGGGGTGAGGAAACACTTCCAGATACTTCAGAGGGGATTAGGGCATGGTTCAGTTTGCTCCAGTCCCCCGAAGCCAGGATGAAGTTTTTTAATGTTCTTCAAATTTGTTAAAACACAACTGGGATGATCTATGATGATCATGTGGACTGTTTCTTTGAGCTCCTGAGCTTCATGCTCTGGCTGCTTTTCCATTTGTGTTGAGAACAAAGGATGAGTATGCCTGAGTGTCCTTGTGAACCCATGACCTTTTTGACTCTTTATGTCCTCTGGTCTACCTGACTCTCTTTTCTTACCCTTTTGTCACTTCTTAGTTTGTGGCTATTGATTGATATGGGGGTGTGCTGATCGAAGGCCCCTGCAGCCTGTCCTGTTAGTTAATGGTGACCCAGCTGACCTGTTCCTATTGACTCTCCCTCCATCCCTCTATCACTCCATCTGACCCCTCCCATCATCAAATTCTCTGGGTTATCCGATGGTATTGAGCTCCCACCCTTCGACCTGATGTTCTGTCACATTTTGAACACATACTGAATCCGCAATGCTGATGTTTTGATGGTTTTTCTCAAAAACTGTTGGTAAAACCTACTTAAAAGCAAATCGACTTTAAAACAAGTAGACATCTTCTGATATTCGGTTATAAAATAATAATGGCAACAACAACAACAACAACAACAACAACAACAATAATAATGTTGAAATGATACTGATTTTGATAAAATATATTAAAATAGATAAATACTTATTTTTACTGTGTTATATGCAGTTATACTGGGCCTATTTACATATATGTATGAGATATATTGTGATCATTTTAAACAAGATTGAAATTCACACACATTTTTTTCTATATATTTCTTCATTGATTCTTGGAATTTCCATAAATAGTTGTATTGATCTTCATACTTGAAACCACTTTTTTACAGTCTCTCTCTTCCTTTCAGGCTTTCAGGCCCGTCTAGTGGGAGACTGGAGTGCTCTTTGGTGGCGCCTCATTTCCATTTTGATTTCTCTTTGCTTTAGTAGTTCATCATCCGCCTTGTTGCCTCACCTCCACTCGAACCCTCTCTCTTGACACCGCTGGCTTTCATCTAACCCCCACCACCACCATGTCCTCGTGGCTTGTTTGTCTATGGGTTTGTTGTTAGTTGAGATGATGGCGGACCCATTACAATGCAGCACCAGATCTGGTCTCTGTGAAGATTAGACAGCACACCACAGATGTCCATGAAGACAAATGATCATCCTATATGAAATATGATATTTTGTGGTTCTTCCCCTCCTGTGACTGTAGTGATGCGAGGAATGATTGAACCGTTTCAGCAGCATATTTCAACAGCTCGTACTGTATATGACATCATGTCAGGAACTGAAAGAGCTATTTTTTTCTTCACTGGAGAATCTCCAATCATCTATTTCCTGTCATAGGCTGATTTACAATATCAAAACAGAGCACGTTTCACTGTAATTGATGTGCTATGCACTCTACCAACCAGTCACAACACTTGGACACTGTTTCTAGCATTAAAATAAAAATTCCTCTGGTACAAAGGTCGTTATTTCAATCCCCGATCCCTGTACCCCTCATACAATAGTTATCTTTTATTACCTAGTTTCAGCACTGTGCTACAGTTGAGTACCACCTCAGCATAGGTGGTGATAGCAAGGCAGCTAACGTAATCTCAAGTAAAGCTTCACTGGTACCTGTGAGCAGCCCTGCTGGGAAACCTCCTCATTTCAGGTTGCTCTGTCTAGATTCCCTCATCAGCCATCAAGCACAGAAACACCTGTGCTTCTTTGGTGGACCACGGTGCTGAGTTGAAGCCATTACTATATCGTTCACAGAAGTAATTAAAATGTTTGGTAGCTTTCTAAAAGGGCAGCCTTGAATCTTGATGAGCTGCTCTCATGAGTCACCCAGTGATGTCAGGGGCCAATCAGTGGCTGCAGTCCCATTATCAGCTTGATGCAGCTCCCTTGGAAACCCGGCTGAGTAGGTACTCAAAAAGTAACTGGTACCAGGTGCTATCAGCTAATGGAAAACCCTGAAACCCAAGTCCAGTTGAGTTGAGAAGAGCCAAGAAGGTGCTAATGGAAAAGGTCCAAAAGTGCACATATGATCCCACTTTTCAAGACCTAGAGGAAATGTGTTCATTCTTAAAATGGTTTGTAGTATTTTGTCTTTACAGATGTAACTAAACTGCTGTGTTTGTTTGTTTGGCAAACTGACTTCAGCATTTTGACCACAATCAGCAATGTCCAGAGCATGAGCAACAACTCCTTTGGTGGAAATATGCAGAAGATGCAGAAAAATCACAGTGAAAACATGAACAAAAGGCTAAATAAAAATATACTGGAGGCACAAAACAGCACAAAATGTAGCATTACGTAGGGATTACATTAGGATAAAGTAGATATTTTACAGTACAATTGGCCTTAAAATATCATCACAACAGACTGCGGAGGAACAGTGATGCTCACCTGCTGCACTCTGTCTTCTATTCCCTGATTTCATTTGGACCCGGGAAATAAAATTGAAGATCAAGTGAGCAGCCCATAAACTTCAGAGCTCATCGAAGCGAACAAGCCGAGAAACGATTCAGCGCATCAGTCATGTGTGTCCTGGAGATGGAGCACCGCGCATTTGGGAGTAACTCACATTTTCTTGAATGCATAGAAGGGTCAGGGCATGTAGACAGAATTGAAACCATCCCTCCATCGCTGCACTTTCCCATATTTTTCTCTCAATATCTCCCTGTCCCCTTAATGGCCCCTGCCTCTCGCTGTCTCTTTATCTTTCTCTCTTCACGAGATAGTTCAGGAGTCCACTCAGATCCGGGGTCATCACACACACCACTGCGGGGCACCATTCTGTCTCTGCTGCTGTCAAATAGTTTCTCCACAGAGGGACGGACGATTACAAAAATCAAGGATCAAGATAATTAGTATTATTACTTATTCATTAATTTTCCGTTCATCTAATGTTGATGTTTTGGGGCTGTGGGGAGGACCTGGACTACCTGGATAAACCTAGTAGAAACTGGGAGACTCCACACAGAAAGGCCCCTGAGCCTGGATTCAAACCCAGGACCTCATATGCTGATCATGGATCTCTCAAAGTCTTCTGAATAAATCAGGCCTGTTCAGTGACAAAACGTTCATTATTGTGATTGGTGACGGGCCTTGGAAGAAGACGTTTGTGTGTGTGTGTGTGTGTGTGTGTGTGTGTGTGTGTGGACGAGTACAGAAGGAGAATAATGGAAGGCTGCAAATTGTCTGGAAAAGAATCTGTTAGTGCCAGAGTCTTAGGTGTTTCAACAATGGGTCTGAAAACATTAGCTGCGCTGGTGATAAATCATTAAAGACACTCAATGGGGCCAGTCCTCTTCAACAAGAACAAGTGAGCCTTTTTAGCACAACCTGGTACAACGAAGAGGTGTGTGTTTGTGTGTTTGTGTGTGTGTGGGTGTGTGTGTGTGAGAGGAGGGTGGGGTGCGTTGGTGGAGAAGAAATATGAGGGAAAAAGAGTGAATGGTAGCCAAATAAAAATGCGATCCAGTAACCGAAGGAAGATGCTCACTTGATTAAAAAGTTGTTCTGGTTGCGGGAGGACTATCACAAAGCCATTCATAACTGGAGAACACCAACACATCGCTCACAAAGTTGTTCCACAGCACGAAAGGAACAAACGCTCTGTTCCAAGACCAAGAAAAATGGATTCAAAACAATGCTACGTTAAAGTGTCAAGGACTAACTCTGCAGGCATGATTGTTTCACAACTGGGTCATGAATCCTCAACGATATAAAGACAGTTATTAAATCTGTATTTTGGTTGTGATGTGAACAGAAGTTCATGGAGGCGTAAAACTTTAACTCTTGAACTGTTTGTATTCCTCGGCACCAGAATGATCTTCAGCCACAATCTGACTTTGTAATTTAGAACAAGAGTCAAGAAGCTGTGGGGGTGGTAAGAAAGAGAAAAGAGATAGTGAAAGAGCTGTGGATCTAAAAAGTAAAGATAAAGTTGGAAACCTGAAAGAGAGAGAAGGAGGGGAGATTGGGAGATGAGAAGGAAGTGGGAGAGAAAGAGGAAATGAGACACTGATGGAGACAGATGGGAGGCAGGGCTGTCGGGAGATGGAGAGGCGGGATTCCAATATGACATCTTCATTTTCCTGCTAACGGCGTGTCAGTGGTTTGGCAGCAGGTGACCAGGGCGGGTGGGCCGGGGGTAGAGGGGGCAGGTGAAAAACCTCACATGGCCAAGAATCAATCTATCCACCTCAGTCTCATCAGTGCCTGCAATACTCAGCACACCACCGCAAACTGCTCCGCCTCTGCCGTCTCCTTCACGTCCATCCCACTCTTTTGCTTTTTAATAATTGATAACAATGACATCATACCCATGTTTGGAGGTGATGAGCTCTTCCCCTGCTGTTTATACTCAAACTAATGTGAATTTCTTGTATGTCTAATGAGAATTCTAAACTTTAAGAACATGCTAGAGATTCACCTCTACCTTTGAATAGCATCATCAGCATGCTACTCCAGCTCGTGCCTCTGTATTCAGTTGAAATCCCATTACTGGACACTCTGTGATGAGCCATTTTCATTTCTGCTCGTTTGTGCCTATTATCCCCCAGCTTGTCAAACAGAGAGTCCTGCCTCCTTCCTGAAATAAAATCAGGCAGCTTTTAGGCACAGCCTGCACAGCTGAGATCATCCGAGGATGATTTGACCATTGATAGTAAAACACAGTCGTGTCTCACACGTGTAAAACACAGGTGTGTGAGCTGCATCCGAATGGGGCTATTGCAGAAGACGCAGCGTGAATCTGCCTGTGTGACAGGTGTTTTCTACAAAGGCGCTGTTTACTAAGACAAATGTTTAAAGAGTGTGTTATATCATTTTTCTTTCTTATTTCATTGGGATTCGGAGGAGGGGACTGTCGCAGACTTTGAGGTTGCTACCTGCAATCACTGTTCACCCAGAGGTCAAGGAAACGGTTCTTGTTGATAAGTCCAAAAAAGCACTGCTTCTTTTGTTGTCCTTTTATTAGACACACACCCAGGTGAATTTTTTAAAAAGGGAAACTACCAGGGCAAGCCGAACACGCTGCTGCACCACCTGCGGGCATTTATCTTTTAGTAGCGTTCCGTTTACTGACAGATGAGCCACACACCCCGAGCAACGATTAAGTATCTTGTCAGACGGTGAGCCCGGGGGACCTGAGGGGCAGCCAGCCATAAATGGACAACTGAAATTGCGCTGACCGTTGTACTCCAAATAGGCCTGCCACAATAGGTAAACACAGAGGGAACCACATGCTAGGGCCTGAAAGTCAATCCAGTCTCTACTAACATTAAAACGCTTTAAAGTTGACATCTTCTGCTACGATAACTGGTTTTCCCCCTAAATCCTAATCAGCTACTCTGAGCTCCACCCACAGATGCTTTTTGCACTGCCCATCACTTCTGCTGGTGAGGAGATGCGAGGGTGGCTTCCCGTAGGCGGACCCTTGCGCAGGTAGCTGTGATTGTATGGGATGAGAGATCCAGTGTGAGGATGGGGTTATTCAAATCAACCCCACTGTTAGGTAAAAGCAGGACGGAAGTACAAAATGGACTATTTTGAGGCACATTCACAGACTACGACAATGTAACATTGAATTAGTTGTTGAAACCAATATTTACTGGGTGAGGAGGCAATCTGTATATGCAAATATATGGACTAAAACATGAGTTTTGCATAATATGTCCCCTTTAATACAACATAATGTGGCAACTTTCAAACAGTTTCCAATTCAAATAGTCTGGTGTCAACATTGCAAAATTCTCGGCAACAACTTACTTTTTTCGAATCTACCATTAAAAATGTATTTCCATATGGGAACATTCTTCAGGATATACTACAACTAGCCTGAAAGTTTGCACATTCAGAGCTGACAGTGGATACACACCTCTCTTATCACTCAAAATACCACGGGTAGGAAAAGAAAAGGGAAATATTTACTGCGCCACACCAGTGCTAATATTAGCACCCTTACTGAGTGATACAGATGCCCTGAAGGAAGTGTATCTTCTCACTTTCCAAGCCTCTCCCACAAAAAGATACCAAGTGCGCGACTGACTCGTTCAAGTACACATTTGCATAGCGATCTTAATAATCTGATTTTCCTCCGGCTGCCATTGTGTTTGCTTTTATAA
This sequence comes from Lagocephalus sceleratus, assembly GCA_911728415.1. Taxonomy (NCBI): domain Eukaryota; kingdom Metazoa; phylum Chordata; class Actinopteri; order Tetraodontiformes; family Tetraodontidae; genus Lagocephalus; species Lagocephalus sceleratus. The sequence continues at coordinate 2,453,524 of CAJVRN010000030.1, read as the reverse complement.
GAGTGCTTATAATATCCAAATGTTTACCCTGCAGTCCCTCGGGCCAGGTTTAGTCTTTGGGTTCTAATAGAAGACAGCTATCTTTTTTATTTTTTTCTCCTTTGAGCAAACAAAGAGTGGCTGGATTTAAAGGATTGCTGATGTGTTCCATGTCCCACATTTCACCAGGGTACACAAGAAAAAAATGGTCAAAGCTGTCAACTGATGGACAAAATTGACTCGAGTGTATAGAATCATATAGAATCCAGGCTGCAACATGGGTGGGTGACATTTGTATATGTTTGAGGGTACCATGACATAGTGCATGAAAGAAAATGGGACCCTGACCCTTTAGCAACTCCAGAAATACATAAATCTGGAACATCATGTAAGATGTATGGCATAATCAAGCAGCACTTGAAGACATTAGTTATTATTAGTCATTTAGTTATTATTTCAGAAGATCTGACCTAGATGGAATTGATTACGCTGTTTCATAAGAGAAAATAATATCCTGCCAGAATGCCTAAAAGATGTCACTCTGCGCGTGGGCCTGCGTGCTCTCAACATCGCATATGCTTGCTTGTCCAGTCCAGCGGCTAGAGCAGTTTGAGTGGAGCAGCGGGCACTGTGCCCTTCATGGTCCTGACAGATGGCGCCAGTGGAGATGCACCCCTATTACCTCGGGCAGCGGGGACGGAGAGCGAAATTTAGTTAGGGAGAGGAAGGAAAAGGAGGATATAAGTGGAAAAAAGGCAATTCAAAGGAAAATTAGGCGAAAAGAAGCTGAAACTGTAACATACATGTGATGGGAAGAGGAGGAAATGATATATAAGTAAAATAAGCAGGATCATTGAGCTATCTTTTGGGAAACATGATGTTTTAGGGCTTTTCTCTAAGTTCATGGGGACGTTCTGAGAGACCATTGAGCCATGGCCACCCTGCCCTGAGCTGATTAGTCTGCAGAAGGGGTTTGCCTCCAGTCTGCCTCCCACAGCCAAGAAAATGGAATGACTGAGAAATAATTACTTTCTGCTTAGTCTAATAAGCAAAAAGGGAACGCAGATGGAGGAAGAGGGTATGGCAGAGGATGCCTCAAGTCAATCCTATTATGAACAGTAGCCAGTAGAGCTTATTACAGAGATCTTTATGCCAAAGTGTTAGTCGTGATCTCACTCATCCCAGTTTCAGAGAGGCCCAGCTTTAAAATGAGAAACTCTGTACGCGATACATGAACAGAATGAGAGGGCGAAGTGGAATAATGAGACTAAACTCAGCCATAACAACAGCCATAATGTTGATAAAGTGTGCAGGGCTGTTACCCTGTGAACACAAAATGAGATCATCCACCACATAAATGGGAAATGATTGTTATTGCCATGTTGTTCCATTGTTTACGGCTTGCAGAGGCATCGGTCTGGACAATGATGCTTTTAAAATGTTTCAAATGTTTTTTTTTATAGTGACAGGACCCCAGCAGACACATCTTGACAGATGAGACATGATCTCATTCACGTTAGCACTATTTACTGGCACAATGACACTTATTTAAGTCTTTTCAGGATTCCCGGGTTCTCTTGCGAGGACTTCGTCGCTGGGCTTTTACCAACCCTGTCCCCAAAGGTCTCCTTCTTCGGTGGCGTATGTCTTAAATGCAGCACCCCCCTTCCCCCATCCCCCACAAACTTCGAACCAGATCAGCGTTTTCTTGCCATGACCTATTTTACCCTCAGTGCTTCTCACCCCTCTAACAGCTCAACTACTCAGGGTGGCAGGCCACTGAACCCGGCTGCCCCAAGCTTTGCTCGTCACGCAGCATTTCACATGGGATTAATATCTCAGCCGGAGCAGTGGTCAGTGTTTACACAGATAGCGTGGAAAAATATAGTAATACAAATTAACAGGCAATTGTGGTTGTAAAGGTAAAGCCATGGCTTAAGCAGACAATAGTCACTTTTGAGATTTTACAATATTTTGCTTCTCCGTGTCTTAGGGACACGTGAGAAGAAAACACCCCAAAGACACGTTTAGGTGGTTATTTGGTGTCCAGAGGTTTCTTCTAAATTCCCTAAAACCCTGCATTCTGACATTATGTACATTGCTTAAAAATGTTTCTTCTGCACAATGGTATCACATCAAAATATGGTCACTTCCCGTCTATCACCAACTGAGAGTGAAAGAACCAGAGGCCATTTCCGATTGCGTGGTTGCTGACAGTGTATCACATGACTCACTCTGACTTTATTTAACTTTACTGTTGGTAAAGTGCATCTAAAAGCTTTTTTGAAGGCCATTAATGCTGATTTTTTTCCTCTAGTTTAGTGGGTTTTAGATGTGTTCTACTGATGTTGCCTTGGTTTTGATATATATGTTATATACAGTATAAATGTTTAAGTCTGTTTTCAGAAGTCTTTACAAACACCAGACTTTCATAAACATCTGTGTTGTGAAGAGTTTAACAGCTGGGTGTTTTCACATGTCATTCACAGCCTGATTTACATAAAAAATTTTCCTTATTCAAAACATAGCTGGTTTTCTAGTTTATCAAGAAATAAAAAACATAAACACAAAATATCGCATCTGGAATAGCTGTTGATTCCAATATGGAGAAACTTAAATATCTGGCTATGGTTATGGTCCAGTTACATTTTCTTTTTTTGGATGTGATTTTCTTTTCTATTTTTATGACTGAAATATTGAGAGACATACCCAGGTGAATGATTTTGATTACAATGAAATGCCCCTTAAGAGTGACCTTAATCAACGTCCGGGGGCCGACTCTGAGTCATTTCAGCGTCCTTTGGTCTGTCAACATGTCAGCGCTGGCACAGGCTTCCTGTGAGCACAGCTTAATGACTCTTTAATCTGTTCATCTTTTCATTTATTTATAACCATGGCACTGCGCTGGCATATGCCCAGCATGCATACAAGTCAACGGGGACTAATTAGCTGTCTTTTTTTTTTTGTTTAAGGAGTTTGCGACCGTCACGCAGTTTCAAGTTTGGATGAAATTTAGATTACGTCGAAGTGAGAGTGCGAGTGAGGACGGCCAGCCAGGGCCACGTTTAACACCCGGCAACCTGGCACCACTGTCCGGCTCTCTGCTCCCTTGCTGGCCTCGAGGTCACCAGACATGGAGGGCGGGTGAGGGGAGCTGGAGGGGAGGAAGTCAGGAGCATCCTGGAGCAGCCGCGATGGGCTGGAGCGCTACAGCCAGGCCCCCTCTCCGCCCCTGGCTATCCAAACCGTACGCACAAATGCACCTTTAGTGTCCTCCGACAGGCTTTTATCACTTCCTGAAAGTCAGACAGGAAGCTGCTCGGCCCATTTGACAGTTTGAATATAAACTTGTTAACTATCAGATACTGCCTGATGTGGATGTATGTATATTTAAACAGGCAGTGAAAGCAGTTTTCACTCAAATAGGATTTTCCAGATGTGGAATTTTTCACATGTGGTTTGAAGTCACAGAGAGAGAGAGGTGTTAATTCCTGATGGCATACATACAATATATTATTCATTATTCGGCTCATTAGGAAGGTGCTTGCTGAGAGAAGAAGGTGAACAGTGTGACGGGTTGTCCATTAAAGGCTGGAGCTCGGAGACCCCCTCAATGGATCCGGAGGGACCGTGGTGGTCCGATGATTTGCCACACTGTGCTGTTCTTTCAGAATGGTATTAAAAAAAAGCACCTCATCATGAAGGGATATCTCATGTGCTCAGGCTAATCTTCACCTCAGATGCTGCTCAGTACACGGTGAACAGTCAAGAGGTGAATGCAAAAAGATACGGAAACTATTAAAAATTCGCCATTTTCCGTCACTGAGTCTGAACACTCTTAATCTGATCAGAAAGAGTTAATTTGCTACAATTAGCTAGCATGCGTAGGATCAATTAGCAATCAGCATCCAATGCCAACTGAGGGAATAAAGCCGGAAGACTTTGCAGAAGGGAATTTCATTGAGCTGAACCCTGTTAAATAGCAATTTACTCCTCATATATTTGAGCTCTATGCTTGTTTGCTTTGCCTAACCAGGGCTGTGTGTCTGTTTTCTCAGCACGGATAATGGAAATGATATTTTCCTCTCATTTTCCACATCAGGAGATTAAAAAGCGAGTGGTTATGCCACTGTCAGATGGGATAGTGTGACAAACAGAGAGCTGGAAAAAAAACAAAACCCATCCCCCCCAAAAAAAATTAGCTATTCATCTTTTTCTTTTTTCTGTCCTTTCTAAAGCAATATCTGTGTTTATTGGGCTGGAATTAAATCTTCCTTTGAAATCGTTAATAGACGTTATGTTTGCTGGACTCTTTAATTTGCCGTTACGCTGGAGAGGGAGATGAGAACGATTAAACGTCGGAGCGACCCTCCCACCCCCGTTCTTGAACAGAGAGCTCCGAAAGACAACAATAAAAGATGGTTAAATTATTGATTGGGACACGGCGGGCCCGCTGCCCCTCTGGGTGCGCATCGATATTTTCCATGCAATTTAACTCGCTGCTGCCAGGGCGTGCCTGTGCATAAAGCAGTGTCTGAGTGATGTCCCGCGCTCTGTCATTCACACGTGCACATACTTGCACACGCCCCGTGCTTGATTGAACGACCAGGCACCATTGTGATCCCTCTTTATCAGCATCGCCTTTGGAGGGAAAATGCTGCTGAGCCGGACTCGATTACAAACGTTATCTGGACTTGGATGAAGCTAAAGTAAAGCACAGGCTGGATTGATACCTCCGGTTACCGCTGGCAAAGGTGGCCGTGGGGGGGGGCTTCAGTCTGCGTGAAACCCTCCTTCAGTAGTGTGCTGCCAGCTGAAATGAAATGAGAGGGAAAAATCCCGGCAGCAATCAACAACAACAAAGGGTTTTCTATGTTGCCCTCCCCACACACACACACACACACACACACATTTCCTTCTATGTCCAGGTTGTGCTAGTTGAAATATTGACCAGCTCTTTTTATTTCATCTCCACAGGCACTTTTATATGTAGAGCTTAGAACCACGTAATGTCTTTCTATCCATCCAATGCTGTGGGGGGGGGTAGAGGGGGATTTTTCCCACCATGATTTTGGCTTACAACAGGAGTCATTTAAAAGAAAAAAAAACCAAATACAAACAACTCTCCATCCTGCGTTAGTGGAACAACACCTACCATGGTGTTCCAGGCAGCGGGAGGCTGCAAGGCTAATAAAACTGCTTCGTCACAGCAAATGTCAGATGAAAAGACCGACTGGGTTCAACTGAAATTAGTTCCTCTTTCTTAACAAAGGTTTGGAGTGAAGAAATCTGAGGGGAAGGTGAAACCGTGCTGGTATATGGTGACTGTTATTTAAGCACGGTTTGAGTCCAATCCTTTTTTATTAAAAGAAAAAAACAAAAAAAAAACCTTGTTTCTGTTTTAGGTGATTAATACATCATTCTCAGCTATCGCAGCAGAAGAGTATGTTTCAGTTTATTTATCTTGAACAAGGCCAGCCTATCCTTTCTTCCCTGAGATGTCAGCTGTCGCTCTGGTCCATCGGCCGTCACAAAAGGCTGTAATCGCCTTTGAATTAAAGGCTGCGTTTTATTCCCTTTGAAACTTGGGCTGACGTTGATAACTGTGGACCAGAATTTCATTCAGATGATGCAAATGCGCGGGGATGGTGCCATGAAATAATGATGGGCTACATTAGCACGCTCGACAACGCCCAAATCTAATATTGGAAAGAGCCAGAGCCTTGGGGTCTGCGTTCCCTGGGGGTATTTAACAGAACCCACACAGACAGCTACCCTGAGGGGAAGACCTGCAAAGACCAGCGGAGGTCTGGAGAGCACCATCCGCTGGTTCAGAAGGATCACGGGTTTGAGCTCTCCTATGGAAACACGCATCTTTATTCTTGTACAACCAGAAATAAGTTAGGACACTAAAAACATTGACTTGGCAGGTAGTGGACATCTATGTCTCCTCCTCAGCATCCATGTTCAAACCTCCACTTTTCTACTTCCTGCTAGGTCTAATCAGCAGACGGAGCCTTGTCTTCTCCTCCCCACCATTAATCTGATTAATCGCTCTGCGCTATGAGCAATGATTGTTGCTTCGCCGTTCCTCAACTGGCAAACGGTTCCTTTATTTCTTCCATGCTGCGGAATCACAAACATTTCAGATCAACTGTTTAAAAACGAGACACAGGGAACCCAGGGAAGCGCCTAAACCACTCCAAGAGCATGCATTGCTGTTGCCATGGTAACGAAGAGGGAAGGAAAAGAAAGCTGCTATATTTTTAGTAGTTATTTAACCTTATGTGGTCTAAATCTTAATCTGAGCTGCGTGGCTTATGCCCACGTGCACACACAGCTCTCTGGGATTAGCACGACTAGCTTTGCTCTTTGCACTTGAGCTCAACGGAATAATGTTGGGGAAATCTGTATAAAACGAGACACACGCACATTAGGTACGTGTCAGGAAGGGGGAAAGAGCGAATCAAACAATCTGTAAACACAAATGTGGCTTCTTGGGCTAATTTGACAGAACCGCAAATATCTGCAGCTTGGGTTGTCGTCACCCACCATCTACATATAAATAGTACATGACAGACTTTTTGATTCTGGGTTTCTTCTCGAGGAGAGGTTTTCACGGCAGCCGGGGGAGGCTCCCCTTTGATCAGAAGATAGCTAGGTGCTTCGAGGAAGGGAAAACATATGAGTGTGCCCCCTGCCCTTATTTCTGCTGACCTAGGTCCAGTTTAGGCCCGGAGGGAGAGCGCTGATGCACTACTCACAGCGAATGCTTCCTCCCCTCATTTCAGATGCACTTCCTGTTGAGATCCCTTGCTGCGCATGATTATCATCCCCACCCTAATTTGCTGCACCTGCGTCTGGGAGTCGGGCCTCAGTGTGCTCCTCTAAACGTCCCTTTTCCGTGCTCAGGTTCACCCATTTCCTTGCCACATCTCCTTTTTACTTGATTCTAATTTTGGAGTTCATGCTAGCTTTACGAACCCAGCCATTCTTGGTGATGTATGAGAGTCGTAGACAACTGCTGGATGACGGCGGCCAGCCTAAATCAAGTATACACCTCTAAACAGATGCTAGGGGGAGACGCCAGTAAATCACAGTAAGACTGTGCGTGGGGGGGTGAATGCCAATAAGAAATGTAACCAGAATTCATTGATTCAAGTTACCCCACAGCAAGCCTTAGTGCTATTGATATCCTCAGATTACCAAAGCTACCTACGTCTTACTTACGTAAAACTGCAAAGGCGTGTATGATATCCTGAAAAACATAGATGGAGCCACATCGCAGATCCCAGCATTTTGAAACTTTTACTTCCCGTGTCTTCAAATTGTCTGACTGATCGGGCCCTGCGTGATATCCGACGCGCCTCATCCGTCACAATGGCGCACATCGGAATATTCACCAAGTTCTACAAGGAATTAGCATAATGCAGCAGGATTTGTGGGAGAACGAGTGTTCGGGATTTGAACACTGCAACGGGTTTACAAACACAATTTCTGCAAACGCTGCAATCCCAGCGCGTTTTCGACGTGAGCGGACCGGCCGCGAGCAGCTCGTCATACGGAATTAGACATCCACAGAGCTAATGTGCATGGTTCAGCAAAAGCAAGCAAGATTTGTGATTAAACAGTCCAGTCTGTGGACAGTGGATTTTTTTGATTTTTAAGAAGTTAAGAAGTTTATTCGCCATTTGCGATTGTGTTTGTTTTGTCCCTCGCTTACGGCCCCATCTGCGTTTTTATGCTCACATGACATCACTGCAGCAAACATTCTACTGACAACTCTGACTTCAGGAGATATCACATAAGATATTGATGCTGTAAAAGCTTCATATCCTAATAATAAATAAAGAAAAGCAATGCAGGAGGTGATGTGATTTCCAAATGATTAAATCATATTGTGTCATTTGTAGATTGAATGCAGGTAAAGGACAAATGAAAAGTCTTTATGTTATCTAAATCTGGAGCTTTAGTGTTGGACCCTCATCAGCTGTTTAATATGAACAATTTTGCTGTTAAAATGAAGCCCTAACGTGCTCTGAGTGCTGCACAGAAATGTAAATAAATATATAGAAATGTCTTCTCTATGCCCTCAGCACTGTGGAGTACAGTTGATGCCAGTCGTATTTTCAGATCTGATTTGGGTGTGAGGTGCTGTCTGTGGCGGAGGGCGTCCGCCGCCGCCGTGATGCAACATGCTGCTCCTGAGCCACCGGCCCAGCGAAGACAGCGTGACTAAACAGCGAATAATGACAGTCCTGCCTGGTGCGTGTACAAACAGCTAATCCCTCAACCTGGGCGCGGGCCGGAGCCACGCTCCCCTCCCTCGGCCTGCTTCTGTGTGTGCCGGAGTGATAAGATCTCCCCAGGCACCCTCATCCTCTTTGATGGCTGTCCAGGATTCGCACCGACTGCTTTTGTCTGCTGCTCTCTCCAGATATTTAGGTATTCATCACTCCTATCCATGACTATGCTGGGCCTGGTAGCTCCCGTCTGCCTCCAGACAGCACTACAGAGAGGAGACGCAAGTGTGTGTGTGTATGTGTGTGTGTGTGTGTGTGTGTGTGTGTGTGTGTGTGTCTGAAAAGTACAGCGCTTATCTTCTGTGAACACCCAAGTGTCTGCAGCTTCCCAAATGCTATAAATGTTTGAGTGTGTGTGTATCCTTGTATTTGCTACCTATTGAGTACCAACATCCTCATTCTACCCTGAAAAATGGGGATGTTTTTGTGAAGTGGGGCTATTTTAATTGGTCCTCACAACTTCAAAGTCCTGTTTGAGGGTTGAGACAAGGTTTTAAGGTTGAGGTTGGAGTGAGTTTAGGTAAAGGGGGTAGTTGGGATGCTTATGGTGAGGACTGCTGGGTCATGTATCATGTCGATTAAAGTCCCCACAAAAATATAGAAATAGTCTTTCCTGATGACCGCCGCTGAGGCCGCAGCTGTGGATGTAAAGAAGGCGAGGAATCAACGAGATGGTTGTGGGGATAAATTATGCAGCAGCGCTGGGCTGCACTCAGATGGTCTGGAGTTAAACTGGCTCATCTGGTCTCATCAGCACACCGCCATGGTTGTGCTGATGATTCCATCACCGTCTAAGAAGGTTCTCCATCATCAGTACATGAAGGTTCCACTGGAGAACCCACATTTCTATGGTAGATAGATAGATAGATAGATAGGTAGATAGATAGATAGATAGATAGATAGATAGATAGATAGATAGACAGATAGATAGGTAGACAGATAGATAGATAGATAGATAGACAGACAGATAGATAGATAGACAGATAGACAGATAGATAGATAGATAGATAGATAGATAGATAGATAGATAGAGAGACAGACAGACAGACAGACAGACAGACAGACAGACAGACAGACAGACAGACAGACAGACAGATAGATTCTACCATCTCATTTGGGTTCTTCTTGTAGATGCACAGAGGAAGGTTTCTGATCCACGAAAGCTGAGAAATCTGGAACATACCCTCCTCCAATCAGTGAGACGTTCAACTGCAGTTCCTGAGCTCCGAGGGCCCTCTGGGCTCCAACAGCTGACCCCTGAGGCCGAACCAGGGTTACACTTGAGTGAAGGCTGGAAATGAAGTGCTGCCCTTCAGGGGTTCGCTTTGAGAATCCTGTGGCCTGCAAATACATCTAAATCCCATTTCTGTGCCACTGCGACATTACAGGAACTGGAAAACTTGAACTATGAGCGATAAAGCAGATGATTTCATAGCACTTGTGAAGAACCTGGAATCATATACAACTATATGTTCCAACATCCAGAATGTGCATCTAGAAAAGGAACGTTGTGAATGATAGGAGGGAAATATAAAGACAGGTTAGAAGATGAAATGAAGCCTTTTATTTCAGCACCTCCACGCCATCCAGCCCCAGTGAGGGAGCGACCGCTGTGAGGCTGCAGCAACCTTGCTGCTCCGTGGTACGCAGGCTTCAGATGTGCCGTATATTGCTGATCTGGTGTACACGCGTACACGCACACGCACACACACACACACACACACACACACACACACACACACGCCCACATCCTCCTCTTCTTCGTAATTTCCATCTGCGCGTGTGAAATATATTTGGCATCTGGAGAATGCCCCTCAGCAATAAGGCACAATATATCTCGCAAAATATCAGCCGTCCAGCCACAGTTCATGGAATATTTATGAAGGGACCATGGCAGCCGGTGTTTTCAGCAGTGTTTATGGTGAACACCCCAAAGTGCAGCAGGGCCTGCCAACTTTTCCACCAGGCAGCCATCTTGGACCACCGCAGCATCCTCTGAACACGTCTGATGTTGCGGGGCCTGGAGATCATCCATGCGCTCAGCATGTAGAGCGCATTTTGACAAGCCTGTCAATTACTAATCCAATTTAAGGTTTAAACAAATTCTGCATTTAAGCTTCGGATGCATACCGAATGCAATATTTGTGTCAGCACAGTGTCGGCGCCCATGAGCACGTGTTTGAGCACGAGCATTAAACCCACATCTGTGACAGACAGCCAATTAATCTGTATGAGAAGTGATTTGTCGTTATTGATCCATAACTAACTTTACACATCTTCTAGGCTTATTACTATCATTTTAACTAAATTCACATAAAGAATATATGAGTCCAGGCCAGCGAACGCTGTTGCACACACCCTTTTATAGATTAGATAAATTAGATTATTAATGAGATAATATTTGATGAGGCATTAAAACAGCCTTAAAATTTGTGCAGCTACAGCATATTAGGATTGGTTTAATCTCTGGTGTTATTTCAACAGTTAACAGATGTTCATACAGCTCATCAGTGGAAGTGTGGATCAAAGCAACTACAGCAAGTGCAGTCCCACACCTCACACATCTAAAAGTGCTAAATGGTTACTGCGGTTACACATCTTGAGCAAAGTTTCAGAGGAGGGACACCAAAACTATGCCGGGAATTATGTTAACCAGCAGCAAAGGATGGAAGACAAATTGGTGCGTTGACGATTCATGCCTTCAGATTTTTCAGCCAAACTCAATAAAGCATGAATTTATTTGTTTTCACTAAGCAGAACGAAGCACTGGTGGTGGCTAACCCATAACAGAGCCTCAGCATACGTCAAATAGATTCTCAGCAGTCACACTTTTAATTTATTGTCATAATAAATAAAACAATCTTGGACAAAAATCTTTTTTACGGGTTTACTTGGTTTTGTTTCTCATATAAGAAACTTCACTTCCGTTGTGTTTTCTTCTAACACCTGAACACTTGAACACTCCCAACATTATTGTGTCCACCTTCATAGATGTTCTTTGTGTTTTTGAAGCACATATCAGTGTGAAAAAAAGGTAGAGTGATGATGGAAGCAGGGGGTTGGACAGGGAGGTGTTATGTGTCAAATAGTCTGTGTGTGTGGAGGGTGCACCTCAGGGACCAGCTGGCCACAACGCTGTCATATTGATGGACACGTCAAACGGGAAGAGGGGGGTGTTGAGAGCTGCTCAGGGAGGAAATGTGAGAGATGAGAAATGGAAAAAAGAAAATTAAGAAAAATGAAAAAGCGAGCGGCGAAGCTCTGTTGGGGTCATGAGTGTCAGTGATATTTAGTGCTCTCACACAGTTAAAGTCCACTGGAAATGGGGAAATGAGAAAAACCATTTCAAAGCAGTAGAGGTAAAAGAATTAACTAATTTGGTGCTTGTTGAAAGCTCGTGATGGGTCGTGGGTCTGGTATTTCTGAACAGCTGACTGTTGTCCTGAACAACCTCACAGCAATGATCAATTACAGTTGAAACATAACGTAGAGTTTATGCACCATGCTGTAAGCACGGGCAGCCGCTCTCATAGGTGTACCACTAAGTCGGGCACCAGTAACTTAATTAGGCTCTTTAACTGGATTACTAGTCCCAGTATATGAGCAGAGGTGGGTGGATTTACCTACCACCATGATGCTGAAGTTCACCTTCCCAGCAATAGCAACAAACCAGTAGCATGCCTACTGGTGAGGTGCTCCATTTTTAAGAAGAATCAACAAACAAATAAGTCTGACAGAACAACCAATTTTTTGCCTTCAGTCTTTTGCGAGTGTCTCAGAGTTGTTGCAGCACTTTACTCACGTCCAGGTAGAATAAAGCTAACATCCTGCTGAGGATGATGGGATTCCCAGCTGGGCTTGTGAATTGCTTCGCCAAACTTCCTGGAGGTTTCTAAACCTGCGTGCTCTTTCAGCGCGTTCCCGACTGGTTTGTTCGTGGCATCATTGTGTCGTGGCAGAAAACGTGTTGCGGCTTCTTTTTGAACTCAGCTGACTTGGTAAGGCCATATGAGTGGCGGCGTTCTCTGAATTATTAAAAAAGATTGGAAAAAAAGCTTGTATTTATGTTTCACTCTTGGCTCTGTTATTAAACTGGATTTATTTCCCATCACAACACTGTCCTGCGTATCCGCAGCACATCAGTCGTCGCCTCTACAGCCTCCTGGAGTGGGAGCATGATTTCAAAAGCTCTTTCTCCTCCTTCAGGCAGTAAAATGGCCCTATTTGTCTGCGGTGCATTACAGTCTGCAACAGGCATTCCATCTCCTGTCGTTTTCCCCCCTGTCTCCTGCTTCTGCTTCCACTTTCACAGCCTCAAACTTCAACACTCCTCTGAGCCTCTGATGATGCAGAAAAGGTGCTGAATCCATGTAGTCACCATTTACCTTTCATCATATTTTGGATAAGCCAAGAGCAGGAAACCTTTGTTCTTCTCAGTAACCAATGATATTTAATCCAGCTGTCCTGTCATTTTCCCACTTTCTTAAAGTCAGAGGGTTCAGATGGAAATAAGTGCCTTTTACAAACGCTGAAAATGTTGAACTTGCTGCAGCCAGGTCATTAGTTGGCGGTGTGTTTTGTGTGATTCAAAACATGCACATTTATGAAGACAATTCCCACTTAAGGCGGGCACAATCTGCACGTGCCCTCCCTATTTAAGATTGAGTTTCTTTGCCGTGACATGAAGAAGACCTTCACTTCAAAAACACCTGTTTTCAAAAGTGTCATTTCAGTACCTGAATGTGTGAATCACAACGAGGCTGAGGACACACCCACAGCACAGGAGCACAGCTGACCTTTAAAGAGATCTCAAACATCCATGATCAGAAATTCCATTTGTTGATCAGGAGATGTAATGATGGAGGTATGAAGCTGATGGACTGGGCTCCTTCCACATCACTATCTCCCACTTACAAATAAATCAGAGACCCTTCGATCCCCTTTTACTTTTGACCTTCTTTTTCAGATTCCTTTGTCACATAAGAGCAGTGAATGCGTCATCCCTCAGCACTGACTTCATTTTTTTTGCATTCAAGAAAGAAAAGCTTTTAATCTGTTGATGCGAGACATGTCGGCAGAAATGATAACTCCATTAAATGACACTCTGGAGCCCGCAATTATAAATTCAAATTCAAACTCTGTGGGTGTCTAATTTCCATGAAATCTCACGAGGAGTTGTGGTGAGAATTAAGGCCCTGAATGCAGCACAGTTTCCTGATAGGCTTGCCTGTCTGAAGATACTGTAAAAGTAGAGTCCACATCCATAAATCCACAGGGAAGATGAATTAATTGAATTTACAGTTTTAAAACGCTAGCTCTATTTACCTTCTCCTCCTTTCTCTGTTATTTAAATGAGTGTGTTAAATGCTATAATAAACAGTATTTTATTGCTTGTGGCTGCCACAGAGTCAAAAACAAGAGTGTAATTACTCCTCAAACATGTAATTGATGATCAGAAATAGCGCAGGAGACTGTTTTGTGTAAACCCAGCAACTTAACGCATTCACACAATTAAACACCACACTGATTTGAAGCAATTAGCTTTGATTACCCCCTTTCATTTTTCTTTTTAACAGACGCGCATCCATAACTAATCAGAGCAAAACTTTTTTCTGGCAATTACTGTGATTATCTGAGGAAGATGACGTGTCTGTTTTTATTTAGGCTGGAAAATCAAATGTGAATCATTGAATCCATTGAAGAATAAAATGTCAAGGTCAGAGAAGCTGCACTGCGATGGCGTGCTTATGGTGCTGTCATTGAACCAAAGGAATGTGTTATTTCTGACTCCTTTTCAAGGGATGAATGCTTTTAGTCTGAGAGATGGTTCTGAGATGCTTTTGATAAAATCAGTCAATCCAGTGATCTTTGTTTGTGCTTTTTTAAAAAAAGGTATTGATTAAAGTGTTTATTCGACTGGGCCAGTCTGAAGAGTGTCTGAAACCTGTTTTATCTTCTAAGGATAAATAATAAATCAATTATACATTTTTTTTAACTGTCAGACAGAGAAGCTGCTTCCTCCACCAGTGTTCATCCACAGTGCTGCATTCAAACCCATGGCTGCAGCACTGGATCTGTCTGTATTTCCTCTCAGAGGCTTCAATATCTGGTCATAATTATTGACACAGTTGATGGAACAGTGACAGCAGCGATTCATCACTGTTGTGGCATCATTAGTGCTGTAATTCCTCTGAACACGGGTCACCTAAACAATCTGCAGCTAACCAGCATTGATTCATCATCACCCCCCACCCACCCTCACACCCCACTAATGTTTTTGTCTGAGGACCATCAGCTTCTCTGATTAATTGATTAATGTATCAGGGTGATCTGGATTGATTGGCTGACTGTGTCATGGCCGACTTTGATTAGATTGATGGGGATATAGAAATATCTCATTACCAATATATTTTAATGACTCACCAAAGTAAAAACTGTTTATTTGTCCAACTTCTTACTTATCCACTGATATCTACTGCACGATAAACTGGTCAGAATTGCAGCATTACTCTAATTTAACAGCATTTTGTTATGACAGGAAACATCATAACAATCCCACATTCCTGTTGGATAGACACAGAATTAAAGAATAAACTGATAAACAGTGAGGCAGGAAAAGATGAAAAAAGATGCTTTTTTGTCTAATTTCCAACAAATCTGCTGCATTGAGGAAGAGTCCAAGAGCTGAGGAAGAGGTTTAATGTGATTATCTGTCAGTTGAGATTTAAGAACAATTTCTCATAAAACAGTCACATATATACTGTAAAATTTTAAATCAAATGACTTTAAGACAGAATTCAAATTTACTACTTCCATTTTTAGAAATGCAAATTGCAGTCTGGGGAGCATTACCGGATTTTAAAGACAAACACCCGCAAAGGTCGACAGATGAGTTACACACTCCACAAGACCAGAGAAAGTTGTTCCTTTTATTGAGGGAGCGAGAAGGAGAGCAAAGTTTGTTGTGATCCCGATGCTTCATACCTCACGAGCATGCCCCGCCCCTGCAGCTTTTCACGTGTTCACCTTTGTCAGTTTGTCACCATCTTCCACACACGCTCTCCTCTGTGGCCAACGTTGAGGGTACCTTCATCCCAATCCATGTCCTTATACGCCCCACTTCCAGCTGTTTCTCAAAACCAGCCATCACCGTTTAGTCTACTAAAAAAGCAACCAGCAGTGTTATCTGTTGATGTGACGGTCAGGAACACCGGCGCCGTCCTTGTGGAAGTGACGCGTTAATGCTCCTCTAAAGACCCACATGGCAAACGACTTCCTGTCAAGTAGAATGAGAAGTTTGGTCTCATGTCGCAATGTCACGCTGTCAGAAAGTGATGTCGAACATCTTTATGTTGCTGATACATCAAGCCCTCCCGCATCACTGGAGGATATACATTGAGCGCATCGAAGGCACAGAAGCAGCCGCCACGAGACGTCGATAACCGCCGAGCTGGGGGTGAAAAGGGGCCGCTGCTCCAAGGATCAATCCCGCTGAACTCCTCAATAACTTCCGCAGCGTGACATTAAAGTTTAGACTAACTGAGAAGTAAAAAAAGAAGCATAAATAACACAGAGGCGACACTCTGCCCACCTCCTTGGAGACAACACGCCGTTGGCTCGCCGCCATCTGACGAAACGTCAGCGAGAAGGGAAAGCTTTGGTTTATGAGCACCTGGAAGGGGGACAAAGAAATAAAAAAAAGTTGGTGGGTGAGTGGGAGTCGAAGAAGAAAAAAAACATTAAATTAATCCTCTAAAAGCCTTTTAGCAATATTGGCCTCCCACAGAGATCTGGTAGCGCACACAGAGACCACTTCCCATCATTTAATACCAGCCAAAATTTAATTTAGTCCGAGAGCTATTCATTTTGTTAAATGATTGCACTGCCCACCCACCAGCCACCTCCCTACGTGCATGCATCCATGCACACACACACACACACACACACACACACACACACACACACACACACACCTTATATCACACACACACACGCGCACTCTCAAGTGACTCAGTAGCAACTGTGATCGTTTTGTTTTTGGATTTATGGATTTAGCAGGACGCATGACACATTTAACACATCCATCAGTCCTGGCCTCAGCCCTGAAACACATACACACACACACACACACACACACACACACACACACACACACACACACACACACACACACACACACACACACAGAAAGAATATGCTGAGTCACGGCTATGGTCACTCGCTTCCCATTCAGACGCTGAATTGTTGGAGTTGTAATATTGTTGTCCAGAACATTTCTTTGGCTTGAGTTTAATCCTGTCTTCTTCAGTTTCCCTACTAACTTGTTTGTGTTGTAGACCCATCTCACCACTGCACCTCCTTCCTGAAGATAATGGAGGCATGTAACAGACCTCCTGCATCGTCCCCAGTGCTCTTAAAGGTTGTCTCAGCAGCCCAGAGCAAAAACATAACATTCTCAAATCAAAATCGTCTCACCCCTCCCCTTTGCCAGCTTGAAATGAAACTAATGCAGCCAAATCCTGCCCTCTGATTGGTTGGAACACTTTCTTGTGATTTGGGGGTTGCTCCCCCAAATCACAAGAACACCCGTATTTTCATCAGAGATTTTATGGACAGCAGGGGGCTAAAAATCACCAAAGAGGAAAGAGCTCCTGTAAGTGAATAATACAGTTCAAATTTTTATTCAACAACTGGAACGTTGACGTCACTCGTGATGTGGAGCTTCCTATCACACTCACCTTGAACACTCACTATTGCTCACTATCACCTTGCTGCACTATGGAGATGGAAGCTGTTGATCAGGAGTGTTCAAATGATGTTGTGATGTTTCAGTTGTGTACCAATGACCTTTAAATGAAAAAAAGTTCTTCATCTAACGGCACACAGGTTTTTCAGGGAACAAGGGCGATCTAATTGGTTTATTGTGTGTTACGCCCCAGACACAGCCGTGCTTAATTCACCGATGAAGTCCTTGTAAGCCCTGGCGTAGGATCTGTTTTGTTTTTTTTCTGCAATGACTTAGCTCATATATCCAAGGCTGTAGATAATCAGAATAGAGCACTTATAATGGTTTTAATCAGCCATATTTCACCACACAGAATGAGATCTGAAAATACACATTAGCAACACAGTCCTTTTCTTCTTCTTATCTACTAAATTAATTCACCGGTCTTACTTGGCACTCAGATCTATCTGCATATAAAGAAGTGCTCAGTGTGAATGTATAACCTAGATACACCAACAAAAACCACTGATACTCTTTCTGGAAGCAATGGTCAGTGAGTGAAAAAGGGGTTCTCTGCCCAGATATCCACGATGTTCTGGTCAGATTGAAAAAGGACAAGTGACAGACACCCCCAGAGGACACATCCTCCTCAGCCAATCGGTTGTAAAATGTTCCTTCCGTGCTCCTAATTGGAGTTACGGCCCTCAAGATCAGATCGATCCGTCTGGTCAGAATGGAAATTATTTACATCAGGATTAATCGTCTTTATAGTGCATAATGGAAGAAAATGAAAATGTTCTGCTGTCAAAGGCCCAGCCCTTTGATGGAAAACTTCACAGATTATGTGATCAGCTCCAGGCCTCGTTGCTCCGAAGCAACTGTGTGACAGATAGTTTGTAATATTTTAGAAGGTTTGACCTTTTTTATGTACCACCTGTGAGGAAATCTCCACATCAAACATTTCTCTGGATCCCTGAAGAAGCCAAGCTAGCCAGTCTCTTTCTGTCTGTCTCGAATACACACACACTCACCCCCCCCCCCACATACACACACACACACACACACACACACACCATGCCCACCACAGCAGCTGATCAAAGCCCATGTTTGAAGTTCACCCCATGGGAATCTGTGGCAAAAAAGCTCAAGACTCATGATTTTCTGTTGTACAATATCCTTCAACACTCCACCACAGTGACAAAGTCTGACCCCGTGAAACAGCACAGGCCCTTAATGCCCTTTTCAAAGAACAACATTGATTTGAATGGCATGGAAAAGGAAAAGACAGATAAGAACTTTCAAATATCAAAATGTATTATTGTAAGTAGTGCCAGTCCAAAGGCTCTTTGGTGCAGATAGAGCCCAGGATTCAACATGAACAAAGTTCAAACTCAAATAAAATAAAAAAAAAATGTTCATTTATTTCAGCTTCATTTAGTTTCAGCCCCACAACCCTTCTGTCAAATTCTCTTGTGTCATTCTTCAAATTTTCTGGGTCAAAGTCAAAGTGTTTTCAGATTCTCGTAGGGCCAATTTGGGGTTAGATGTGAGTGCATTTTCAAAGATTACATTAGTTATGATGCAAAATTGGTTTGAAGCAGCTTTTGCACAACACAATGCCAATCCCAACGAGCAAAACTAAACAAAAATAAATGGATCAAAGATACGACTGTTGACTGCTGTTGCCACAATGACAGCTCTGCTCGCACACCGCTGTGTGGCTCTGTTCTGTCTTTTCCAATTGTCTCTAAGTTTTTCTTAATTTTACGTCCAGATTTAAAGCGATTAATCTTCGGTTTCAGTCATGTATCTCTGACATGAGTGATGCAGTAAAATCCGTTTAGCTCTCCTGACTCCTGGGCGAGGTCAGGACGTTCATTCTGTGGGAGTGTTGTTCTCCTCCCTGGACTTAAACATATTATCTGACAGCAGAGACAGAGCTGGGAGGTACAGAAAGAAGCAAGATTAATGGTTCAGAGAGGTGCGTTGGGTCTAAATCCCGCAGCTCTCAATGTCACCGAGGTGACTCTCTCTTTCACCTGGGCTGAATCACAAAAGGTGAGTAAAGCTGAAGGAACCGCTGAGGGAAGGTTCCAGGGAAGGTTATTTATTTTAGACATTCATCAGTTTGATGGTTTCAGGAAGGGACTGTGGGCAGAGAGTTTGCCCTTTGACCTGGTTAACTTCATATGATCCTTTCATGGATTTCAACGCACATCTGTACTGAAGTAAATAGTCCAGTTCTTGTCGTATCTTGTTGATTTCCACCTGTTTTCTACCTTCTAATGAGACCCCAATAAAGTCTGTGAAGCCCAAGACAGCATTCAAGAGTTCCACACCTGATCCCTGTTGGTTTTTATTTTACTTCAACCTAGCTATAAAACTAAAATGGATTCAGCTATTTTCAAAGCAGGCAAAGAAAGAAAAAAGTCGTAAAAACTTGTTGACAGAACAGTTCAACTTGTGAGTTAACAATCTTGATAATAAAACTGAAAGCTAGGCCCCCAAAAGCTAATTAAACTTCAGCTGCAGGGAAGGGCTGTAAGAACCTCTGTTGTATGATTTTTTTGTACGTCCTGTTTTATTTTGAAAGTCTTGTTTTCTTTGGTGTTGTAGTCAATGATCCTTCCCCTCTTTGCTCCACCTTAGTTGATTATTTATGTGTTTCACCTGTGTCTTGATTTGCTGAGAATTTAAACTGTGTAGTCCTTCCCAGCTTGTGTTGTTCTCTGTATCTCAGCCTTATTTTGTGTATGACTGGTTTGTTCATTTTTTTTTGCTTTTTGTTGGTTTCTTGCCAGTATGGCTGCCTGAAATTCCTAGCAATTTTGCGTATGACCTCTTACTTTCTATTGGATTAAGCATTCCACAACTGCATTCTGGACTTTGTACATCTGCCTCGGTCCACACTCACCAGCTGGGCAGGGATGAGTATAGACAAGCAGTTTGAAAAAATGTGAACAATTTTGTATAAAATGTTAAAAGTTTCTTTTTTTTTTACTTTAAATCACATCAGACATTAGTATGACAGTGATATTTAGTAAAACCTCTTCATGAATAAATCCCACTTGACTTCATGTCAGTAGTCTGGACTGACTGCTTGCCGAGATGAACCTGTCATTTATAGCTCGCCGCCGATTGATTAACCGCCTCACTGACCCGATCCCCCATCTCAGCAGTCTCAGAATACACATGAAGGTCATCTGCTGGATGGTTTGCCAAGCAACATCACAGTGAACCTGTTGTGTTTTCATCAGTTGAGCACAGGCAGATTTTAAGTTTCATGCAATTATGAACTCACTTTCAAAAACAGTGTCAAACTTTTAAATGCACAGCTCAAGAAAAAGTGATGTGAAGGCTCAGGAAAGAGGAAGACAGCCTTTGTTGACTGTCTCCAAAGTCAAATTAGTATCTAACAGAGAATAGAAGGTCCTTGTGTTTTTTACTTAAAGAAGAAAGTGCAGAAAAAAAATCATTTTTATTTATTCAATTCAACTTTTTTTTCATTTATTTTTATTTATACGGTGTCTATTATAGTCAAGATCATCTTTAGATGCTTCAAATCTAAAGGCTAACCTTGTAATAAGCTACAGTGGCAGGAAAGACTTCCTTTCAATGGAAAGACCTTGAGCAGAACCAGGCTGATACAGGGTGACCCTCCCGCTGATCACTGGCCAAGGAAAGGAGGAGGA
This sequence comes from Lagocephalus sceleratus, assembly GCA_911728415.1. NCBI lineage: Eukaryota > Metazoa > Chordata > Actinopteri > Tetraodontiformes > Tetraodontidae > Lagocephalus > Lagocephalus sceleratus. The sequence goes on along the minus strand of CAJVRN010000030.1, from coordinate 2,432,825 downwards.
GACAGAAAGAGGAGAAAAAAAAGACCTGATATTACAATAAGAAATTCAGAAATGTGTCTTTTGTCTTTAACTGATATCGAAATATTTTCCTCATGCCAGCACAAGGATGATGCCGTTGGAGCTTGAGAGTAAAATTAAACGGTAAATGCCGGAGAGGATCTTACAAGATTTGTATTGACACGGTTTGGGCCGAAGGCTACTTCAAAGCTTTGCTGTATGATGTTTGCAATGTGAGGTTGAAATGGCCTCAGGGTATTCCCTTTGGTGTCAAGAAAGGATACTAATGGAATGATGACTTTCAGCACGGCAGCAGATAGCCGCTGGGTCTCCTCTCCTGCGCTGGGAATTGAACACTTGAGTTTTTGATGCAATTTTAATCCACAGATATTTGTGGGCATCCATTCAAGACCACGGACACATGCATATTCTAGTCCATCATGTGTTGATGTTACACATTAGATTAGCAATTCAATTCGGCACCTTTAAAGCTACGTTTTTTTTTTAATGTGATAGACTATCAGTTGTGCCTGCGCACCACCTCAGGGATTGCTGTCAGACAAATTGCTAGAATTGCAAACAATCTGACTTTTTTGAGATGTGTAAGATTTGTATATGTAAGATAAGATTTTTTCTGTGTCTGTGATCCAAAAAGTTTTTGATCATCTACATATCACTGACCGAATGTATGGTCTGACACACACAGAATTGTTTTTTTTTCCTTTTTTTTAAAGAATAAAAGTTGGTTATTGTATGTATGATATTGATACTTTGTGCACTCACATTTATAAGCTTGCTGTGGGTTTCTACTGTGAAATACAAGACTTTCAACTTTTTATGTGACTGAATTGAAGGTTAGATCTAAATAAAAAAGTTTCAGGCAAAGCCTGAAGCCTGTTTTTCTTTCAGTCAAAACATCTCAACTGCCACATTCACCTCTATAAATCAATTATGAATACAAGGTGGTCACAGCTATCAGGAGTTCATTTTTCATGACCTTATAATGTCTGGAATCACACACCATCTTTATAGCAAGAAACTGATGCTGTCATGTTGTATATAGACGTCACAGTCACCTGCAATTTCAGACACCCCTGCTGCCTCCACCATAGGCTGGACACACTTTGCAATTGTACATGAGTGGTTGAGTTTTTTTGCTTAAGTATTGCACATTAATTCTTTGGTGGCACGTGAGGTAGGGAATGTTCTTTAGTTTAACCTTGTTGTAGAGACAAAAGCCCCGCAGCTTCAGCCGAGGCCACCTCCGCTATTACACTTTCATTTGTTCATTTGGCCAGGCTGTAGTGAAATTGCCCTGACGTTATGCCTCAGCCTCTCCTGTTCAGACGCCTGCCTAAAGGTGCAGCATGTCATATAAAGCATGTAGCTTTCATTTTTATTGAAAATGCTCCCGCTGTAACTCAGTTTCTGGCAGGACGTGTTGTATCTGGAGGCTGATGGAAACTGGGAAAACAAACAGCAGGTAATGGGACAAACATGATGAAATTTAATCTGCAGCTGTAACGTTCAGACTGTAATTCTGTGCAATTTGATAAAGTTTCATTTTATTTTTTCTATTTCAGAACATTCAGGCTGGGGTTTCTTCAGGTGAAGCCAATTGGTCTCTATCTGGAAGTTTGATGGTTCAATGCCCAGTTCTGGTTAAGTGCCCATGAGCAGAATTCCGAACCACAGATGGCTGCTCCATTAGTGAATTTGTGTGTCCGGGGCACTTTGGATAGGAAATGCCGTATCACTTATGACGATTGTCGGCATCTGGCACCGTTGCCTCTCACCACCGAGTCAATGTGGGCCATAGTGAAAGTCCAAATGCCCTTCATCTGTCTGGCTCTTTGGATTTTCTGGGTATATAATATAGAAAATATATATTTTTGTAAAAAAAAAAATTAAACTGAATTTATGTCTGTGCAGTGCTGTTTATCAGAACCACTTGTGCACCGGAACACCATAGCTTCCACAGATAGACACCATCAATCCTGAGGCTGCTATGTTGGTGTTTATTTCCGGCTGTCCCACTGTACAAAACGCTTGTGAGCCAAAGCAACTGTTCAGATTGGATCTATAATCAATCTCATTCTGGTCCACAAGTAGAAAAAAATGGAAGCAAGAGAAAGACCGAGTGGATCAATTTCAACATTTGCAGCCATTTATGAGGAAGCACTCATCAGTTCCTGACCTCTGAGGTTACCCCCAATAGACTGTGTTGTTGATACTATCTTATGAAGGTCACCTTGTTCTAAAAAATATTTTTATATTATATGAAATTGATTTGTTTGCATATGAAACGTAATAATGAAACAGTTGCTTTGATCACTTTCCATATTCTTTTGCTTCAGACGCAATCAGTGTGTTTTAAAAAGGGCAGAAAAAGGCCAGTCAGGGAACCAGGACTCGACTGGCTTGCTCTGTTTGTCTTTACCAAGGCTCAGTTGAGCTCTCATTGAGCTCATTAGCTGCCTAATTGGACACATTAAGGCCACGTCCAGAATTCTTTGGCTTTCAATGGATCTGTAGGTGCCTTTCTAAATCGTCTGACAAGCCAGATAGTGAAAGGAGGACAAATTTGTCAAGCGGGGCAAATAATTGCTTCCACCGGATACTTGGGGAAAAAAAGGAAAAACTAGCAAACAAAAGCCAGAGTCCTCAGCAAACACTCCTCCCGCAAAGTGTGAAATAGTCTGAAGTTTTAACACAACAGCCAGATAAAGTTCAGATTGACCTGGAATTTGTACCTGTACAGTTTCAGAGGAAGCTCCACAATATTTGACCCATGGTTGATACTTTGTTATCATGACAAGATATCCACTCAGGAAACCCGGGCGCCTGTTGGAGGATTCATTTCTTCCTATTCGAACATTTTCCAGCAATCTGCTGCTAAATTAAAAAACTTCTCAGCATATCCTGGTAGGCTCAACATATTTTTTCAAGGCTAATAGAGCAACAGACACATAGATGTGTTTTTTTTTTTTATCAATATTTTGTACATCCACAATTCCACTGTCTTGTTTTTGTCCTTGAAAATTAGTTCCATAATTGCAGTGTCCTGGGGTACAGTACACCCTCAGGTTGATGGATTGCAGGTCTGCAGGTTTGGGAAGTGCAGCCTGTCTTAAATGTGTCCACAAACATCAGGGGTATCAAGCAGAACCCAGGAGTCAAAAAACAAGTGAGACAGAGGCTGCAGGTTCGCATAATGCTGTGGTTGTTTTCATCAATATTTGTAGATGCAAATACAGATTCCCTGTGATCTGACTCATGTGAACACCATTTGTGAAGAGCTTGGTAAGCTCATTTCTTTTTCATCTTTGTACTTCAGGGATTCTCAAATATTCTTATTAAAAAGGTGCTCTAATAAATATTTGCATCAGCCAGTAACTATTACTCTCTCTCCGTCTTTGACTGTGCTGTTGTAGGCTGCTGAGCACACACTAGTGTGACATCCTTGTCTCCAGTGGACAGACACAATTAATCCCAGGGACAGTAGAGACTTGCTGACAGAGCAAGATAAGGTATCAGCTGGTGCAAGCCGCTACACCTGACCTGTTGCACATGAGCGTAGTTGAGTCCTCATTGCATATACAGTATATCTGGGGAGAAGGATGCTGACGTTCAATGTTCAACTCCTCCATTTGTGCAAGAAATAAAAACGCAATCTTGTGTTCTTTTCACAGTTGGCTGCTTTAATAGTCTTATAGTGCAGTGTTAACAGACTTTAAGACTCAAACTGCATGTCTCTCATTAAAAAGCATGCAAGATTTTCACGATTAAAAAGGGTATGTGCACGCTATGCAATTGTGAAAGCTCATGCTCTCCATCTATGTTTCTATATGTCTTGGGCATATAGTGTATATCCCACATATACTTGCATGAAGCTTTTATCCTAAGTGCTGTGTGTGTCTCCAGAGAGAGAGGGTAGATGTTTTCTTTTTTGCATGGACAGTTGCACTGGAAAGCACTGGTAGCATCAGTGTCACCACTAAGGCATTGTGGAGGCAACTGAGGTGTAAGTCATTCAAATGTAATGTAAAAACTGTATTCTTCTAATTCTAGAATCAAAAATAAGTATCATATTAATAAAAAAGGCACAGCTCATTTACTTCTTGAGTCGGCAAAAGCTTCTATTCTTTGATGATTTTATGCCGATTTAAAAGCCATTTTCAGAGATTAAAGGTTTGATGCCCATCCATTTTATCTGACCCAAAGACTCCCACTGACTCCAGTATTCTAGATGATGTAACTGGTGAATAATTATGGGAGAAAGGACGCCCAGGTTGGGCTTTTAGTCTGCTGGAGTGTTTACAACATTTCCTTTTATCGCTCTCAGAAGACGACGCTGAAGATGGCAGATAAATTGATGATTTTATCACCCTAACAACACAGATGTCGACTTCAAACAAGATCTGTGCCAGAGCAGCCGGTGCAACCTGAAGACTACCAAGTTTCCAGTGTGTGACACTGAGGCATTACTGTTGGTCTGAATATGAAATCTAAATGCTGTATATGTCTGTTCCACTGTCATTGCTTAAAAAAGATTTTCCTTGTGTTTAGACCGCCATCTTTCTTCTCTCTAGCCTCTAGAGAGGTGAATTCCATATCAAGATTGTAGGCTCTCATTAGCACTGCTGCTATATCTCACCAAAAGAATCTGGCTACAAAGAAGGGAATCAAGCTCTATGCCATCAGGAGTTCCATGATAATGCTCCTTACATCATTTTGTCTTCGCCTTTATCTTGAGCTTCTTAAGGAGCAGGCAACACTCAAAGTCATTAGGGACACAATAACTCCCCCTATAATTAGATGGGGAGAGATGGGATGGCTGGTGCCCCACCAGGCAGACCCATTTACCATCATCATTCATTCCAACCAGGGCTGTCTGGTATGGGGGTAGTTCATTTAGATTATTACAGTAACAGCTACAACAGTGTTTGCTTTTGTGTTGTCTGACCAAAGACTTGAGCATCATTTGCCTTTGGCTGAGAAGACCGAGCCTCATTAGCTCTAGTGGTATTTTTAGAGTCACCCTGAACTCGCAAATTCTCTCTTATGAATCAGCAGATCTCTAAAGCTGCAGCTTTGATTTGGAAATAGAGACAACTCGCAAGTGAATTTTGTTCTATTTTTTAATAGTGGGTGGATGCATTATTTAGAATGATACATACATTTTGGTAGATTCCTGTGAGTGTCGGTTTCTAAGGCAATGGGTGTTTTCACTCTTATCTCTATTATTCTTGCTCTATCTACCTGTGAAGGTCGATCAGGTGTAAAGCCACTACTTGGATCTGCTTAATGAGAACCTGAAACTTGAAAATAGTTTCAGAGAACAGACTGGACATGAACCCAGAACTCCACCAACTATACACCTTTGAAAAACTTCTTGAAACATCTGTTTGAAATCAGACATAATACCGCCTTTACCATGTCTCAGTGTAGGATGATCACTACCAAGTCATGCTAGAGTCTTTATAGTCCAGAGTTCTTCACTAGTGACATGTTTGATATCTTTATTTCCAGTCATTGCTTTGATGGTTTGTTGTCTAGCCTGATAGTGACCTGGTGGCACAACCAGGTGTTAAGATGCCTGAGACTAAGAGACTAGAGACCAAAAGGAAGAGACCAGTCAACACCCACAATAACCTTCATCTGGACTGGGGCAACATCCAACACACACCAGTCACCCCAGTCACATCTTAGCTAACTGGGAATGGCACAGGGCTGGCGGCTCTGTGTGGATCTGGACTTCAAAGCAAATGCAGTAGCAGTAGAGTGCACACTGCAGGTATGCCGATGAGCCCTCTGGAGGTGTTGTGGGTCGTTCATCTGAACACCGTTGAGGGAGGGTGCCCACCTGATGACCCTAGTGAAGCTTCTATGCCTCCCTAGCACTCAGCTGAAGGCCCTTTCCTGCTTTATCTTGGGAAATTGGTCATACAGGATTGTTACATCTTTGAACACGAATTCATGCTACTGGCATGGATGTAAGCACGACATTGTAAGATATCTTAGTCATCATCCCAAATCCCTTTATAATCCAAAGCCTTCATGAATGTAAATTTTACATCAATGCAGTCAAAACAATTGCAGTGTACAGAAGACCATAAATAAAGTGCAGCAGTACTGCAGTTTCTGTAATGTCTGGTGTCTGAGCACTGTCACCCTCTGGCTGTCTGAAACTACAGATGCAGCAGCCAAGTCAGGCAGTGCTGAGATTTCTTCTCCTCCTGAGTGTTTTTTTTCTTCTCCTGTTTTCATCCACTTGCAATTGCAATCTGCCCAAGGCCAAGTAGACTGAAAGCATAAGTAGAAGTCAGCACTACAGTAGATTCAGGTTTCCTCCCAGCCAATTTGCCCTAATGGATTCCAGAAGTGTGTGCCCGGGTCAAGATGCACAGTATTGAGTGCTTTCTCTGTTTCTTTCGACACATACACCCCCCCCACACACACACACACACAGATAGACAGATGCACACATACACAAAACACATACCCACACACACACACACATGGCCCACAGATGCTCTAACAACTGGCCAATTTCAGAGGTGTCACCCAGTCTGAAAACAGAGAAGAGAAAGGTAACGGAAATACACTTATATTTATGACTAAATGAGACCGTGGTCTTGAATCTAGACCTGAGCTTTTAAATGCCTAAATGCTTTTAAGTGTGCATTATAAATCTCTTTTTTTCCCTTTTTTATGCAGTTAAAATGTCCTTGTCCAAAGTCAATGGACTTGATATATGAAAATGTTTTGTATCACTCACGAAACTCAGAAACCTGAACAACCAATCAAATCCAAACCAAAAGTGGCCGCTTGCCCTTGAAGCAACACAGTGTTGTGTCCTATTAAACACTGTTTTGTCTCTTTATTCATTTCGAATTTTTCTGAATGTTCCTGAATTCCTAAGTGAATGCTCCCGGATAGAGCTAGTTAATATGAGCATGCAAAGTTATTATCAAGATGTAATGTTCCTTAAAATCTCATTTTATTCCAGCAACACAGCCCACACAGCGGCATGTGATCACCTGGAGTTCCTTCCAATGGTCCCTGACTGCGCATGTGTGTCTTGATTAACTAATTAGTGAGTTCAATTACAGAGAATTGGTGGATCATCGCACAACATCTTAACTACAGTGTTTGATCTAAAACTCCTCCCATGGTGGGTGAGATATCATTGGCTCACCAGGCCGGGTGGGTAGCTGTGCTGTCATGTGCTTTCATCCCATTCTCCAATTAACGCCAGTCAGCCCTCATCCCGTTACATGTGTTTGCAGATCCCGCTCTTGCATACGAACGCATCTCGTCCTGTCCGCTCGGCTCAATCAGATCATCGCGTGGAAAACTCTTTGGTGTTTCAGCCAGGCTCTGTTTCAGAGAGACTGCAGAGCTATTGATCAAAGCGCTCAGACGTGTCCAGGCCCCTCTCCCCCAGTGCATTGTGGTGCTGCTTGTTGAAGCCAAAGGAGCCTAACAACAACAAACATCTCTGCTGCTACTGCCTGTCTCTCTCTGATTAGCTGCCGGGGAGATATTTTTAGAGTATCCCGGCCTCTTTGAAGAGGAAGAGGAGCGGAACCCATCCCCCACCACCCACTACCCCCAATCCAAAGCCTAGTCCAATATTCTTTGTTCATTTTTGTGCTTATTCAAGCTGAATCTGCCTTTAAACATATATATCTTCTAAGCCTCACACACAGTTATTGCGTGAGTTATTAAATGTCAGTTACTGTGAAGTGAAGATAACTATTGTTCCAGTTTATCACAGTATTCTTCCATAATAGAATATATTATTAAGCCCTCAATCATTTAAGTGCCAATAAATTGTTATTTGGTTCCAATTTTTTACCGTTCATTGTCAAAATTGATAGCGTGTCTTTAGGGTGGTTACAATTCATTAAGTCCTGAATACAGTGTTTCAGAAATACAGGCAGTATTCACACATGCATGCAGTAATTATTCATCAGCGACAGCGTTCAGCCTGTAGTGGGTTTTCTCCAAAATCTCCAAAACATTTAAAATGAATTCCATATCATTAGCATGAACAAGGACAAATTGAAAATGATAAGTTAACTACATCCATCATTTTGTGTTGACCCACCCGACAGAATCTGTGAGGGGACAAACAAAAGCCATAGTTTCTGACACCTCCACCTTTATTTACAGGCTAATTCTCTACACAATAAGCAGCTGGTCCCGCTGCTGCCTTTAAAATGAGCTGGATATTAAACAATCCCTCATCTGAAACGACATAAATTAAACTTAATGAAATGCAATTAACACTTTCATCCCGATGATTAAATACATTAGAGAGATGGGCCACTGGTGGGGGCATGGAGGACCAAGGGTGGATGGGTATAGGGGCAACTGTCCATTCCTTAATATCGCTATGGGGCTCTGTACAAAATTTTACAGGCCAATCAAGCAGCAGGTTGCCATAGCTTCATTAATGAAGATGTGTAGTTGGGATTGAAACCTCACGTCACTGCCCAGGTGCATTTAAGAGCAAATATGTCAGACCATGAAAGCCGTTCACCTGTATCAACCGCCCTGACCTGACTTAAATTTTATATCCATGCTTTCTGGAGATCATACATACGCAGTAGTTCCTCCCATTGTAATGGGAGATAACAGTCTCTGAGAGACAATAATGGCAGGGGGCAGAGGTGCAGTGCTACAGGAGCAACTTTTTATTACCCGTGAAATAGAAATCAGCCTGGCAGTGTGGTCTGCCCTGCTAGACGCCTCTGGCTATCTCCCTCCACCTGCCCCCATTTTTCAGATGATATCTGTTAAGACCCACCGGTTTATTCAGCTTCTACATCAGCAGTGCAGCGATGGCCCGAGATATGAGTGCTGCTGGAGTGTGACGCTAACTGTGTTCTCTCAGCAGGAACAGGAAAGAAATAAAAAGAGGACAGGTGAAAAAAAGAAAAACAATTGTTTTAGCTGATATAATTTGAACGACAATGATTAAATATGAAAAGGATGCAGTGATTTTCCTCTGAGGCGATTTAATTAACTAGACACGCTTTTTAACGCCATTGCAGCTTTTTTTTATTGTCTGCCACTGGAATACATTTTTAATAAAAAAACTGTGGAGGTTTAGGTTGCAAGTTTTAATTTGCACATGGATACAAGCATCAGCTGTACTTGGGTCTTTCAAAATCTGATTATCTGAATAAAAATTTGGTTTTATTACTAGAACCGTGGAGACCAGAGCATCGATGTCTGGAGTTTCACTACATTTGGATAACACGCTTATAGAGAACCTGTAATGCAAGATGAAAAAGGCCTTCCCATGGTCATGGGTTCACATGTATACAAATACAGAAGTCATATTGTAACATATTATAGATTTGTTCTTTGCCATCTTGATATCAACTCCATAAATATCCTCATGGCTCCTACTGTAGATTGAATTGATTTGTTAATTTACTTGGGCTTCATCATCTGCCCAGTTTCATTAAATCCATACTGCACTTCTCTTACTTAAAAAGAAATAGTTAAACATAACCTTATTTCCTGAAATAAAGTACTTTATTTCGATAACTTGATTGGAAAAGGCCACAAAACTTTGTTACTCTTCATTTTCATGACGAGTGACATAGCGATAAATGGTCTCCTGATCCCATTTGATCTAAAGGATTCCACCTTTTGAAGGGTGTAATTCCAGCAGCAGCTCTATAATTTGCTCTCAGACTGTGTGAGTCAGTCTGATGTCCAGAGTTACCCACGAGGACAGCAGCTGAGCGTGCTTTGTTTTGAAGGTTATTGGCCCGAGATGTCAAGAGAAATCAGATGTTTCCCACATCTCTCTGCCCTCTTTAGCTCTCTCTGGTATCCCCCTATCTCAATGTTTCGCCCAACCTCCAACCCTGTAGTGCCGGGAGGAGGGCCGGCTGAAGGATGTTGAAGGCTGCTCCGGTCCCACAGCAATTAACTCCTCTCCTGCAAGAAGTAGCCTGTCATGTTGATGGAATCTTTGCACCACTGCTGCCCATCACAGGATCCAGGAGGGGCTGCAGACAAATGCTTCATCTGTGTTTGCTTTACTGTTTTGCCTACAGTCAGGACCGCACTCCAGCTAAAAGCACTGATACGCGGCAGAAACCTCCAGCGCTTCAGTGCCCTCGTTTCTGCAGTGACCGGCCACTCTGGAATACAGAGATGGACGGACGGAAGAGGTTAAAAGGCTGGAGGGTTTGAGATTTATAAGAGTGTGAGTGTAGCACAACTCTTCTCACCCAGTCTGGCAAGTAATGATTGATGGCCCAGGTGTCACATGTTTGGCTAACACAAAACCAGCACTCTTATAGGAGGCTTAACAGAAGGTGTACTGCAGATAGTTGGTATATCAGGATTACATTTTGGGGCCAGATTATTTGATGCGCTGGATGTAGCTATAGGTCAACTCTTTGTAGTACTGTTGGCATGTAGAGAGAAATAAAATTGGAATGGGCCGACCTGGATGCACTCTGTAATGGTGATGCAGTGCACTGATGCTACCACTGTCAAGTCACGCTGGAGGTTGAGGAACAAACTGGCTGGCAACTGAATAGAAAACGTTATTTGGATGGATTCAACATGTCCCACTGACTTTTATCACTGACGTTCCAACTCTGCTCCATTTTAAGACGCAGCATTGGCAGGATTTCAAGGTGAGAGAGCTTCTTGTACTCCATGATGTTTCCAGCACTTCCTGTGACAGTGTGTCATAACATCAAACACGACTCCCCATCGTCTACTGCAGAAAATGCTCGTGATGGAACATCACCATAGACCAGTTTTAAACAATTGTAAAAAAAAAATAAATAAATAAAGAGCTGGCTTTATCCTGTAATTTGAATGTGAAAGGGTAGTGTGTAACCTGCAAATGTGGGTGTCTGTAGGTGGAGGGGTGTGTGGAGGAGTGACACAAAGTGCCATACAGATGAATCCCATCCATTCATTCAAATTAATGGCGGGTGATGGGTTGAAAACAAGCTTATAAATACATCCGGTTATACAGTGCGGATTGCACAGACTCATCTGCGTTCACGTTACACTTTATCACAATAATTAAATGTGAAACAAACGACAGCCCAAATTAAACCTAATGCTGAACTAACTTTGGCTAATGAGGCCCAGTTTCAGCAGCTGTGTATTAAAGGGGTGTGTGAGGAGTGTGTATTCTAGTGTTTACAGCTGAAAAAAGGGGGAATGAATCCATCCAGGTGTGAAATCAATGTCCTGACAGTCTACGTCAACATCTCATTGAGCTTTGCTCCACACTCGCTTTTATCTCCCCGATATTCAAAAGCTCTTTAAATAAGAACCGACTTCACAGTCAGCCATGAAAACAGCCAACACTTCCCTCCAAATCAGAATAATAAGGTGCAGCTTTTCACTTTGAGACCATGTCATTAGCAAACAGAAGATAAAGACAACCTTGCTTGTTCACAGGACAGAGCTTTAAAAAGTGAAATTCTCTTCATAGTGTCTTCTCCTTGACATTAGTGACCCACTTCTATGAAGTAGAGAAGGAATGCTTTGCACTTCTACTTCTGCTGCACACTTGAAACATGTGGCAAGCTGCTTACAAATGTTTAATACTGAATTTAGACACGTTCAGAGTCGGGTTCTCATTAGCGACCTCAATCTGACACAACAGAAATTGAAGAATAACTCGCTGAAAATGTGGACTTCTGACTTCCACCTGAGACTTTTACCTCATCTTACCTCCATCAATAGATGCAAAGCACAGTACCATCTACGATGTCTCGGGGTCCTGCATCCTTGTGTAAGCAGGCCCAGAGGGCAGGTAAGCCACTTAACCTGTCATCTCCAATTGTGTGCACAGTCCTAGATAGGTGGCTCGGCTCTCTGCTCTGGTGGGGCCCAGTGAAAACACTCAGACTGCACAGGAACACAGAGTGCCGCATCCCACAGAGGACCGCCAGGATTCACCGACCAGATGTGGAAGCACAACTGTAATGTATGTTTCAGATAAGCACAGGGACCAAGATGTGTCAACTAAAAACCTTGACCTTTGACCCCACCAGTCCCCTCAGATTTAGGTACATTTCTTGAAGATAACAAATCCTAACACGTGTATGTGTCTAATGTATTTCCATATATGTATGTCTCTTCCCTCTCTCTTATCCTCCTTTTCTCCTCCTTTACCCGGTCGACAATCAGCTGTTTAAATAAAATTTAATCGAATTCTGGTGTTTGATGGTCACTTCTCTAGTGCCAACAGGTAATCACCAGACAACGGGAGTGTGTGGGAAACTTTGCAACCACAATATTAGACATTTAAAGTGCACACTGCGGGTATCAACACCATACTTTAGGGTCCACGACTGGGAAGTGGATGTGGGGTTACGTTCCCTATTAGAATCATCCCTGTTCATCTGAATGTATGCTAAAAATAGAACCTGGCACAATGTATTAAAATTCCACCATGACAAACCATCAAAGGGAAGCGGAGCCTTGTCGTGTCGACTAGGTATCATCCAGGCATGAAAAGGTGTTGAGTAATGAAAAGTTGCTGCCTGCAGGGTGGGAAGACATCAGAGTTTTACCTCATTACACGGACAGAGTGTGCTCAGAGCAGGTTAGAAAGGCGAGAAAATAACCAAATCATGGACAGATCATGTGTCATTACTTGATCTGTATTAAAGAAGTCATTCGAGATGTGATGGCTTTTTATATTTACATTGGAAAATGAAGATGCATAGAGACCTAATGAAGAGAAATGACAGTGGAATCCCAACCTTCATTTATCTTGATGTCTCGGATCTTTGCAGTTTGGGATATTTTCGTATCATCCACAGGCAGCGCTAATTATTCCGACTCTTATATTCATATATACTCAAATCTGACTCCCGCTGCCACTCATTTGATGCTTTCAGGACTTACTTGATGTATCCATTTATTGATTGCCTGTGCTGCGCAGCACCTTTTGAAGTAGCGTTGTGTCTGGCGATCGACTAACCTCGTCCTTCACCCGCCTTCCTTCATTCCTCCAACTCTGCTGTTTGACAGGCTGACTTACTCTCCTTGTCCTCCTCTTCATCTTCTCCTCCTCTCTGCCAGTTTAATGGTTCAGTATCAGCTGCCCGGTTGGAGTAAACATCTGTGTTCCTTGACTATGAAGGAAAAATCAATAGCTAACAGGCATTACCGTTCAAAGTTAGTCATGAGTGCTACATCATTTTAAAACACAATTATGTTACAACCTTTCTGACTTCGTCTTTATCCTTATTCTCATGTTTTCCTGATTTCTGAAAACAGCCTTCAGTTTAATTAAACTTAGGCCTCATTTCTGCCCCTTCAGATTGTTATCAAACATTCATTTTTATAGCTTGGCACTCTGTGAAATTCATTAACTATAGATTCATATCGTTGTCAATATTTCTCTAATATCATCGCAAACCTCGTATCACTTTGAGACCTGTTAAAGGACTCCAAAAAGACCCCGCGAGCTGGACGTATGTGGGGTCCCGTTTATTACCCGCAGACCCTGTCTGCTGTTGCAGTATTGACATTGTGCCCAGGTGCTTCATGTCATTTCCCACCTCTATAACTGCAGGACCTTAACTCGCACCTGAGGGCCAGATCAGGCCGCCGCGCTCCACTGCATTTTATAGCAGCATATAAACGCAGGATAGAAACCTGTGTATTTGTGTGTGTGTGTGTGTGTGTGTGTGTGTGTGTGTGTGTGTGTGGAGAGAGAGAGAGAGAGAGAGAGAGAGAGGCAGAAGTGATGCTTGATTTGCACATCATGCGACACTTGGCCACCATGAGGCAGAAACATGTTGAAAAGGATGTCAAAGGAAGTTCTTTGATTTGCTTTGATTTGTCAATGTCATAAAAAGAACAGGCAAAACACAGCACATTTGTTAACGCACTCTGGCTCATGGGTAACAGCAGCCCAGATCCAGATAGCACGAAATGCGAGTTTACACCAGAGCAGCGACACTACTCAGACCCCAGTTGCTAATATCACTCGTAGAGTTGGATTTTCTCTGACACTTGTCAAAATCTTTTCATGCGTGTGTTTGTAATGAGTGAGTGAGTGGTGATTCTAATTAAAACACTCCCGATCACTCTGTAGGCGTCAACTTTAAGCTCGTGTCAGCAACTGGAAACAGACGGGAGACGTACAAAGACTCATTAACTTCTCCATCATGCAACATACTTGAAAGCTACTTGCATGTAATTACGCTGGAATATTGGCGGAGGCCTCGCCTCCCCAAGATGGTCATTATTTGATATTATTGATAACTGAGAAAACTTTGGACACCCCAGGTGTCAACATCAGATCTGCTGTTTCGACAGTTCATCTCCCATTTTGATATTTCTCTCTATTAAATTGGCATTAGGGACAGCAGGCATTATATTATTCACCTATTTCCAGGCAACATTTCTTCAAAATGTTCTTATTTTTCATTCCATTAGCAGCATTTCAAAACGTCTTTGTGGAAATAACTTCACAAGTTTGGAAAAAATGAGCATGTTTCTGAAAACTTTTTGATTTTGTCCTTTGTGCCCCTGGGAAAAGCAATTAAAGAACTTCAATTTGGACTTCAAATAAACTTCTCATTGGTTCTCTTTGTAACCAGATAAACAATCTGACAGCCTTTCTAAGCTTGACTGTCCCGGTCGGTCAATTCATATTCCGTTCATCATCGCCACACCAAAAACGAGCTGGATGCAAATGTAAAACATCTTGTTTGAAATGTCAGATTATAATATTTCCGCCTCAGTCTGGTGAACAAGCTGCTTTATTGCTTCCGTAATCGTCCGCACAGACACTGAGAAGTAAATTTTGTCGCGTTCTGCCCTTGTCTGCTCGCACAAAGGTCACTCAGATAGGATTTTATTTGTTGTACACTGTTCGGATGGGAGTGAAGTATCCTCTTGATTAGTCTCATAATTCTGTTATCAGCATTCCTAAAGGTTACGTGAAAGCTGCTCTAAGCCTGCACCTGTTGGCCATACGCACGGCTGATCCGCTTTCAGTCGGACGGAGGAAAGGAAGGAAGAATGAAACAGACACGCTAGTCTTGGTTTGCTGTATTTTTATGTCACAAATCATTTTTTTTATCAGGTTGCATCTCCTAAAATTTGCTCCAAGCACAACAGTGGTAGCTCCTTCTGTGATCACAGCCTTTTTGTGGGCAAAGGTTACAGCGGTCAGGACGGCCGAGCGGACCTTGGAGCTGCACTCAGGTCTCCTCTGGAGGCGTGGAATCCCCCATCTGACCAAAGCTCAGTTTTAGGTGGTTGGACCATTATGCGATGGTCCAACCAAAGATTAAACATTTTGTCAGGTTATCTTTTTTTTTTTTAGAATATGTGTCTATATGTGTCTAATATATTTATAACACCAGTTCAAACTGGCCAGTTAATGATGCAGCACTGCATTCTCCCCCAGCTGTTTTTGCTTTTCAGTCAAATCAATAAATCTGTAAATAAAAGGATTAAGCTAATGTGTACCAAATTGATTGGCAAGCACCGTTCACGTCGGGGTGAATAACTGAGAAAAGAAACGTTATTTTTCATGTCACCAGACGAGAGTTAATGAGCGACTTCCAAATAACAATCCGCTAACACCACGCAACTTTCCAAGCCACAATAGACATATTGCCTGTCAGCACCCTTTTAAAGCCGAAGGGGGCAAATTAACACAAATGCCAAGAAACTCCAATTAACACTGACATGCTGGTGCAGCGGCAGGCTTGTCATTGTTTTAAAATTAGAATTAATCAACGCCGCGGAGTGTGCAAAGTCAAAGGCCTGATCACCAAATAGCTTATAAGGAAACTGGGAAATAATTTTGAAAAGAGAGATTCTGAAGCCTTAAAGTAAAGCAGCTGGTTAGAAATATAGCTCCCCGCAGGTGATGCATAACAATCTGCAACAGCGGGATGAAGACCTCGGAAGAGGAAGAAAGTCGAGGGGGGAAAGAGGAAAAGAGCTGCAGCACACTGGAATGAGTCTCTAATCATGTTTTCCATCTAAACTAATTCCAAACGTCTGACACCGACCATTGATATTCAGGATTGATCATTTACCTCTCCCTTCATCCTTCCTCCTCCTCTCCCTATTATCTGGGGCTGTTGTAGCTTCACTTTATTCTTAACTGCACCTTCAACAGATTCTCTTGCTCTCCACCCCCCCGACCCCCCCATAGGCCCTCACTCTATACACATCAGTGCAGCTGTGATGTTGGGGAGGGGGCTCTTGTTCTAAACCAGAAAGAGCAGGACTGCAGCCCTGAGGTTTCAAACAACAACGTGAATATAAAATTAGAATATCGTGGCATTCCACTGACCAAAGTAGCAGCGATTTTCTGTGGATCACTTTGGAAAGTTATATCGATGTTGCGCGCTTTTCAAAAATAGTTGGGCTGCTGAACAATGACGTTCAAGTGGCCGTGAATTCACGACTTATAGAGAGAGGGCTGGGATAATTACGGTGCAGGGAACGCTGCTACGTTTATAAATGTTTAATTTCACAGGCTGCCAAAGAGTGTGTTTTTAATACTGTACATCTGCACCAATAATTGGCTGTGTTGTTTAAACAAACCCAGAGAGGTTTCAACAGCCTTCTGCTGGAAGTTGTCTGATTACTTTTGTGTGAATATTGCAGCGACTCCTCCGGGGGAGGGGCTGATTGTTCCCTGTGAACTTCCTGTGGTTTGTCACATTGCCATGTGTGAAAGCAGTCTCAGTCTGACACCAGAGGTTCCAGACGGTGCTATTCTGATAGACTGAGTCCTGATGTCATCTTGTCCTCAAACTTTCAGACTGCAACTTTAGGCATTGATCAGGTCATTTGTGTCGGCAACTTTTGCTTTTCCATCTTAGTGACAGTGTCCAAAGACCTACTACTTGGCTTCCAGGCCAGAACTTCTCACATAAAGTGCAATAAATAATCACCTACTGGCAAATGGTTTGATGAAAAACACGTCAGAGGACTACACTGTAGCCGGTTCACTTCCTCAGACTTGTTTTTGTTCTTTACATGACAGATTTTCTTTTTCAGGTGACGCTAATCCACAGAAATGAGCCACAGGGCAAGACAGTTTGGGTCTCCTGCTGTCAGACCCGCGGCGGTTTAAGGACTGACGAGCCTGACGGCAGTGCTGCGAGCCCTTGGTGCAGGATGCTCACACATGTAACAGGGTTCTCCATCGACCACAGACCCAGAGAGGACGGACTGCTGCTGCAGGGCGGAGAGGATCGCGCTGCAAAGACGTATCTGTGTGTGTTGCACTGCAGCACTTAGTGTGGTTGCCGTGCTACGAGAGGATGAGTGCAGCAACCGCAAATCAAGCGATCACATCAGGTCCTTTGCATGAGAAAATTTTATCTCAGAAAACTGAAATAAATCAGAGTGATCATGTGACCCTCGATAGTGTTGCATGCACAGCTTAATCGAGCTCTCCTCAAAATAATAAACTGGAGTCAGGCCAAAGACCAGCGTTTTTGAACAGCAGGAAGGTGGATAAGCATACAGCCCTGTTCATCACATATGTAATGTACGCGTTGGTCAGGTGGTCCCTCTGCTGTGGTCGCCTTCTTCTACAGGTGGCTTTCTTGAATGCACACATACGTTTCCAAGTTTAGCTGTGATTAAGGCGTGACAAAATTGACTTCCAATCACATTACCTGGGTGACAAGGAGACTCCAATCTTATTCAGACTAACACGTTTACATGTGATTGAGCTGTCCAATTATAGCCCCATTAAGGTGATAATTTTTTTTTTCATGTTTTTTAAGTTTTTGATACATATAAAAGTAAAATGCTAAATGATGCTAAAATGATAAAAGATTCACATAACGTGATTCAACAACATTAAAAATAATTAGTGCCTGTTTTTAAAAAGTGGAAGATTAAAAAGTTATGATAATTCTTTCTCTTTGAATATTTACTTTGTTTGCTGTCTGACCAACTCATCTTAATGCTCAGTAATGCCTGAACCTACTCTACAGCCCAGCTCTCTCTCTCTCTCTCTATGTCACGCGCACACACACACATACACACACACACACATGCACAGTAAAACCATACCCTTGCTAGTGTGCCTGTCTCCTTGCTGCCTTCTCAATTATTCACTTTTCCTACAACTTTGGAAACATTTTTTATTCATGTTCTGGAAGAAAAAAAAAACTTCAGCTCCTGATATGGAAACACACACACACACACACACACACACACACACACACACACACACACACACACACTTGTTTAACGAGTAGCCTCCACTGTAACTGACTTTATAATGAGCATATGCTTTTATTTTGAAAGTGCCTATGTTCTGTGATCAAACCATGTGGACCACGCTGTATTTTATGTTTATTTAAAATCCTTGATGTTTGCCTTTGATCAGGAATAATGGGTGGGACAAGCTGGAATCTGCAGTTTTAAAAACACAGCCAGGTTCATCATGAATGCACACCGACCTCCCTCACCCCCAAGCCACCCACCCCCCAGCCTCCCAATAAGGGACAGGTGAAGTTGCAGACACACGTTCTGGTGGTTTTTTGCAATTAAAGCGGGCCCTGTGGCTATCTTTCCGCTGACTGCATGAGCCAAATATCAGGGCACAGTGCGCCGCTGCGTTGCTCCCCTAGTGGAACTAATTAGATGTTCCCAAAGGACAGCCCTGTCATCACATTGTTCTGCCCACAATGCAGCCTGGGTGGCCCTGGGAAACAGTAGCTAAAATCACTCAGCAAAGTAAATGATATGTTTAAAAACGGTCACTTTAAAATAAAATAAAAAACCCCTCCTGCAGCTCACATCTGACTCACTGCACGTGACGGAGCAGTGTTAAATGTCGCAAATCACTTCAAACAGTTCACTGAAGCTTGCGGGGGCCGAAACTGTTGAAAGGGAGCGAGATGATTTTTAGATTAATCTCAGCGCGCTTTGTTCAGATTTGATCTGGATCTTTGTTTAATTGCATTTTCCTTGACTCCTTCATTGCAAATGTCATCGCGTGGCGAGCCAGAATAGCAAACATTCCATTAAGGCCACGCACGTCATGACATTAAGTGGCAGATTAAGAGTTACCTCCGCACACCCTCACAACTAGTTCCAAGAGAGACAGAAAAACAGATCCGATAAAGCCTCCATGGGGCCACGCATATAGTGCGCTGCAGTTGGAACATATGAACTGATGTATGCGTGTGCTATAATGCAGCACACTGCTCCAGGAATGTAAATGCGTCTGTGTTTTATGTTTGTTTCAAATAAAATCCATCAAGCCGACTGTTCTCTAAATGCTAATGAGGAGCTAAACGAGTGCTGAGATGCAAATCAGCGATAAACCACGATGTGATGGAAAGAAGATTTATTATTTTCACATGAATTCGGGGCCTCATCACCAACTGTTTATGGA
Organism: Lagocephalus sceleratus; assembly: GCA_911728415.1. Taxonomy (NCBI): domain Eukaryota; kingdom Metazoa; phylum Chordata; class Actinopteri; order Tetraodontiformes; family Tetraodontidae; genus Lagocephalus; species Lagocephalus sceleratus. The sequence goes on along the minus strand of CAJVRN010000030.1, from coordinate 2,413,414 downwards.
GGTCTTATGAGCTGTTCATTATTTTAAGAGTTTCCCATTAGCCATCCCATAATTAGATGCTCCTGTACCAAACACGAGCGGCCACTCTTATGTTTGCTGAAACAAAGAACCGTCGCAAAGCGAGTGTGCACACAATGGAGCCATTATTGCCAGAGAGAATGTTATTAGCCGGGTGAGGAGAGGAATTTGTGCTCCTGAGAGATGTATAGGCTCCGCTCTATTGTTGGACCCTTCCTCACTATATTTTCACAAGAAAAAAGAGGCAACCTTGAACTTCATCTCCTCATTAGCGGTAATGTGCGGTTTCCTGCTTGAAACGGCCGAGACCCTCAAAAGATGACTGAGTTTCCGGTTGTTCCAGCTGTGCGTGAAACTGTTAATGAAAAGCGAACGCGCCAGATGGAGCTAGCGGTGGCTAATGAATCGTAAGGCTGAGAGGAGACGGCGCGCCGGCGTTTGCCTCGGCGCGCCTGGCAGCGTTCATCAAAGCCTCGTCTGGAGCCCCGTCGGCGACAGGTGAGCGCGTCGGAGGTCAAGTAACGTGGCCGATAATCACGAAAAAGCAGCATTCCTGCAGGTCGGAGCGTCTGAGGTGGGACGGGGTGGTGTCATTTGTCCAGGACAGCCCCCACCTCCGGTGTGTCCCCCTGTGATCACGACGAGCTCGGTGTCTTCAGGACACCGGGGGCTCAAAGGTCCCACCCAGGTAGGGGTTCCTGCTGTTGTGTGCTTGTTCTTGGGCTGGGTGGGCTCGACCTCCGTTCTTCTCCCTCTCCCAAACCCACACGCCTGCAGACCCACTTCCTCCACCTGCTACCAGCTTCATCCATTCACCCACCGCCGGTTGGTTGTAAACCTGTGTGTGGAAGCCTTCGGCTCCTTTAGACCAGCCTCTTTGGTTTCAGACCTGCGCGTTTGTGGCGGTCTCCCGCGTGACTTGTTTAAGGCTTCTCCCTCTGTCTGCTGCTCATCTGTCATTTCAGCCTGATCACCTGAGCCGCCCCCAGACCCCAGTGCTTCGTCTCGTGTGTCCCACTTGTATGTTTTTCCATTCGTAACCAGTAGGAGCCCTACATCTGCTGTCACCATGGAGTCATCCATCTAACGGTTCACTTTCAGTTGGCGCATCTTTGATCAGCATTGAAATTAGAAGGTAATCTTCTTCATCCCATTCACGTGAAATCGAAAAAAAAAATTGACAGTATATTAAATGAAATCGTCAGTGTTGATGTCAAACTGGTTCATAACGGAGCGTCGGTACAGCAGTGGACATCAACAGGGAAAACGCATTTTTTAGAATCTGACAGAGTTGTGGTGAATTAATTGTTTAAATGAAAGGAAAGTCATGGCGACGTCAAAGCAATTGAGGAGGAAGAAAGTGTTTAATTAAATCAATAGGGGTGCAGAGAGAGAAGGAAACAAACTCACTGCAAATATAAAGGAACAAATGAAAGTGTAATTTAATTAAGTGTTATAACCAAGAGACTAGCCACACTTCATCTATGACTACACTTAGGTAATTCACTCAATAAAAGCCTCTTTCTTTACCTAACTGAATAAATCTGTTCTTTTCACACGTTCTGCTGTCGGAAGTGTCTGCTGAGATGTGTGAAGACGGTTATATACTACAGCTTTTCACAGGTCTTGCAGGTCTCAGAGGTCAGTGAGGTGCTTCAGCCTCGCTCGATAAGCAGCAGGTCCAGACATGTGACCGTTTTAATCACGACGCCGTGTTCAAGGTCACTGCATTCCTTATTCAAAAATGAGCCAATGTGAGTCACAGCTGCCTCTCGTCAGTAGTTTTCCAGGCCACGCCTCTTCATCCTCGCCACACCCCCTAATCAGCCACACCTGTGCTCCATCCAGGTAATCACCTGCTCTATTTAAACCCCTGTGCCACACCCCCCTGTGGGTGGATTGTCCTCTGCCGCATGTTCCTTCTGCCTGCTTCCAACTCTTCCTGACCAGCGGTCTTCTAATGCTTCCTGGTGAACCCGCCTGACGTGCTGCTTCCTGCCTGCTGGTTACCAACCCTGCCTGCCTCCTGGTGGACCTGACCACCTCCCCCTTCTGACCCCGAGCTCCTGCCAACACAGCTGGGCCGTCCCGACCCCTCCGGACCGCCTGTACGGTGACTCTCAATAAAGCTGTTTGAATTACAGATTGTGACAATATGACTGCTTTTTTTCCCTGTTTTTAAATTTGTTAACAGCACAATGACAAAGAGCATGAATATGGAGGGAACAGGTTTTATGTACTACTCATGAGGGCTCTGAGACTTAACTGAGACTTACTAAAGAAGGTACTCGAAGGTTTTTTTTTTTTTGTTTTTTTTTTCTGAAACGGGCAAGTTCAGCGTATTTAAAAGGTTCTTATGGCTACCGTACCGTGTGCTGCCTCGGTCATCGGTCTCATCAGACCCTTCTGGGCTCCTTCACCTCCAGCCTGGTGTTGAGGAGCTCGTGTGCCTGCTCCAACCTTTTCACGCTGCGTTTATGATTGACTGCTTCAGCTGCTCAATGTATCCATCCAGCAGTTTAATATTTCATTAAGGAAACGAGCGTGTTTGGTAACACATCAATGATTGAACGCTGGAGGTTAGAACCCACCTGTCGCCATGGTGACAAGAGCAAATACACACTGTAAAAGGATTAATCACCATAAATCATTGCCCATTTAATCGTCATGCGTTGTCTGATCCTGTGTGTGCGCTTTAGTCTCTTTGATGGTGAATGAGAAACGAGCAAATGTGTAATCTGAGCCAGAGCCTGAAGTTAAAGTTCCCTCTTGTGTAACTGAATGGCCAACATGGTCCTCCGCTCAGACAGCAGTGGGGTCCCTCATGTGGCTTTCCTCCTGGTGACCGTGGCAGGTTAATTTGTAGTCGGCGCGCTTGACCAAAGCCCTGACTCAGGATCTGGGCCCGGTCCCCCGGCGAAGCGTGTAGGCCAACCTGAGCGGCGGGCGGATCTCAGGACACAGCTGCGAACACGAGTGTCTGCTTTCCCCCGTAAGTGGGAGGAAGCGCTAATGCATCATCCATCTTTATTTATCTGTGCGCGATATCGAAGCGCTGTGACTTCACCTCAGAACTGCCTGCGCGTAAATCCCGTTGCATTTCCAGTCACCTTAAAAAGGCTTGAAAGGTGCCTCAAATGTCAGCGGCGGAGGCGGCGTGATGAATGCGTGTTCTCCCTGATAGTGATTGAAAACCTTTGCGGCGTTATCGCGGAGGACAACATGCTGATGATGAACGATAAGGCCGCCGCACTGAGCCGATGCTGACGTCGGTGGCTCGCCGGCTCCCGGCAGAGACCGTCGGCCCGCAGCTCTCAGGCGTCCCGGCCCGGTCGACGTCGCTGACGTCTGACTGGGAAATGTCAAGAGCGGCCTTGTCCAATTAAAGACCCCTCCTCTGCGCTCTCTGTTAATTCTCATTTCAGGCACTAGCTGTCTGAAAAGGCCGACAAATTACATTTTGTCCTCTCTGATTCTTCCCCTTCTCTCTCCCTCTCTCCCTCCGTCTGTGACGGAGAAAGCAGCGTCTCATTATTTTAAATGAAATAAGGAATGTGCATTGAATATTTGAATAAATTAGAGGGCTTATTTAAGGGGGGAAAACTGATTAGCGAGATCATTAGCGGAGGTGATGGGGAAAAGGTCCGAGAGCAGCCTTTGAAGGTGACCACGCAGGAAAAGGAAGCGGTGTCATCAGCTGAGATGCTTAATAATTCACTGTTTTTTCTTTTTGGAAAGTCCAATTTCCTTTTTTCTGGCTTCCTTCCCATCCTCCATCTGCTGGTTCTTTCCACCTAATGAATACTATACATCTTATACGGTGTGAAAGTCACATTGTTCCACAGTCTTCTGGATATTTCTTCAGCAGACGTCTTTTCCAGGCTGATTTCAGGTGCGCACGTGCCACTCATGAATAACGATGCGGCGCAGCGCGTACTGTGAACACAGAAGGTTGTTTTGAATCGAGGATTATGAATAATGCTCAGAGCGGATGCCGACCTCGTGTACAGAGATCATATATCAAATTCAGCTGCTGGTCACGCCGATGTAACACGAGATTTGCTTTGGATGTTTAGGCCCGACGAGCGCGTCGGCCTGGGCTCCAGTATGATCTAACACGTGTGACAGGTCTCATTCTGTGAATCTGTGGAGAGCTTTCAAAGGCTTGTGGGTGTTGAAGAGGTTGGTCAGGATGTGAGTTTGGGATCGTTGAACCCTTTCCTTATTCACCTGGGTCATGGCCGTGGCCCTGTGTGCATCCCTGTCTCAGCAGAGCGCGCCCACCTTTAACGTGTCACACAAGCACATCAAACGTAGCTCAATATGGCACCAGGGAGAAAAAGGCTTGAGGATAAGGCTCTGAAATGAACCAGATCGGGTCTGTCTGTTGCGGCCTTGAAGCAGCTGGAGGACTCCAGCTAAATGAGGCTGCGGTCAGCTCCAATCGCATCTCCTCTATTGATGGATTTCATATTTAGAGGTGGATAAAAGCAGCCAATGAAAGCACTCGCATCATGGTCACGCCGTTCTGCTTCAGCGCTGGCCTTCTGTTCCTTCAGCATTTCAAGCACTCGGCCAGTGTTTTTATCTGATTTGGTGTTTGATTATATCTCGGTTCTCCATAACCTTCTGCTCATCTGTTCAAAGCTTTATTTTTGTAAATAAATAAAAGGAGAGGCTCAACAGGGTTTAGTGGGGTCCTCCAAACCCCTTTCAATATTGCTCCTAATTGTCATTATCATAGACTGCTCAAGCTAATGTACCACTGCTACCTCTTTTTTCATAGAAATAATTAAATCAAACATTTCAATTGCATATTATAATACTTCCTCACCGAGACAATGCTTCAGAAACAGAGAAACAGAAACAGAGAAAGAAAAGATGTGGAGGGAATAACCCCTTAATTTGAATCATTTTTTACAGCCAGAGCCTCACTGGGAATTGCTGGTTAGTCTCCAGCAAGTGTGAAAAGACAAACTGATTAATTTTGAATTCCTTGCAGATCTTTAATACTTCTGACAAAACACATAAGTAATTGCATTACAGTATGGGAGAAGACTTATATTTATTTGTTTCCATGTGATTTCCCAAAGCTGTGAAGAGCTCATTTGTTTGGAGTGCTGTGCTTGACTCTCATTCAGAAACAGTTTTACATTTCAGACAGATCAACAGATTGAAATGTTTTATAAAGACATTGGAATAAAACAAATAATGTAGAAATAAACCTTTAATCAGTCATTTGTTTCTCTTCACACATCAGCAGGAGCTAGTGTCATGCAGACAGCGGGATCAGGAGCAGGCCTCTTCCTATCACACAGACCCAGAGTTCACGCACGGCTGCCTTCTGCAGGGGTCAAGTACAACAGAATGGAACGATACTGCCTCTCACGCTCTCTCTGCTCATCATTAAATAACAGATAATTAGAAGTCTCTCTCTCTCTCTCTGCTTGGAGAAGGATTAATCTGACTGAACCCCGATTCCAGAAGTGTAGTTAACACTGTCGGCACAGTGTAACGCTAACAGTCACCTCATAAAGGTTCCAGTTGTCATCCTGGATCAGGCTGTACGTGTACACATTTAGGCTTGCGTCTCCTAAATATCAAGTCTAAGTGGTTCATGCAGAGGGGAAAATGAATGGTAAATGACCTGTGACACAACGTGGGGATGTTTGTTGGTTAGATTAGAATCCCAGCACTTGTGTGTGTTTAGCGTGAGCACACACAGTGAGGGAACATGTCTGGAAAAAGCTTTCTTCTTGTTTTAGACAAGAGCTAATCAGAAGATGGATGGCGAATATGCAGAATTGGAGTCTGAAACAGTGCCCCAAGTTAGGAACGCCTGCTGTAAATGCGGGTGCATCTATTTCACCACTCCAGTGAAAATTGGCTGCTAGTGGTTCCCCAGATTCCTTCTCCAGTGACCTGGAGGATTCCTTGTGTTTTTAGGATGCCCTTCAGATGCCCTTGCTGAACCTGAATCAGTGGCTTCCGTCAGGAACCAATTGTAGCCCATGAACACGTCTGCACATGGTCAGGAAACCCCCCATCAACGACCAATCCCAGATGGCTTCCTGAACCACATGCACAAAAAAGTAGATGGCAGAATTTAAAAAACAAAACAAAAACAACACACTGTAGATTCTTTTTCCCCCTCGTTAAACCTACACACATTTGAAATATGAAAGTTGACACTAATTAATATTTCTATTGAGTTATTATGGCTTCAATGTGTCAAGTATTTGTGCAAACCCCCCCAGCTGCTAATTAACTATCTGTTTTACATACATGCTGCTTGTTGGTGCAAAGCTAAATGTCAAGAAGAGTGATGAAAGCATTCGCTCTGTATAAGAAGATATAAGAGCCAGGTTTGGAGCTCACATATGGCCCCCAACTCCCCCACATCTAGGGCCACTCAGATATTCTACAGCTTATTGTTCAAATTGTTCAGGCTCCAGGGGAGAGTTTTTAACTGCTATTAAATGTAAAACACGTTGATTGACAGGAGCCAGTGTTGCAGGAGATGGAGGGAAGGATTAAGCCTGTGACTAAGACTGTGGCGTGCTCCTTGTATCGGCTGGAGAGGCGCCGTTTTGAAAGAGCAGCAGCTGAAGTCCCGCGATGTAAAGTTATGGATTACTCTTTTCAAATCAGCTTTAAAAAGTGAAAGGTCTAATTCTGGCAGTGCTTCAAGGTGTAGGAAGTAAGCGAAGCTTAAAACTAGTGAGTCATGCACTACAGATTCAGAGGAGACTGTCGCTGGGCTCTGTGCATCAAAAATGAAAAAAAGGAGAAAAACTTTTTCAGCATTTCTGTTTCAAATAAGGAAAAGTAGACTGGGAGATATTTAAACTATGGCTTCTATTTTAGCTGCTTGTTGAGCTGTTTCAGCTCAAAATTTAAATTCTGACACTATATATTTCCTCCTTCTCCCAATTTTTTGGGGGTATATTGTGGCTTTGATTTCAGAAACGGCTGATTTCAGAAACTGAAAGCTGATGTCATGGTGGTGGTGCGGTAGAAATCCATTAGTAGATTTAGTAAATGAATCAAAACCCCTAAACTTTTAAGAAAATCATGACCTAGTTAACCAAAACAAGATCTGCCTGCTAAAAACTACCTGAGGTGGAAGAAAAGGTTGTCAACTGTGAGTAAGCGACATGCAGCCAAGACTTCACTTTGAGGAGATGAGCACCGCGCCTGCTCTTAAACGTTGGCCCGTTCAGAGCGTTAATGAGCACCGCTGCCACAGCCAGCCTCTTTCAGCTGACACTAAACCCCTTAAACACTCAGCCTTAGTGTCACTGGAACATGGACCAGGACTTTACCGTTGAATGAGACAAAGCTTTAAATATTTAGTCCATGAAAGGAAACTATCTCCCATAAACAGATTTTGCACTTGGGCTTATTTTCTTTTGCGCACGTGGTTTGAGGAGCAGCGCACATGTTCCTTAATGACTCAAAGAGTTCTGTCATTTTGAGGCCACACGTGAGGTTCACGCAACACCTAGAATTATTAAGGGCTGCATTGGTCGTGCCTAAAACTGGACTTTAAAGGTGCAAGTAAGCATGTTAGGTTGACTGAAATTAAAGTTGAAGTCAAGCATGTCAAAAAGTAAAGAGAGGAGGAGCTGTGCAAACAGGACTGAGTGAGTAAGTGAGGGGATGGAGGATAAGGGTTATAGAGCCTGTGTATAGGAGGGAGAGAGAGAGATGGAGAGAGAGAGAGACAGAGAGAGAGTAGGTGTGATGTAGGGTGAGGCGTTGATGAGCAGGGTTCAGCAGGGAGAGAGCTGAGGGGAAGATAACTCTTCCTGAACCTGGTGGTTCTTGTCTGGAGGTTCCTGTAGCGCCTTCCAGAGGGCAGGAGAGCATACAGGATAGTGGGGCTCTTTAATAATGGACATGGACAGAAGTGATGCTCCAGACTGCAATACAGTTGCTGGCAATGCTCTCGACGATGCAGGTGTAGGAAATCACCAGGACGTCTGAAGAACAAGAGGTCAACCTTCTTGGCCAGGTTGGAGCAGTTTAATGTCCAGAGGAGGTCCTGTGAGCCCCAAACGGGAGCATTGATGCCATCAGTGAGTTTGGTGATTGACTTTGCAGGGATGACAGTGTTGAATGTTAGGGTTAGGGTTAGGCTAACGGCAACGAGCAGCATTCTGGCATAAACTGGCATAAACCTTTAGCGTATTAGAGAACCCAACTCACTATAAAGAGAGCAGCGAGTCGGGCACGATGTGATCAGACACAGCAATTGTTGTGTTTTGTGATGTCATAGGTCAACTGGAAATGCCTAGACTCTAACCCTGGATTCATCCTGCAGTTTGCAGAGGAAGTGTCTGTCTGATTTATTCAGCGCTGCGCCCGCCTGCCTCATCGCCATCAAGGGAGATGCATAACATTGAGTAGATGAGCCTCAGATTAGCTGCAGCGGCCGTGACACAGCCATCATATCCCGCTAATGCTTCCTGTGGAAGTGACTCTGTTTGCCATCCTCCGGAGCCAAATCTCAATCCTCCGATGTAATCAGAGACACATCGGTGCACATACGTGTTTTGTTCCAGAGGACAGATGTCAAACGAAAAAAATTAATTCATGATTTTGAGGAGGCCTCTTTTAAATGAAGTCATACTCAGTAGCACTCTGGGACCTAGTTTGACTCATGCGGAATTCTCTACGTGAAATCATGCAGCCACTTCATTGCGATCTCCAGTAAATAGAGACACTTCAATTTCAAATATCTGTTTTCTGATGCCAGAGGACGGCCTTCATTGGCACCCAACCTGCACATTTGATGGCTGACAGGCAGCCCCCGTCCATAAGATGCTGTTAAGTTTTGAGTTTAATGAGCCGCTGCTGTGTACTTACTCGGTAATCAGCCATATGGCTGTCATGGCTGAACATGGTTCCTTGCTGCAAAGTTCTCCTCTGTGAAGCGCAATTAGCATGTGATGTGCTGAGTAGGTTTGCTTTCTTGTTTGCATGATAATAACTCATATGATGGCACTAAAAAAGCAAAACGATGGTCCCATTTTGCCATTTTCATTACCTTCTGACAGATTTAAATAATTGGTATATACTACTTACATCCTCTTGCCCCACATCTAAAAGATGTATTTAAATCTGTACCACATTTAAATGGATTTATTCTGCAGATTAACATGTTGGGCAGTGCCCCGTAGACACCCATTCTAACCACAATTGGGTCACAAATAAGCTAAATTAATGCAGATGCAGCCAGGTGTCGGCTCCACAGAGGTGGTACGTCGTCTGCTCCACCTCACTTCCTCTCCGCTGTGTGTGTCTCTGGCCATAAAACACCCCCCCCATTAGCATCCCAGACACTTAGCTGAAGAGAAGCCTCTCTCTTTATATGCAGGCTCAGGCGCGTGATCATTTCCATTACAATCGTTTGGGTGAAAATATGCAGCAGACACAAATATGACATTAATTTTAATGTGGTGCCACAGCTCTGTTCAATTACAATCCATAAAATATTCACAGGAAATGGCACTCTGATTTAGGTAAAGAGGCTATATCGTGGCTGGAGCTCTGTGTGTATACTAATGCTCACACAGGCCCCGCCCCCACTTGTACATTTACACAATTCTTCATTATGGCATTACATATTTATGGATCCTACAAAATAAAAATGAATCAGAGACAAATGCTTTCAACTTAGCTGTCAGAAGTAGCAAACTGCATTAACAAGAGGATAGCCTGAGTCACCATTATACACAAATAGATCATCAACATAGAAATCCACTGGATCCTAGTGGGTCTATAGAAAAGGGATCTTCTGATACAGACAAAGTTTGAATGCTGAGCCAAGTTGGCCATTTTATATCATCTAGTTGGGAGGAGCTTTCCAATCTTTCATTGTGTTTTTAGCGACACATCCTTAATTACATTTCCTCTGTGTTGACACATTGTGATCATTGAGAAGTATGCTCTCTGTTGTCAGCTCTGTTTGCTGGCTGATCGATAGACAGGAAACGTTTATCTTTGTGGAAGCATAATATCCTCCAGACTCTGTATTTTAGATGTGCAGATCATCAATTAACTGCCATGGGAGCAAACATCCTCAAGGTACCTTCACACCAGACAAAACTGTCACAATATGGTGAATTTTGCGTCCTGCAGGATTATCAGGATTCGTGCAGCTTGTACTGCGGGATCTGCACTGCCCATCTGGACTATGATTCCTTCAATGTATTTGCATTTGTATGTTTGTTTGACTTTGCATGTAAGCTGGACATGAAAACAAAAAAAAGCATCAAGCCTGTCTGGTGTGAACAGACCATCACAGTGTTGCGCATCTCTGAAAACCCCATTGAAAATACACTAGCAGAACTTCAAAATACCAAGAGGCCAAATGAGGCCATGATGGCTGATCCATCACCGTGGCACCCTCCACCTCCATTCACCTTGATGATCAAAAATACAAAATATGCAACTTAATAAGGTTGCAATGCCAGAGTGCTTGAGATGTTTGTGTCCACAAATGTAAGGATGTAAGGATACTCCACACACAGTAACGGTTAATGTTGCAGATACTGAACATGATCGTCAGTCTTGCAGACCCACACCCAAACCTCCATAGCTTCATATCTGCATCTCTTCCTGAGTGGATCTATTAAAACATGGAGTTAATGTGGTAAAACATGCAGGAACATGTGTTGCACCAGTTCTGTGACTGATAAGAGTTCCACCAAAGGTTATTAAAAAGGAAGCAAACATGTATTTTTCAGAGGACCATTGATTTGCTTGTTTGGACAATTTCAAGAGCGCATGTCTCCCCCACTTGGCCTGTCAACCAGAACGAAAAAATAAGTTCAATTGAGCTGAAAGAGATGAAAGCTTTGCTCACTAATGAGAAACACCATATAGTCTTTTTCCCCCTTCAATACTACTGACTCCTACAGTTTAATTGGAAAGAATCTCTAGGGCCTAAAAAAATAATAGCATGTGGTCCTGTGTTGTGAAATAAAAGTGCCTCGACTTCATCTTATCTCTGGCTTTTTAATATTTGGGCCAGCTTAATGTCATTATTGCCCTGATTAGCCACATGGGCACACAGAGCCAGCATGTGCTTTCCAAACACCACTGCGAGTAAGAGAATGCCTGATGTTAATGTGTTCTGTTGTGGAGTGATATAAATAAAATAAATAAAATAATTGTAGATGTTAATGCTGATAATGATAGGAAAAACCTTAAGGAGAGAAAGCTGAGTTTTACATGTTTTGTAAGACACAGAGGGATGCTAGACATCCACAAATGTTAGCATGAACTTTATTACCATATATGTGTACATGTACATGCAGATATAGAAAGTATCCCACAATCCAGGGGTACATTGGACCATTCTGGGTCAAGAACACACAACATGAAAAAAACCTTAACATCAAACAACCTGTTTGATTTGCAGTAAGAAGAATGTGAACGGCCCTGCTTCAGTTATGTGCACATTGAAATGATGACTTAGTGTGATGGAAATCCTGAAAGTGCTGAACGGTGAAGGTCAGGGATGTCTGGGCGACAGTGTGAAACTTCTTTATAAGGATGCAACTACACCTCCATTGGTGAGGATAAAACATGGTGGATAAAGGCTTCGGAGCCCTGTAGCCCCGCTGAAAGGACTGAGAATCTGCATCACCGAATTACATTTGTCACATCAACAAGCTTTAGCTGAACGTTTGCTGATGAGACAATGAACACAGTGAGGAGGTTTAGAGCTTTCAGTATTTTAAAGGGTATGTAACTGAGCCAGAGTTTGGTTATGGGTTTTACTGTAGTTGTGAGGACTTGCACTGTACGATATAGTGGGCAAGTCTACTAATCAGACACTGCTGTTAATCAAATGTCCCTCTGAGCCTCTGCTGGACAATTTACGCCCAGCACATATTTTAGAGGCTATTAAATCTATAGATCAACATCTACAGAATTAAAAGTATATAAATATCCTGTTGTGTCAGTGAATAGACTGCTTCAGCATTAAAACCTATCACAATGTGACATTGCTGAGGAGCTGAGCGTCATATTCCAGCTGTCACCTATAACGTACAGAATAAGATGATTTATGCTTATAGGAGTGACTCTCTCTGTCTAATGAGAGGGACTGTAATGTCAGCTAAACCTGCCAGGTCCCCGCAGACCAGCCCAGACAGGCCTTCTCTGTCAATATTAGGCAGTGTGCTAAAAACAGACTCCGTGGATGTGTCAGCATCCGTGTCAGTGTTTTTGTGTTGTCGAACATGACTCAGGGGGTTTTCAAGACCATGACGTGAGGTTTTCATTCCCCTCATTGCATTTGGAGGATGATAAAGAATGTTATGTCTTAGGGTGCTTTGTCCTGTGTGAGAGTGTGCGCAACTGTGTCCCACATGCACGGCTGTGGGTCCGGAGGAAAGTGACTACCAGAAAAATGCAGTTTATAATTCACTTTGCCAGACTATCTTGTCAATAATGCAACTATTTCAGTACACACACACGCACACACACACACACACACACACACACACACACACACACACAAATGCATCTGTGCACCCACATAAACACTATTGTACAATACTAAGCTACTGTACACTATGCCCAGTTTTATTGTAGTCCTGTAACTAGGTCTGGAGAGTATAGGTGAAATGTAGGCTGTATATATGTTATTACTGCCAATCAGTATCAGTGCTGACCACATTAATAACAGACCTGGGGAATGTAATTTGGTTACATCCTTAGTCTGCACAGATTCATGCTACTTGTGCTCAGATGTACTTTTACATGACAATACAGTGTATTTAAAAACATGCCTATGAAGTCTGACTTATCTCCCACCAGTGCAATATTACTGGTCACCATATCTTCCACTTGTTAATGCTCAGCACGCTGCTATTATAATGGTGTGTTCCACTTACTTTTGCCCTTAAATGGAAAATTTATCTCATTGAGTTATGTTTATTTTCCTCTTTTGAGCACTTTCCAAACCATCTACTTTGAAATTCAATATGAATAAAAATGTTATGTCAGTAACCAAACTATTTAAACCCCCAGTATTTGTACTTCCACTTGGGAAATAAATGCATGGCTTTTTGTCACCACTGGAAATTTATATATTTATGTTGTTGAATCAGCACAAAAAAATAGCTGGAATTCCCACAAATACCACTTTACTGCATACGTGTAACGCCAGGCTTGTTATGCATGACAAAGAGGAAGGCAAGCAAAATGGCTGAACACCAACAGGAACGCTCCATGTTTAGTGCCGACAGTGATAAACTGCCCTCTATGTAAATGTCTATCCGGTCAGTTGAGAAAGAACGCGAAACATTGCCCAAAAAGAATCGATTCGCTGTGCTTTGCAGCCTTTTCACAGTCCACAGGTACAGACAGGATCAGGTATGGGACCTGCAGGACCGGCCCACAGTCTTTCAGACCGGCTGGCAGCCTGGACTGGACCACCGCTGCGCTCCTCTCTGCGTTCCAGCGAGGGGCAGCTGAGAGGACACGGCAGCCCGCCGGGCCAAGGGGCCACTGGCCAGGTCGTATCGTGTGTGCTCAGGGCCTAAGACGGACGCACCGATACTGTGCACAGACAAGCGTGTCTGTTTACCCTCGTGGGTCATCGTGTCAGGATGAGCAAAGATCATTAATACCCAAACAATGACAGACTGATCTGCTCTGAACTCTGGTTGACAAATGACTTTTATTCACCCTCTAACCTTAGGATAAAAATAAAAAATAGGCCTGGACTGTGACCATCATTTGATTACGTATATTTTTTCTCTTCAGATTAGATTAGAGCTGTTTCATATTTCTGTGTCATTACAGGCTGTCATCCAACAGGAAATTAAACAGAAACACCCCTGAGACAGAGCGCGCCAGGAGAGATGGCTCAACTCATCTTGTACTTTATTTGATTCAGGATAATTGAACAAGTTACATGTTATTTAGGAAGTAAAGCCGGTGCCTCGTGAGTTGCCAGTAATTACAGCATTGGTTGTACTGGAAGTCTCATAGCTTCATAATTACTGTATATCTACTCTGATGCTCCGTGTCAATGTTCAATTTTTTTTTTCTTTTTTCTATAAATGCTTGAGCCAATTAGTGATTGAATAACGAAACTTGGTGAGACTCGCACACCAGAAATTAGACTGTGGCCTTACTTTGCAGCAACCATTAAAAGATTAACGGTGATTAAACACACACTTGAAGATGCTTTTTTGATGCCTTAAACTCAAAAGAACATCTGAACCCTCCTGTCCTGTGTATCCACCAATGTTCCAGTGTTGAATTTCACATCATGGTTGAGGGAAAAGGGCACTTTTGTGTCATTTTGGATGCCATCCTGGTTCACGTGGTTAATCCTAAAGGAAGAACAGAGAAACCTGTTGTTACTCCCATCATTCGTTCCAGCTTTGGGGATCATCAGAGAACTTTTTTTTTCTCTTCTGGAGTCTGAGAACCATTTTGTAATTGGTCGAATTGAAATTCGGAGTGGGTGGGGTTAATTCAGTATAGCAGAAACGCCCTATGGCGCAATGATTGGACAACAAGGAATTGTTTTTGATGCACTGAGAAAGGCAGGCATATATCACGGAAACATTTTGTGGAAAGAGGTAACCTGACCTGATTACAGAGAGTGCAGTGCTTGTCCCACTTTGTCAAAGTCACTTTTTGTATCACAAAGTGACACTAAAGGGCCACGAATTAGGGTCAGCATCTGTAATGCAGGGGATCAGAATGTTGGATATCCAGAAGCTGATCGATGGAGATATTTTATGAAAGGGGTAGCTTATCAACCTTCAGTATTGAGATGTTACAGCCTCCAAACACGCATGTTACACAACAATGTGGGTGTTTGGAGGCTGTCAGAAGGATTCTGATATCCGTTCAGCCATCTACAGTTCACTGCATTGATATAAAACAAAAAGCTGACATAAAACAGGGAAATTTCAAGCACCTTTTCATCTTGGCAGGAGAGCGCAAACCCATCAGATCAACATCATGTCGCCCAAAACCGACTGCAACAGCAAAACAAAACCGCTGAAAAGCAGCACAAAAGTTCTGTGAACATTAGCTCGACAGGAGGAATTTGGCATTCTCCACCTGAAGGATCTCTGGGGGGTCTTGTTGACAGATATTACAGGAGACAAGATTCTGAAAAAAGCTTCCCTGCTTCACCAGAGTGGAAATATGATGTCGCCCAAGTAAGATTCTAATATTTACACAAACTGGAGAGCTTTTGTTGCTTTTGTAGATTTGTATCCTTGTTGAAAACACGAGGGACGCATGTTAAAGAACATTTAAAAGTCCAGCATCGCCACGAGAGTGACCTCCTTCAATTTGAAGATGTCAGGTTTTCTGAGCTGAACGTGTTAAATGGCAATCAAGCCTCGTTTGATTATACATCAGTTTTGATTATAGCCGCTCAGTGAAACAGCCTGTTCAGGCGCTGCGCTGTGACCGAGAAAAGAGTTTTGCTTCAGAGACATTGAGTGATCTGTCATGCTAACCCAGAGTTTAAACTGATCCAGTTTCTGCAGCGTGGAAATGATGACACATTTGAGGCTTTGGGTTAAACAGCTCATCTTTGTCTGATTCAGCCTTTGTTTTTGATTTATGCTGTTTTGCATAAAATCTTGATTAGTGCAGCTGGAAGACAGTGAAGGTCTTTATCGGCATGCTTCGCAGATGCTGCTCTTTTGGGAGGGAACTTTTCTGCATATTTTTATCCATCTCTCGCGATCTCACCTCCCTGTCATTCAAGCAGCCCGGCCTCAGCTAAGCAGACGTCTGTCTTTTTTTTCCCCTTTTCCGAGCCACCCATTCATGCCTGCTCATACGTTCCTCTTCTCACCCGCCTCCCATCCACCTTTTTCTGTTCCTTCCTTTTAGTCATCGGTCTGTGAAAATCTACACCTCCCTCACACACTTGAAGTTTGCCCATTTGTTGCTCTCTCGCTCTCTGCCAGACACGCTGGATAAATCACACATTTTTGTTAGTCTACCTGTCTGAAACCAACCCTGAACCCCCCAAACAGTTCAAGATGATTAAGCTAATGTCTTTCTTCAGGTTTTAAGTCAGGTTAACTCAAACTACTCCCAAGGTGTAGCTCTTTTTTTTATTTAGCATGAATGAGGGAAGTATCCATTCTTGTTGTCCAGATTACATCTCTTGAAACAATCCCAACAGTCTGGTTAAAATGATACTCACCATCAGATCCTTTGTCTTAAATGGGGTACTTTATGACATAGCACCTATATTATTGACTTATAGTGGTAGAACAGAGGTCATGGGAATACGATTTTATGCCTAATGACTAGTTGTCAAAAATGTTCAATTTACTGACACTACTGTGCTGTGAAGATCCAGTAGTTTACATTGAAGTTACGTACAGTTGACACTGAGGCCTCATGATCAGTCGAGAAACATGATGGAGCTCTCAAAAATAGCAGCTAGAGAAGAACATGAAGCAAAATAATGGATGCTGTTTTTTTTTTAGTCTTTTTGGTATAAGTGTGGTTCGGTTGTTATTCTCTGGGTTTAAAGACACCCAGTATAGTACAAGGCAGGAGGGCCATTGTAGTTGCCTCAAACGTAAAAAGAAAAAATATCCATTTTCTCTTTCTCACGATTTCACTTTCTCCACTGAAGTATCGAAGGAAAGAGGAGGCTGTGGGATACAAACTGCATCAGATTTACCGCTCCATCATTTCCTGCCTGAAAATCACATCAGTTATCAAATTACAGACCCAAACAAGGTTATCGTTAAAAGATTAAACAACTCAGTCATGAGTCACCAGTTCTTGGACAAAACCGCAACATAAATTTGGTTCATTTTTCAATCAATTTTTTCTTACTTTTTTACAATCACAGGCCAGTTTTCAACATCAAACTGTCAAAAATGAACGAAGGTCAAATGAAATAATTGTCTTCTTGTCATTTCATTGAAATATCCCCCTCGTGGAGGTCATAAAGAGGCTCTTATATCACTGAAAAGTCACAGGTTTCATCTCTTCTGCATTACAGCAGTTAGCCATGACTCTAAATCACTGGCTGTAAGTCATTTAACATCAGCCTTGGAGTTAAATACCTTCGATATCCCTCTGAAAGGCCCTCACTCAAAATACAACTGAGGAGATTAAACAAAAACAGATGCAGCACAATTGCCCACACAGGTCCAATAAAAATAAAATGATATAAATAATACCAACGTGAAGCCTAAGAGTACAGAGCCTGTCGGGTTGGTTGCTTAGAAACTGCCTTGTGAAGGAGTGGCTGCACACTATTGTCACCTAGGACTCTTGGTGTAAACAATTTGTCTGATTATTGGTGAAGGTAAAGATGAAGATCCGGCCATTTAATGAAACACCTGAAATGTCCTCCTCTCTAAACCACAACATCGACAAGCCGACATTGTTAATGGCCTGATTCAGAAGAGCCCATCAGCTCTTTGGGGGCATCTTTACCCATCGTGTAGTAAAGATGGCTCATCAGGCACCCCGGGGACGTTTAGTCAGCCTGTCTCATCAGCGTCTTCGCCCACCAGGTGCCGCTCAGCCCTGAAAGCCTCCTGCGGTGGAATCATGAGGAGTATCAAGCTGAGGAGACGGCAGATCGTTTCAGAGTCGGTTTCCATGTGACCAGCCAGAGATACTGATGAGAACAGACGGAAGAGGATGAGAGGCCAGGCCAGGATGGAGAGGGAGAGTATTGACGAATACAAGCAAGAGTGTTCTGATATCCAGTAAGTTCCTCTAATTATACATGATGTATTTAGCATTCATAACTTGTCAGTACATTAATTCAACAGAATCTTGCCGTCTAACCTGGTTAAAACGTGGTCAGGGCAGTTGGTCTCAGGCTTTGGATCCATCAGTCTTTCTCATCATTGATTCCCACAGCTCAGCCGATCAACTTCGGTGATTGTCATCAAAATCATGTTGTCATGTCCGTCTCTTGTTCTGAATTAATTGTTGCTGTGTGCTCGTTGATAACACCGGTGTTCTCAGCGGCAAAGTTAGCGCAAGGTAACTACTTAATTAGTGTGATCACTTAACCATCAATTTCCCAACATTGATGTAAAAACTGAAAATTCACCATTTATCTCATAATTAGTGACTTTTCTAGACATTTTCATAATGACCTCAGCTTAATTTCTTCAAACATGGGAAAGCAGAGTAGTAGATAATTCAAAAGGGTTAAAATAAAAGTTTTATGTCTGAATAAACGCAATGTCTCAGTGTGGAACCCCCCACTGTCTAAAGCCAGACGGCCCCCTACCTTTGCTTGTTGAACACTGGATTACCTCATAGATTACCTTTCAGAGTCGATTAGATCACACCCTCATGCACTCCGCTGAATTGTATTAACTCACTTCCATCAAATATAATGTCAAAATGAATTAGCCAACGTCCAGTTAATAAAAGTCTGAGGCAACATCTGTCTTCATTGGTGTTAAATGAGTTTCTGATATTTGCCAGACAGAAACATCAGCATGTCCTTTGTTGTGCCTATTCTTTATAGTTCTTCATTATTTGTATGCTGGATCTCCTGTCTCATCTCTCCATGCAGCCAATGTAAAGTACAATCCAGACATTTTCTTTTTTGTTCGAGACGGACGATCAAAATGCTCGACACCCATTATGAAGAGCTGTCTGCAGCTCCCTTCAGAGGTAATAGAAATGTAGATGCAAACATCAAACCAACTGTCACTGTGGAAATCAAAGCGGATCCTCCTTGTGCAGACTTTGATTGCTGCTTTTCCCCCCCTCACACTCACACATACACACACACACACACACACTTTAATCATCCATTTGTGTGGTGAGGAAATAACTGCGCTGGGAGAATCTGCGTCTCATTTGGTGTTCACGTCATCGTTTGATTGATTTTATGGTGATTAATCGTATCTTTTTAACACCTTTCAGTTGTTTGGACTAAGATGAGCTGATTGCAGAACGCAAACTGCTAAAGTCGGTATCATTTTGAAACGTACATTTAATTAGAAATAAAATGTTGGCAGACTGACGTGATTTCATCAAACCCACAATGCCTCTTTGTGATTGATGTTTCAGAGTCTCAAATGATGAGTTTTAGTGTTAAAGTGCTGCAGTGAGCTGGAACGGAGCAGGTAAGACCCGCTCCTTCTGTGTTTTTGATTGATTTATTTGAGACATGATGCATGAACACGTCTGTGGCTGTATAAATGTATTTAACAGCAGCTTGCTGTCAAACTGCCATGCTAATTTCCTAGCTGCGTGTCCTTTACTTGTCAGTAATTAACTATTCATTATGGCACAACGAATAGTTTCACATGCATAAAAACGAACATTAGTTTTCGGTTTTTGTAACATCATTTTTCAGCCATTGACACGGATAAGCTCTTTGTCCGTTTGAGTAATTTAACTTTAGCCTCAAAACCCAAAGTCCTGGGTTCAACCAATGTCTGTTGATGCTTGATTAAAGTCTGCCTTCACTCCGGGCTGACCTCTCACTTGGGGACTTTTGTACATCAGAGTTTATGTCATGTTTTCTTTTTTTTTTTGTTTGAACTCATATGAAGGCAGACAGCATTACATAACTTCTGCATTAAACCCTTTTACATCCTCCCATAGCACCACAGGGTATACATGATGCATACTGCATACTTGCTCTACTTATTTTTCCTAAATTCAAATACATAACAAAACCATTTGTCTCAATGCCTCAGCCATGTAAAAACAGCACACTCATATGGGGAACATTTGGAGGGATTTAGTGATACGCTGGCTAATCAAAGACACTACAATTTGATAGCCATGGGCTGCACGGTTCACCTTTCTTGATATGCAAAGTCGCAACATCGAGGTCAAATCAATTAAAGTAGGATTTAACTGTCCAATGATTAATGTGGCCCTCCCAGTGCAGTAACATGTCCCTCACTATTCTAAAACCTGACAGCTGTTTAACTCAGAACGAAAGAAAGAAAACCATTCATCAAATTTTCAGTATCGACTTCATTTTCCATGAAATCGGGTCAGTGTTGAAAGTTTGTACTGGGTTTGTTTAGATGCAGAAAAATCTATTCTCCTGATAGCTGCAGTGGGGTGTTTATATTTAGATTTAATTTAGGTTTAATTTAACTTGTTAAAGGTCAGTGAAGTGAATGACTTTAGCCATGTCCAGTTTTTTGTGTTTAAACTCTGTATTAACATGTTTTCTGAACCTTCAGATGAGATATGGAATAGTTGGAGAGAAATGTAGAAGAATTAATCACAATATTTGGCTGTAGGACACATACTTACTGCGGATTAATGATGCAGATAACATTTCTTTCTCACCCCTGGTGATGCTGCAATAACACTTCTGATGTTTGGGTCCTGAGCCGCAATTGTTCCTGCAAGTAATGAGAGTAAACTCTGATTGGTCACTGCATAATCACCCAAACAAGCTACTACTAGGATTTTTCAAAAGAAGGCAAATGGGTAAAAGCTAATCAAGAAGAGTAGGTTTGAGCCCATCTCTGCATGAGTCTCAAGTGGTCCAATCATAGGTGGTAAGAGCCGGTCCGAGTCGAGATGAGGGTGCACCCAAAATGTGTTCAGATTGTATCCCCACACTCGTAGAGGGCAGGAACCACTTGTGACCACTTTCTTTTGCAGGGTGAGAACTGAATTCTGGTCTGATGGCTCATCTACTCACCCCTGCAAAGTTGCAAACATAATGTACCTAATGTACATTAGAGAGGACAATGGAGGTCTCCACCAGGGATCAGGAAGGGGACAGAAAGTGGGTGGAGCTTGTGAAAACCTTCCTACTGTCCAGCTAGACACAATCTTCATAAATCTGGTGTTTTGTTCCATCTGAGAACATGAGTGAAGAGAGGAGTAATTGGCAAAATAAAGCAGCTCACAATTGGAGCACAGCTTTGCCTCTTTCCAGTCTCACTGGGGAAGGAGAGGCACAGAATGAGAAAAGAGATGGGGGAAGAGGGAGTGAGGAACATCTGGGGTCTGCTGGAGTCTGAGGAGGTTCACAGCTGTTGTCCTGACCTTCACTGAGCCGGAGATAGAGAGAGAGCCACAGGAGCCCCTTTGCTGCTGTCCAGCTCTGAAGCTGGGTTCACACGCAGCACCGCTCTTTAGCCCCGCGATGTGTGAATATCTGCGTCTGCCTGAAAAACAGCACGGACCGACTCCTCGCACCAGTCTGTGCTGCTGTCAAACCAGTCCAAGTCTTCATTCAGCTACAGTCCAGCATAATGAAGATCTGTTTTCAACTGGCCAACATAGATGGAGGAGTTCCTGTTTTCATGAATAATATCAGTGCACGCTGGTGACACGAGAGGCGCACACCATCCGCGATGTCATCGCCTACTTCTTCCTGGAATTCAATGCTAAGCTGTACCGTGTCATGATTTTATGCTACTTACACACCCGAATCAGCTAAAGCCATCTGGTCTACACAACCCGCAGGAAAAAGCAAGCTAAATCCAGCTTATCGTTCTTCAGTGTACCCCCGTCACGCTGATACCGATTAATGCAATTGTAACACACGAATTCTGACATTATCGTGTAAGGTCCTGGAAACATTTGAGCTCCAACGTCCCGACTCTGACAATAAGGATATCCAGCATATTATTGCCAGTAGACTTGCACATTTAGACCATTAATAAAAGGTCTTAGATGGATATTGACAGAAACTTGACCCAGCTTCTTCTTCCTTCCATCTATGTGGAACCTGTGTGGCCAGACATGATCACATGACACGGCGGATCATCTGACCTATAGAAAGTGGGCCACACCGCTGTGAGCTTCTGTGTTAGTTACAAAGTGATGTCATGTGTTTGTGCGCGGCAACGGGCCACCCTGGGTCGGAGGGGTCAACACTGGGACTCCAGTGTCGTGGTTGGGGAAGGGGGGTTGGGGGGGTTGGCTGATGTTTCCTCACCCATGGGGACATGGGTCCACAGATGTCCACAGATGACGCTCCAGACATTCTCCAGCTGTACTCAGCTTAGGATGACCTACAGGGGTCTTTTTATACCCAGGATGTATTACTAGATTTTATTAATAGATACACATTAATACATTAATTAATAGACTTGGTTCAAATGTCAGTTTTTTTAAGATAATACTGTTCTTTCACTTGTCTGCTCTCTGTATGCAGATGGCCGCTGCACCTCCCTCACATGCTGCACTCGAATGAACATCCATGATCATTAAAATGTGGGAGCAGACAGCAGCCAATTACACCTTTTTCACATCCTTCAGCAGAGAGACTGAGAACGTGCCCGTAAATGTGCCTTCACCAGCGCCTGAGGGATTTCGGTTTTCGCATTTAATGTTTTTAGTTGGCACAAATCATTTATCAGCGACGCGCATGACTTTATATGTTTATACAGAAATGATTACCTGCAACTGCTGTAATGTGAAAATCCAGCATCTGCGGACTCAAGCTTGGGTCCAGGTTTGTATTGAAAAGAGACAGAATGTTTAATGAATAATCTCTTAAGACTAATGTGGGATTCTCATTCAAGGCAGTAAAGTGATTTTGTGGCATACGTTCCTGCATGTATACTTTAACCAGCAGAAATGTCCGTCTTCGTCATCTCTGACTTCAGCATCTGTGCACAGACATTGCAGCATTTCAGTCGCATTAATTGACTATTTTGAAGTGAGCGACCAGAGATTGTATTGTCAGGAAGCAGCTGCCAGCTGCTCTGCGGCCCATAATGCAATCAGCCGTTCAGTTGAAGACTGCAGACTCTTATTGTGTGGCTATTTCTTAGACGGCCCATGATTGGCTAGACCACTGATCATTTCCTCTAGTCCATCTATGATGGAGTTTCACAGACATTTCATTTTTAGCTCTTTGTTTTTAAAGTGGATCCAGACCCTCCAAAAAGACAACAGTGTTGCAGATTTTCTGTTTAGTAAAAATGAAAAATACACATTTCCAGAGATGTGAGGTGACTCTGTGTCACCTCACATTTAGTGACTCACATTTAGTGACTCTTAAACCTTATATGCAATCTTTAACTCTAAACATTTGCACCATACACTTTATTTTTCAAGGACAGGTGGTTACCACTCAGGCAATTCACATTTCTGTGAAAAACTTTTTTATTACAGCAACAACCCTCAATAACAACAGGAAGACTGGAAGAAAGAAATATATAGTATAGTAGTTGAAATAGGTAGAAAAAATATGTTTAGATATATCTACAAAGACTTTATGAAGGAGATTTTATGAAAGGTGGTGTTTAGCAGGTTTATTTTTAAGATAGGAAAATGTAGATGCATTACTAGACATTAAGTCCATCAGCATTTTTAATCTAATGCAAATGCCTCGTAGTCCCCTTACCCACCCACTCTTTTTGAAAACATATTACATTTTTATACAAGACTGGGTCGTTTCCCTCCTCCTCCCATAATTCCATTATCTGTGTTTTATCTTTAATTTGTGCAAATGTTGTCATTATCTGTAAATGTCACACTAAGATGGACTATTACTGCTGCAAATGCATGGAGTTATGAGGGGACCCTCCATGAACCCTGCAGCGCAGCATGCTTGCACACTTTTGTTTGAATGATTTTAAACATAATTTTTGGATGTTTTTAGAAAATTCTGCATTGTTGGAAAATTCTGGAAATAGCATCGACACTGGAGTCTCCACTGGTGACTGCGTGGAACCCCAGAACACATTTGCAGCATCAGCTTCTAGTGCCCCTCTGTTTGTATTGATTGCCTATAAGCATCATAATGCTGCTCACTAATGCCTCTTCCCTCTGCTCCAATATGCCATGATCCAGGTTTCACCTCATAATTTGCTAAATCACTCACGTGTTCTCCCAGCCTGTCACAATTGTCATGTGTGAAGTCTGTGAAGGGTTGCAGGTTAACAGGTGTGCAAAATCAAAATCAAACAGTGGAAATCTTTAGTGAGTAATGCACTTTAATGTAAATCAACTCTATTGATTTCCATGAAATGCATGTTAACACTCCACTTCAGGAAATAGGAATGCCCCAAAAAAGACAGTGAGAGACTTGGATATGTCATGCAGATCTGTTAATCCTCATTTAAATACACAAAATATCACTTTGTTTGTTTCAGTGTGAAAACATTTTACTTCAGGTCCCTGTTAATTTTATTGGTTCACTAATATATTTATTCAAACTTTATTTAACCAGAACGACTTCATTAAGATTAACAAAATAAAGAAATATAAAAAGTCAGGGTAATGATTTTAAATCATCAATAATATCACATTATGTTTTTTGTGAGAAAACACACACACACACACACACACACACACACACACATGCACATCCTTGTACTCCTGTCTCTGTGAGGACATCCATAGACCCTACCGTCAAAACTAAACCCCTGACCCTGACCCAAACCTTAACTCAAAGACAATTCTAACCTGAACGTTAAAGGTCAAGGCTTAACCCTCAAAAAGGCCTTTGTCTTTTTAAACTTGTGAGGACCTGACAAAATGTTTTCACTTTGCTGGGGAATTATTTGTTTTTGTCCTCACTATGTAGCATGCAGAAGGGCATACACACAGAGATCCTCACAGGAAATCAATCTCAGGAAGGTAATTAATAAAATCAATCAAAAGCTGGTAGACATAATGCAGGGGTAATTATGAAATGATCTGCTTGTGTGTGATAGTCCACAGGATGATGGATAACACACATGGCACACATTTAAATGGTGTTTACTCAACAAGGCTACAGTAAGCACAATTCAAATCTGTTTTTTTATTCCTTTTTGAGCGAGCGGGGTTTGGAGTCGTACTGTGTAATTGAGTCTAGCGGTGCATGAACTTTCGACGGCTGCAATCTTTGGGAGCACAGCTTTTTCTCTCTCCGCTGGCGCCGGCTTTCTTTTGTCAATGCTGCCGTACATCACAGCAGTATCCAAATGTGAGCAATCTTGATGAAAGCAGAATGTAATTATTAGTGTGTTACCTCCAGGATGGTGGCAGGATCTTTACACGGTTCAGTGAACAACACGCACTCTTTCTAAATGAAGAACATTCACTTCCTTTCAAGGGCAATTATTGTAGCCCTCAGTCAGCCCGGGCCCTGAAAATCAATGAAATGGAATAGGGCTGACATAAAAGTTATCCAAACATCAGAAGGTATTTTAAATTTCCAACCAGTGCACCATAAACACACCCAGAATGGTGCAATCATCTGGTTGGGAGACGATAAGATTTGGTACAGATGGATGTTAAGATGTTGAGTTTTCTTTATGGGGGTTTTGTTTACACAAAACTAGGCCTGAAAGCAAACTTTGGCATCAACGCTTGGCGGAACGGGTTTAATCATGTCACAACTTTGTTAAAAATAAAATGTGGGTTTTGTTTGGGGCTGCAGCAGCAAGGAGGGTAGGCAATGTTACTGCTCCTCAGGTCCTCACATGGGGGCTTCTGTGTCTGCAGCTACACCTTCCCAATTACATATTAATGTAACTCTTTATGTATGTGTGACAAAGTTATAAGAACCTGGATACTCTTATTGATGAGCCAACCACCGAGCCGAGCATCAAGAGATGAACCGCGGAAGGTTTTTGAATATTACTGAAAGAATCTCATGGAAGTGTCATTATTTCGATTTTTCTGCTTTGGGTGGCACTTTTTTGGTGATATGCTGACAGTTTGAAGATACATTTCACACTTTACTCATTTCTCCAGCACAGAGGATTTACTTCTTTTTTTTTCTCCATCAGCTCTCTGAACAAACGTGGTGGATGATGACAGAGATATGTAAGCATGAGACAATGACAGAGGCAACAAAGGGAGGGATGCCTATGCTTTAGATCAGATTTTTTGCTCTTTTGCCTTCAATGATGCTGATCTTTTAATTCTTTCAGAGTAGATGGAAGCAGTTATTTGGCTCGCCTGACTTCCATTTCCATTTATCTGTACGTTGATTGGCCTTGATGAATTGAATATGCTGTAAATACGTCAGTGAGCTGTTTCATGAGCAAGAACACATCATTGCATGCTCTTTATAGCAGCACGTTACACCAAACAATAATTGCAAATAGATATTTTACACAAATACGCAGATGAGATCCCAAAGCCCTCTCATCAAAAGCATCAGTCCTTAGAGCCCATTTTTACCCCAAGTGCCTAAATAATGAGACAGGCAGCACACACACATCTCAAATCTGACTGTTGTGCAACATTTTTCAATGCTGTGGGTGTTTCACAGTTGTAAATTAATGAGGCAGTAGTCATTTTAATGGTTGATTGTTTAAATCCTTACTATAGCTCCACCATCGATGTGATGTAACCTATGCTTGCAGTCAGGAACAGACTTCTGGTCAGGGTTTTGAGGGAGGTTGTGAGTCTGCAAGGACACTGGAAAACTGTTATAAAGGATGCATGAAATAACCACTCCATAAATCAACATGAGAAATTACAAGATAGATGGGTTCTGATGGTCAGAGGCACGGGGCCATAAACTTGAACGGAAAGCCTTTCTTAGATTTTGTTCGAGAGATTAAAAATAAGATTAACCTGAACTGAACAAAAACATGTGAACTGTCATAATTTTTCCTAACTATACTTTTTCTCCTGAGATGAACGTAATGGTGAATTACAGAGGAACTGTTAAATAAAGGCACACAGGTCATGTGCCTCAAGTCCATTCCTCCGTTAAATGTGATAAAGTCCTGCTTCTCATGATCTGTTAAGGGTGATCAGCTATTTGGTGCACTTGTTCTTACATGAGCCTTCATCATATGTGGGAGATGTTTGGCTGAATTATAATGATGACATATTGGGGAAGTACATGTTTGATTAATTCCTGAGGCTGGTTGATATTCTGTTTTAGTGTCAGTGATTTAGAAGGTGACAGAAAGAGACAGAAAAGGGACAGAAAGAGCATCGTTTAAAAACCAGTAAATGTGATGCAACAACTTTGGAACCTGATCATTGTCTTTGTACTTCAATACAACTGCTGGGGATTTGGACCTGCACCACCACATAAGTTCACAAGACGAACACATATAAATTGAATACATAAACATCACAACGACCATAAAGTCATCAGTTATGTTGTCACATTTGCTTGATTCATTATAAATTTGAAGGTGCTGTTCACTGAGAGATAATGATGTAGAACACCAGTCAAATATTACATGATATATTACATTCTGTTATTATTAGTGACACCAGTTCTGCTCACACTGAAAAATGATTCCATATGACTGAGATTTAATGACGGTATGTATTTCTCATCTTCATAAGCTTCCTGGGATTAGGTTAGAGCAATAGAAACTACACAGCAATGTTGAGGAAATATGTAGCAGTAGATACACCTCTTCTATCTATGTGATAAGACAACTGAAGAGAAAAAGACATACTTTACCCCCAATTATGGTGGTACTACCAGCGACTGTAAGGAGCCATTATCAAGGTAAATGATCACATGTAACATCCATGTTATTAACAATATCACACAAATCACTCATGCTCCTTTAATATTGTTTTCCCTCAACTGAACCCTGGTGTGGTTTTTCTACAGTGCAAATGTAAACGGACGATCCAAAGACAGTTGGTGGTGCAGCACAGCGGCGCAAATCCACAGAAAAACAGACAATCAGATGTAGAAAACCTAAAATGTCAGTGATGAACAAGCTGAAGGACATCGGCATGGCGGTGGAGCAGCTGCATCTTTGTCTCCTATAACTGAAGAAATTTGGTGTCTACAGAGTGAATACTAAAGTTTTTAAAACTTTCTATTTCACATATACTTTCGAGACACATATACTTGTGTTGTTGGTAGCCTATACATGTGCAAAAACTGTTCCCGCATGATATTTGTGTTGGAAATTCACCAGATTCACTGTGAATTTTCTACGGAGCCTTCCTGCCTGGCATCATCTGCTAAAAGTAGAATTCCCGTGTATTCCCAGCTCACTCTGCAACACTGTCAAACACAGTGAAGTGGCTGGATTAACTCCAGCCGCTGTGACGTAGCCGTCTTGGTGCCACCGGTGCACCCTGGGGAAATCTGGACCTACGCCTGTTCAGTAATATTCACAAAAAGAAAGAGTTGCTTTTTTGGATCACGACACGACCATAAAAACGGCAGCCTGCGTGAAGCTCTCTCATCTGATCCTCCTGCCTAAAATAGCTGCACTCCAAAGGCGGGGATAGCGGCAGAACTTGCTTGTTTTGTTCAATGACATTCCCCAAACAAAAGCTGAAAGAGAAGCCTGTCTTCTTAAGGGGGGGAACAAAAAATGAGGATATCTTCCAAGAGGTGCCAGAGGGATTTGTCTCTCTTTCCCTTCCATCTCTCTCCCGTGACTGGGAGGGGGCTTTAGGAGGAAAACAATGGCGCTGTCAACAGCTAGTGCCGTTGAGCGCTGGAGGCCAAGAGGAGAAGGAAGCATCACTTAATGTAAGGGAATGGATTAGAGAGGCTGATTATGCCTTGGAGGTGAGAGCAGAAGAAACAGGGAAAAAAAGAAAATCTGGAGCAGATAGAGGGAATTTCTCTGAGTGTGCGTGTAGTTCAAGAAAGCTACCATCGCATGTGTGATCATATGAGCACTGTGATTTCACAAGCACAGTCATACAGCCTGCCCACGTGTGCAGTTGCAGCCTTGTGCATGAATGGAAATGGTAGTTTAAGTCTCCGAAGCCTCAGCTCTTGTGGTGGAGATTTTTGTTTCCTCTCCAAAACTAAAGAGGGATCATGTTGCCCTTTAACTCTGTGTTCCACATTAAGCTGCTGCTGTCTCCACTTTTCTTGAAGAAGATGAATGCGTTAGGAGCAGCTTCCCCATCGGCCCCTCACCACGCTCACTGTCTGCCGTTGTGAAAAAAGCTTTACTTCCATTTGTGCTGGTCAAACTGGAGGAATCGTGTCATAAATCAAAAACATTTTTTTTTCTTTTGCCAGGTTTGTGGAATTGGTGGTGCATGACAAATGTGCAGACTTGAAACCAGTAAAAAATTGAGGATTTGATGATATCAAATAACATCAAATGTAGTGCAATGACACAATGTGTGTTTGTGTGTGTGTGTGTGTGTTTGTGTTTGGTCTTACACACATGGATAGACATTCATTAAACATGAATGTGAACATCTCTACGGCAAAAACACACCCAGAGTCCTGACAACAAAGGATTTACATTATTACATTACACACTATAATATGCAGCAGGCAATACTGGTTCCATGCTTTAAGGATAGTATGTGTTGACTGGAAATAGTATTTGCATCTCAACATATAAGAACTGTTAAGTTATAGAAAGTCAGTGAGTCAAAGAACTTTCCAAAGCCCAAACGTGGCCGTTAGTCTGGTCCGAAGCTCTCGCTCAGGCCACCGATGAACATTGGTCTGCTTACTAGATAATCGATAAAGGTGAAATTAGGCCTGACTGTGAGTCTGGCTGTGCAGTAAATAGTGCTGTCTACGGCTAATGTAATGGGAAAGTGCACCAACCAGGAGACCAGCAGATGTGCGTGAGACAGCTGAAAAGGGAGTCTGGGGTTTCAGTGCTGCTGCAGCCAAACCAGTTCAACATTATTTGTTGGCGATTTTCCTGCTCTGGTAAAGTGATGACTCCTTCCTGCAGACAAGGGTCACTGAGCTTTGATTTCGGTCCTAATTGGGGTCCTGTTGAACAGCACTTAACTGAGGATCAATTTACCACCACTGACAAGAGTCCTACCAAGAAAAGTATTTATTCACTCGGCATTCAGTACAGATTACATTTCAGTCCGTTCAAGGACCACACATCACCTGCAATACAGATAAATTGCTTTCTCCAGTCCCATAATGTTTGCACGAAATACCATAATAAATTTAATCCATACCGACAAGAGGTTGCTATTTTTTCCTGGATTTTCATCATAATATTGACCACCTCTGTGCTCGATGTAAGTTATCGTGTCACGCCATCATTGCTACTGGAATTGTTTCATTACAAGTGCTGATGGGAAAAGAGATGGGGCTTGTAATGTTGCTCATGCACACGTCATCGAGCGTGGCATTGCTGTGGGAAATGTGAGGGAAACATAATTATGGTTTTGCAGTATAAAACACCCGTGGTGTGCAGGTATTTGCAAATATGATGTAAATAATCCTCCCTGAAGCATTTGTGATATTATTGCTCTGATAAGGGAAAGTTACTGGGTAGCTTCATCACCTTCAAATACAAAGTCATTACTTCTGATAATCAGCTTCATTCTGCTTTAGTCTCAATGTAGGCTTGACTCATCATGCACCCAGTCAGGGTGACACTCGGGGCTGTGTGGTCGTGTGGCTGCTGAAAAAGCAATTTTGCATGATCCCAGTTAACTGAAGAAGCAGGTGATGACACTCTGATGACAGGCACGTGGAGTGGGCAGACGGAAGTGGTTACACCTCATCGTGCAGTGGATGTAGCTGCCATATGAGTGATTCAGCTTTTCCTGATGGTCAGCAATGGATATTCAAATGTGTGTGTGTGTGTGTGTGTGTGTGTGTGTGTGTAGGTGTGTGTATGTGTGTGTGTTCATGTTTGCTGTCAGTCTTTAATACAATATTTCTTTTGCCTTTCTTACAAAAGTAATTACAGATTAAAAAGCATTTTAATTTAAATACCGTGACACACTTATTTTAATCTTTTGCAGTTGGAGTTCTGACCTTAACAGTCAGCAGGTACGATGGCTGCTGGGTATTTCTTAAAATAGTGGTAGTATTATGTAAATGATGTAAATGGACGAAGATGTAATTTAAATTTCTTTTTTTCTTTATGTGTGCACTTTCTGTAATACAATTTGTCTCACAGCGCCTTGTAGCACGGTGTTGCATTCAGGTGATGTAGGATTTTAGGGTTTGACCGACATTTCCATCAATTCCAAATTAATGTTTGAAAAAATAAAATCCTACAAGACCTCCTATCCTAAACTTAAATTAGGATTTTTAAAATGAAATTCCATGTTGTATCACCAAGAAGCGATATCAGGCCTGGAAGAACCACACAGTCAGACGCATTAGGAAACTCAGTGACATTAAAAAAAATTAGAATTAAAATAAGACAACTGTCTAAACTAAAACCTCATTAAAGTTCTGAAAACCAGTGTCCTTCACAAACACAGTCCATGGCCTCCTGAAGAAGAAGCAGCGACGACTGTGAGAGAACTGAGAGCTCTGCAAAATGAAGGCTGTTGAGAGGCCAGTGGGAGAGATGGCGAGAAGACTAAGGAGCTGTAGACCACTCAAAGGTGGAGATACCCTTCTCTACGGCGCCCCCCTGGAGCACCAGGGAGCCGTCAAGAGCAGCGAGCAGCGCTGGGCCACAGCAGCTGTGAAGACGAGCAGTAATTACTGCTGATCTCATCTGAAAGAGTTTTTGACTGCTCACAGGACGATAATGTGAAGAAAAAAAAAAAGAAAATCTTTAATCCCCCAAATAAAAACGAACCTTCTAGTGGTTTGTGCCATTTGAGAAGAGCTGGAAAAGCTTTGTGTTAATGCGGTCATGACTCAGTCAGGGCCGAAGCTCTTTATATTCCTCCATCTCTCCCTCCCTGTCGGTCCTCCTCCCTGACACACTTTTCCTTTACATAACTTACAATGACAAAAAAAAAAGACGGCGCATTCATTTTTCATATGCTACTTGCTCTTGAGGCTAATGATACAAGTTTGTGCATGTTAAAGCACGTATGTGTGGGCGGCGGCGGTGGCGAGAGAGCGCACGGTGGGGTGCCCGCGGCAAGACAGAATGTAGGCGCAGCATGAGTAATGAAATAATGACTGAAATATAAAAGGACGAGGCAGGCCGAGCGCCGTCTTTCCAGGGGGCGACAGGTGTTTGCCGAAGCGGCGGAGCAGAATCCATTAGAAGGTTGTCATAGGACAGCTGCCAAGAAGCGAGGGAGTTTTAATTACGAGCCCGTCGCTCCGAGACCGAGCCTCGGCTCCTGATGGAGGGCAGCGCGGGAGGAAGAGCCCCAGCCGTGAGAACGACCTTCAGGCGACGCCCAAACCTGTTCACGAGGACAGATGCGAAGAAGCTGTTGGCTCCGGAGGTCAAGAGGTCGTAAAGGTCGGGTACCAACAATAGCGCCGCTTCTGAACCAATGAGGTGGGAGTCACAAGCACAAACGGGACTTGTTGGAAGCGTGGCCGCTTTCCAGGAATCGGAGTTCCTGGAAATGTGCAGAAGCTGGGCTGATGACGCACGGGGAGGACACGGCAGTCTGACTCAACTACTTGTAATCCGTCTTGCCCGTTGTCAGTGCCCTCTTCTTTTGTTTTTCTTTTAATGATTAAAGTCGCTGCACTGTAGAAGGGCCTCAGGACTACATCAAAGTGTTTACTTTCCCACCGTCCTGTGTACACGTTAATTTATAGGCGGCATTCTAGTGGAGATGCCCAGTGATTTATAGTCGAACTGATTCTGTCCCCAGCGCGGTTCTTCATCTGGCCAACAAAGGCGGTTGTAATTGGATTTACATTCAACAAGCGAATCAGAAGTAGTTTCATTAAACAATAAACCTTCCAAATGTCTGTTTATCAGAGCCTCCATTTACACATTTTATTTCCCTGTTCATTTTAGGCCGTTTCCACTCAGGTAATTTACCAAGAGAGATTAACCGCTGCCATTTACGTGATAAAGCAAATTGTTTTCTCCATAATCTATTCTCTATTTTTTTTTCCTCTCCAGTGCATCATGTGGCCTTGCATGTCAGACTGAATTACCTCACCAGCTCTTTCTTGTAAAATAATTTGTAATGCTTCATAATTAAACATTATCAGTCACTCTTTATTAGTTCCAGGGGATAAACCCGACAGTATGCTGAATCATACATCAGACTAGAGACTGAAATTTACTAAAATATATGAATATTAATATTCTTGTAGATAGATCGCTAGAGAGATAGCGATCTATCTAGAATATAGATAGATAGATAGATAGATAGATAGATAGATAGATAGATAGATAGATAGATAGAGATAGATAGATAGATGTTTTTACACTCATAACAACAAAGTTTCCCTTTCTGAAGAAAATGAATTGAATTCCAGCTTCAGGGTTAACTGGCCAGAGAAGCCTGCCAGTGTGAGGTTTACTGTTGCAGGATGACACGGTGATGTTAAGGGTTGATCCAAAGTTAGCGGGGTGTAAACCGGACTACAGCGACGGCCCAAACACTCAGCGGCAGCTCTCGTGTGTCTGCTCATGTCTGAAATCGTATTGAGGCATAGCAGCGAGCTGTGAAACTACACAGAAAGTCCCAAGTGTGTCAAACACTGTTTACTTTCTTTAATTCTTAAGTCAAAGTAAGTCCACAAAGTAGCTTGGTCACCAGAGAATTTTTTTTTCCATGAAGCGTTAATCCAAAGTGTAAATAGAAGTAATCTGGAGGGGAAATTAAGATCTGCCTTCTATTAAACACCTGATGTCAAATCTGACGTATTGAATTACACCGCAACATCCAACCTTCAATTTTTGATGGATTAGATATTCTGATACGTAAGTTAAGGCTTGATGTGCATGATGCTGTGCAGTTAACAATCATCTAGGGCTGTAAAAGGTTGTCTCAAACCAGCAGAAGGAGCCCATGATTCTTCCCTCTGCTGGTGCCAAGTTCATAATATTCAGGTCAGGACGCGAGTTCCTGGATCATATTTCAGCGCCTTGGTTAACAGTTCTGCTGGGGTTTACCTGCTGATAGACAAAACCCAGTACAGCCTCCTTTTATCTGATCCACTGGGCTCAAACTCCGTTATGATAATGCTGCTCAGCTCTGGGTGGAAGGATTCATCACAGGCGTCTGAAATCTGAGGGATAACTGGAGCAAATCCACCGACGCCTCGGATACATCGCTCAGAGCAAGCCTGCGTTCTCCTATATGTTTCCCTTCCCAACATGCGTCAGTATTTTAGGCTCAGTCGCAAAATGAACTCCTTGTGATCTAATACGCAATCAAACTGCTGATTTGCATAGAAGATAAATGATTTTGACCCAGAGGAACCAACTATTCCACAGGTCTCGGGACCGTTAATCAGAGGGACAGGCTTCAGGTTTTGGGCATTTCGGCTGATCTGCTCCGTCGTGTTCATCTCAGCTTTCTGAGCAGATTTGTGCCCACTGGAGGAGTCCAAGTGTTCAAATCTGTGATGAGGACAAAGCTCTTTTACCACGAAGACATCCTGATACCGTACTACTGCGTCTCTGCAGAGGCAATATTAAACCAGCTTTCCTAAAAGTCCTGCACATAAGAGACAGTAGGTTTAACACACCCAGAATGGAAATGGTGGGATTTCCGACTCCCCGCTCCGTCCCAGCCCCAAATCTTGCTGTAATTATGTCTCAAAACACCCAGCTCAAGCGTCGGACGTGACGGGTGTCGTTATTCTGAGTTTCCTGTCTCTCAGGTGTCATGACAACATTGATCAGATCCAGTCACATTGGCTTCAGATGCTGCATGCACTTCTTTTCTTTTAGATCGGTTAACGCCGCGGCAGCGCCTGACCCCCGTGACCTTCCTCTTCTGATCGTCACCCGTACGCTTCTCATATTCAACCCTCAGACAGACGGACGCAACAGACATGTGGGCCAGCTGCCAATTAAACGCTTCCAATCTGGATTCAGCAACAGGCTCTGGCACCTTCAGCGGGCACCGCCTCGGCAGAACAAGACGGGTCAGCGCCGTAACACGGAGGTCAAGTCAGCCATCAGAGCTAACGTCAGGGGCTTGGCCTCTGGGTCCAGGAAGCCTCGCCGGGGTCAGGCAGGCAGCGCTGACACGCAGGCGACACATGTACAAGTGAACAGGTGCTTTCAACTCACGCAGAAACGTGATTGAAAACCCAAGCAAAATTCCCAGCGAACCGCCGGAGCTCCGATTCCGCCTGGGCGCAACGTGAGCCACATCTGAATTCCGGCGTTCCGGTTTAAAACGCTCCCTCTGGTTTTAGCTCCAGCCACCGACGCTGGAAATGGAAGCGGAGGTTTTCTGATCTGCATGCAAATGAGACAGAGGGCAGACAGAGGGACGGAGGGACCGTCCGCCACAGCAAACAGAGTGTCCACACGCTCACCTGGGGCTGAGACGAGGCTGCGCGTGAGGTCAGGTGACCCCGCTGAAGCTGAACGCCCAAATGAGCCGCGACGCGCCTCCCGCCGACCACGACCACTGTGGAAAATGGGAAAGTTGCAGCCTTGCTGAATTTAAGATGTAGCAAAGGAGAACAAAGGGGACACAATGGGGTCCAGCTCAAGGCCGTATTCTTTAGGCATGAACCGACACAAGTTAAATTTCGGCCTTCCGCGCCGTGCCGAGGCGCCAGGCTTCTCCCCTCCAACTGTGGAACTACACCAGATGTGGCTGTTTCTCCGTGCTTACATTAAAGTTGTTTGTCACAATAAAGCTGATTTTCAGCAACCACGACTGTGTTTTCATCTTCCTGTGTGATATTACAAACCGGGCCCCTTGTCGCCTAGCAACGGCAACCATTCGCTGCCATGTGACGTCTTTGGGTCATTTGCATTACTTATGTGGCTTTGTTGATTCCATTCAAATAGGTGTGAGCCTCTCCTGTTTGTTTCGTTTAAATGCCCCACAATAAAACAGAGTTTAGCACCGTTTTGATGGTAGTCGGACCACAACATGATGTACAGCGTGCAAGGAAGGGAAAAAGGTGACGATCGGAAAAAACTCTGATTGCTGATTAGCTGTGTGGCGTTCAGACGTATCCTTCCGCCGTCACACGTGTGCGCTTGTCAATAGGTTAACCCAACTAAAAGTATCCCAGAGCATTTGTGGCAGCAGCTACAGATGATTAATGATTGTTGACACAGACACAAACGTGGGGAAGCACGGGCAGAATGAGACAGATGAAGACAAATAGAGGCAAAGGCAGAAGCTCAAGTTAAATACCCCTGTATCACCATTGCAGGCTCTGTTGATAATAAGCCTCCGAAGGCTCCTCTTCCTCACTGTCCATCTCCCTAAAGGCGTGCAGGAGTTTAATTTGTGTGGAGAAAAAAAAAACAGCAGGAGAAATGGAAAGGCAGTGATGAGCCGTGGACAACAGAGGAAAGGAAAAACATCACTCGGGATGCTGAGAAAGCCGGAGATCAGGAGCTCGTTCTCAGACCCGGGGACTGATGCCTCCCAGCTGGGTCGCTCTGCAGTTGTGCAGCCACTTTAACCTTCCACCTTCCAGTTAACTTCAGGCTCCGGTAGCAGCCGACCTGTCTCGGCCTGTCAGGGGAGGCAGCTGTGGGGAAACCGCGCTTACTTAAGGCTGAAGCTTCTTGAGAATCAAACCAGCAGTTTTGAACCATTAAGCTTCAATCGTTTCCTTTGGGTTATCAGAGGGGTTCCTTCCATCACAGATGTTTCAGGCCCCAAGCATCTCTGTGAGGAGGTTCTGACCTCCAACTGTCAATTATTATATAGTCCACCTGACAACCGATGCCTTTATCTAACGCTCACACCTTCTCCATGAGCCTTTAATTAGTGTACCTGCTAAAGGGGATCTATTTCATTTTCATTATTTCAGGTCTCAGATTTCCATCTGTTATTAAAGCCTTGAATAGACGGTGGTCTCTGTCATTGTTATTAGTCACACCTCAAAATAGAAACCACATGAAACTGTTCAATAGAATAACAACAGAAGCAATGAGCCAACCAGGAGCCAGAGATGTTCATGTTCACGTTTGCATTAAAGTTTCTACATGGTGATCTAATCGGGTTGATTCAGACACTCTGACTTTAGAAGGATGCACCCCCAACAAAACACTTTAATAAACCATGAATCATTTGCATAAGTAGATGTGATTTAACAGGAGCGTTAGTCATTTTCAGACTCTCTCTGCCAGAAGTCCAGGTTGTCACATAAATCAGAAAATTCTAAATGATAATCACAACATCATTATAGGAATGTTTTGCTCGAATATTGAAATTGTTAGCTTATGGTCTCCTCCTCTCCTCCACTCCCCCACCCTTCCTTCCCCCCTCCTCTCATCTCCTCCTCTCCTCTCCTCTTCTCCTCCCCTCCCCTCCCCTCCCCTCTTCTTCCTCCCCCTCTCCTCTGGGTTCGGTTATCTTCCATCTGAAGCTAACGGCTGTGGTGATCAGAGGTTTCCCTGTAGCGTCTGCATCGTTTCAGGGGTTGAAACCTGCAACCTACTGACAAATCTGATATTTGATGATCTAATGATCTTGATTTTAACAGACACTATAAAAGCTGAATTAAATCTACTGTCTATAAATGTGATGATATGTCCCAGTAGGTTGTCCCAGGATACGTTGGTAGAAGGCTATCATTTTAACGAGGCCTGAGCCGTCAAGTTTGATCATAATGTTTTCTCGATCTTTATGGTTTCCATCCTCTCTCAAATGTTTTGTTGCCCTTTGTCTTTTTTCACTCTTGTAAAATAAGTCATTATTTTGCTCCCAGCTCATCTACACTGTATTTCTATTATTGTAGAGGAATCATTTCTCCAACTGCCAGCTGGTTTGGAGGACAGATGCAGTATCACTGTGCATCATTCGGGAAAAGATCCGGTGGGCTTTTTTCCGGTTTATTTTGAAGTTGTTGTCTAATGACGGCGCAGCAGCTTCAAACTGTAAATGCAAACCCAAACTGAGCACAAATGGCGTCTGTTTCAGGGTAGGTGGCACGCCAAAACCTCGCACTCGCCCATATCTCTGTGGCCTTAGCTGGTTTGCCCCCCCCAGCGCTGACGTTCTGTAATTGTGACAAGATAGTGTTATTGTTGGAGGTGATGCACCTCACCAAGGTTAAGTCAGATCCAATCACGGCCCTGGAGCGGGAGGGCTGCTGGTCCACAGGCACAGGCTGGGAGTTAATGCGCTTCACCCCGCTGACGTGCTGCCTGCTTCTCTGTGTGCTGGCTGCTTTTCAGCAGCACAAATGTCTCATCCG
The DNA here is from genome assembly GCA_911728415.1 of Lagocephalus sceleratus. Classification (NCBI taxonomy): domain Eukaryota; kingdom Metazoa; phylum Chordata; class Actinopteri; order Tetraodontiformes; family Tetraodontidae; genus Lagocephalus; species Lagocephalus sceleratus. The sequence goes on along the minus strand of CAJVRN010000030.1, from coordinate 2,375,487 downwards.
GGGGCTTAAAGGTTCATACGAACTAGAACACTCGTCTTCCAACCGATTTTATTTTAAATGATGCCTTGCAGTGTGTTCAGGGTCCAAAATTGTATGTTTGTCTTAATAAATCAATTGAAAATGTATGGATGATAATATACATTTCAAGTAAAAGCTGCAACATCATAAAATGTAGCTATTTAACACTGATTATAAAGGTCACTTTTTAATTGCCCTTGTTTCATTAATGGGGGTAGAAACAGACTCACAGAAACACTCCTCGTACATCATTCTTGCAGAAGAGGGTAAATAGGTGTTGCCTTGGTTACATGGGGCTGGCTGTCCTCCTTGTAAACCTTATCAAAGTTTGGAGTTTATTAATGAATCAGTTTTTGTGAAATGTAGCTCATTGTGGGATTATCTGAACTAATTTCAGAGGCTGAGTCACATCACTTTCTCACAAGCACAGGGGTTGACAGTTACACTCACTCACTGCAGGGAGGTCCTGGGTTTGAGTCCCCTGGGGGCCACGGGCTTCTCTGTGTGGAGTTTGCATCATCTCCCCATGTCTGCCTGGCTTCTCTCCAGGTCTGACGCCCTCCAACACTCCAGATGTGATTTGGGGGGATTCTAAATGGACCTTAGATGGAAAGAGCTTGAGTATGACTCTGTATGTTGGTCGTATGATGGGCTGTATGTTGGCCGTATGATGGGCTGTATGTTGGTGCTATGATGGGCTGTATGTTGGCCCTATGATGGGCTGTATGTTGGTCCTATGATGGGCTGTATGTTGGTCCTATGATGGGCTGTATGTTGGTCCTCTGATGGGCTGTATGTTGGCCCTATGATGGGCTGTATGTTGGCCCTATGATGGGCTGTATGTTGGCCCTATGATGGGCTGTATGTTGGCCCTATGATGGGCTGTATGTTGGTCCTATGATGGGCTGTATGTTGGCCCTATGATGGGCTGTATGTTGATCCTATGATGGGCTGTATGTTGGCCCTATGATGGGCTGTATGTTGGCCCTATGATGGGCTGTATGTTGGCCCTATGATGGGCTGTATGTTGGTCCTATGATGGGCTGTATGTTGGTCCTATGATGGGCTGTATGTTGGTCCTATGATGGGCTGTATGTTGGCCCTATGATGGGCTGTATGTTGGCCCTATGATGGGCTGTATGTTGGTCCTATGATGGGCTGTATGTTGGTCCTATGATGGGCTGTATGTTGGTCCTATGATGGGCTGTATGTTGATCCTATGATGGGCTGTATGTTGGCCCTATGATGGGCTGTATGTTGGCCCTATGATGGGCTGTATGTTGATCCTATGATGGGCTGGTGCCATGACTAGGATAAATCCCAAATCTCAAAGGCAGTTGAGGATATGGGGAACTTTTCTAAACAAATTTCAGTTCTGGGAGAGTTGAGATTTGATCCCAGTGTGTGGAAATGGATTTGATGTTTAGCGCATGTAAACACGGTCGAGGTCTTTTGGGGCAGCGCTTCTCGTCTGTGTTCCCTGATTGTCTTCCAGTCAGCGTACATGTGGAAACTCATCCACGCTGCTCTGCCGAGTACATTATGAATATTCACACACACACCAAAAACAACCAGCCGACATTTACAGAGATACCATCCTCTTCTCTCGTTTCTTGAGGGATGTTAACACCTTCGCCCACCTGAAAGACTTGTCAAGCTGTTGCTATACATATCCACATAGAGCTCAGTGAGGGGGAGATGGCAACCACTGAGGAAGAGCGAGGAGAAATAAATGAGGAGCCGATCCGGCAGAAAGGAGTGTGCGAAGAGAGCGAAACGCTCCAAACCTCCTGGAACAATCACCCAGCCTTGTAGCGACTTTATCAAAAGACGGAACGTGAAAGAAGTGAAAAGAGGGGAAGATGACAGGGAAGGAAGAGCAGAATGAGCTCGCTGTACCTGCCATCAAAGCCTCTTCGTGTCTTCTGCTCATGGGCTCACACGCCCACTCATCCTAGCAATATTTCAGCCTAATGAGCCAAGTGTGTCTCAGCAGTTCCTGTAAACCACCGACACCATCACACAGCCATTACCAGTCTCTGTTACAGGCAACTTTTCCTGTACAGCTACACATCTGCTTCCATCTGCACCTCTCAGCTGTCTGTACAGCGTGAGAGCTTCCAGGTGATTGACATCCTTTGAGGCTGATAGCATAAATCTACAACCACACTGAAGCATTTTGCAATATTGACCCTTAAGTTTGTGCCCTATGATTCACATATGATGCCATATTTCACATACAGCTTGAGATATTCACACATTTCTTACACCTGAAATGTGTTTTCACGAACAGTTTTCAGTTTTTTGGTGCAAAAACAAAAAGTGTTCAGCCTCAGGTGCCTGAAAATGTACACATGTTTGACTTCATAAGCATCAAAAGTTTGCAACGACTCTTTCTGCTGAAGTTTTAATCACAGGGACAGGGCGGATTAGGACTCACTGCCACGGCGAACCTCAGCACCCCCTCGCTGACTGTTTCTCAGTAATAGCGGTTACTGCTAAGCTGAAAATAAAGGAGTGGAAGTCAGAGCGGTTTTGAAGGAATGGTGGCTCCAAGGGTCGACACGTTGCTGCGTGTTGCTTCTGGTGTGAACTGGGAGTTGGAACCTTTTTCTTCCTGCTAACCGTCACAGCAAATCAAATCCCCACAATGCTGGCAGCATCTACACCCTCATCTAGTCACAGAGTTGCATGAGTTTTTGCACTTCCTGTGCCAATGGTACATGATTTTATCACCATGGTAACTATTCCACTTCCTATTAGATATTACTCAAGCCAGAAGATGAATGGAAACATACTTAAATACCATCCTTTGCATTTGTGTCCATGTTTTGTTATGTCAGCACACTCTGAAATGTTAGTATTTGAGGGAGTTAGTCCTACATTTGAAAACCTTACACATATGTGAGGAAATATTTTTACCTCATGGGTTTCAGACCCCATCTGGTCAGATTCTGAACTGCAGTCTGGTGCTGCCTGCTGCACCACTTTCTTTTATTTTCTTTGAAATAAATGTCGTAAATGTTATTTCAATATTAGTTCAATATTACATAATTAGTAAATGTTTGCTAAATATTGATGCAGTTTTCCACATGTATGCATATGGCCAGCACATATAGAAACTACAGCTCTGGTTCGCATGTTCACTCTCAAGCCTCAAAATTCTGTTGACTAAGTTTACATCAGCCATCACTAATCATCAGAAATCTCACATTTTTGTCATTTTATAACCGAGGCTGCAGCAATACACACTGGGACTGTGAATAAAAAGAATCAAGCTGACCTGATATAAGGAGACTCAGTGTTTTTCCTGCTATGAGGCCAACAAAGCTGCACATAAATACAATGTTATGGTATTACACATGAATCCAATATGGACATGGAAGATTGCAGGAGTCGAAGCCAGCCCAGTCATATTTGTGGTGGACTTTTGAGGCTGCATTCTCTTCAAAAACGCTCTTGTTTACACCGTCTGCTTTGCATCAAAGCAGCACACAGCAGCACAAAAATGGCGGGTTTGGAATTTAATATTCTTAACATAATGTTCAGTCTCATTACGAGAGCTGTCACTCACCCATTCATTATTTTATTATATATAAAAACAAGTTTTCACCATGCTTTTAATGATTCGTGTGGAATAAATTTACTGTACTCTTCATAAAATGTTCATGAAATAGAGATTAGATCAAAGCAGCTTGATGGCATCTCTCACAACATCACAACAGTGGTTGCTTCACAGGGGAAAATCTAAATATTGATTAAAAATGTTAAATGAATTACCATTTTCCATGCACATCCTGGATATGCCACATGCCACATGTTTAAACGCCCAAGAAAGGGAAGATTTAAATGGCTTGAATCATAATATTTATGTGGTGCAGATTCAGTGGAGGGCGCTGGTACGGACCAGGGAACCCCTGACAGGAGCTGCGGGTTGGGTTAAATCTGTGTAGTGCATTATCTTAGTCTTCATCTCAGCCTAAGCTCTTTCAGCCTGCCAAGTGAAACAGGTAACGCCTCAGCGGTCGATCAGAGGCCTCTCCCAACTTTTCCTTCTCACCCCAGCAGCTCCTGATGGCTGAGGCTCGCCCGAGCTGACGGCCCGCCGCTTCTTTTCTAATTAAGAGCTGTTTTCTCACACGGCTTTGGAGGAGAGCTTCGAGCAGGTGGGAGAAGATGGGGAAAAGACAATGTAGCTTTGAGCCGAGATAAAGGCGCGGAAATAGGGGAGTTTAATAAAAGCGACAGTTTTGAGCAACCCTACCGCAAATGGTCCAGTTTTTACTCGAAGCAGACATTTGCAGAGGCGCAGAAGAGCCAGACAGGCCAGAGCCTCAGTGTGAGACACAATGTTGGCCAGTGTTCTCCCGCGCCTACCCGATGTCATTGGGCCGCTTTGCTCATCCTAACGATGTCGGGCCGAGGCGAGAAGTCACCCCAAAGGAGGGTGTCAGGACAGGTGCGACCTGTGGGAGGTCTGCAGCAGCAAATGTGCCTCCTCACCATGACAACGCGTCCTCTGCGGTCGGTCAGGTGTGACGCGCGAACATCACGACAAAATCAGGAAAAAAGTCGATTGATCGTAAACGTGAGACACACAGTGAAAGTGGGCCAAATGTCACGAGATGGTGAATAATGCACATTATAGTTAAGTACAGAGACAGGAAGTGAGGTAAAAGGTGAAGTGGTCACGTGTGCAGACACACAAAAAAAACCTGTAACTGGTTTAATAACAGGTCTTGAATGCATTTTTAAAGCAGGTATTCACCTTTTGAAACACGAACACTGACTAATTATCTATCCACCTTCCAGGTCACATCTTTCCTTTACTGGTGGATGTGTGTGTCGCAGTAGGCGCTCTTGGGTTTCCACACAGACACAAATCAAAGTCTGCTGAGCTTAAAGAGCAACCACGGGTTCGCCTTCTTTTACTTTTTTGTTTCATTCTCAGGAATTCAGATCCTCCCTGCTCATCGTGACAGCCTCTGTGATGTGCACGTGGAAAATCAGTGGCTTTGAGTGCTTTTTATGCTTTCTTTTAAGTGTAAATGTTCACAAAACAGAAAATTGGAGTTACGTGGAGGGTAACATTCACCTCTTTCATGTAGGTGTTGATATATGGTGTAATTCATCATGAAAGTGGACACCAGAGGTTTATATTATGCAGTTTTCTTCTCCATTAATGCACCTTCTTCAGGTACAAACAGCAGAATATATTCTGAAGCTGTTCATGAAAGGTCAGAGCTGCAGCTTTAGTCTTGGTTCTCTGCATCTGCGCATTAAAAAAAAACGAAAAACATTCAGATCTTCGGACTCAAGTGAAATGAGTGTTTCATTGCTGCTGGATACTTTTCCCCTCCGGGCCAAGGGCTTTGGAATTGGACAGTAGCGAGGGCGGAGGAGAACAGCCGCGCGACTTTCAAGATGTGATCAAGTAAAACCTGCAGCTGAAGTTGATTGTTTAAACACCCCTGCAGATTTTATTTTTCCCCAGCTAGCTGCCACCAGAAATGTCAGAAGGTAGAAAAGTGGCCTGCAGCTGGCTTCTGCTGTTGCAAAGGTCAGTGGCTTTGATGGACACACATGGCATATGTTAGCCAAAATATTATCTTGGTAAATTCAACACTGTGTCCATAATTATAATTTACACTTCACATTAATACATTAACTATTAAAACTTACTCTAATATTTATCATTTGTCACGCAATATGGGGCCAACCTCTCCCTGTTCTGCATTTTTGGTACAATAATCATGTCATTTTGTTCCAAAATCCCCTGTGAAAGAATGAACTTTTGTCATCAGGGTTGCAGGAGGCTTGTGATGCCATATGTGGGTGTAGGTGCACTTTAGCATCTCCAGTCTGAAGGGTGAGGGTCTCTTCAGGTTTCATTATTGGGCCTTTTGTCTCTCCAGGCCCACATCATGTTCGTGTGATGTTCTTTGGAGGAATTCAGATTATTGCTGACACACAGGAATCTAAAGCATTCATTATTTTTAATTTATGACTCCACAATTCTGCTCCTAAAACTCGGGGAGCCTCCATTATTTTCTCGAATATGCCCTGAATGCCTTTTTTGTGATTGATCATGGAGGAACTTTGTCCAAGATAGATACTGAAGTTCTCTCTGTGGTCTGGGTCTCTTTTCAATGTTCTATATTTTCTTCAGCACCAAGTGCTGGTTTGTGGCTCCTCATCACAAGTGACGTGATCAATAAACGTGTCTCCTGGGCGTGGCTTGTGAAATTGAACCTGATTATCAATTAAGGAGAGCTAATTGTTTGATTTAGTGACTGGCGGGGTAATTACTTTGTCCCCATTGGGGCAGAAAAGGATTGATAGCTTTCTTCCTTAAATTAATGAATCATCATCTGTAATTGGATTGTGTTTTAATTGGGTTATATTTATCCAATGTTAAAATAGCTGACGCCAGGTAATTGATGGTAACAAAAAAAATCCTTTTCATGTGTTCCCAAAATTACAGTAAACTCTCTGAAGGTGATCTCGCTGTGATTAAAGCTTTGTGGTCTCCCAATTTAAAGCACTTTATTCACAATCCGTGAGTTTCAGAGAGCAGCTTCACGCCAGCCCACCGCCTCCTCCAAATGCAGACAGACAGCGGCTGCACCTTCAGCGAGACGTGCGGGAACGCGGAAACGGCATCACCAAACGGAGGGCTGCAGGGAACGTGTCACCAGAAGAAAGTGACAGACCCTCACCCGGTTCAATAAACGGACCATTGGCGTGATGACGCGCATCCATGAAAAGTCTGCGTCAGATTTGGACTGAGTGACCTCAAGTGTTCCATCCCGATAACTGTTACTAAATTTATCTTTGTAGAATTATTTTTTCCCTTCAGCTTTTAATACAAATTTAGCAATGTGGTGGTGAGATGGAAGGAGCCGTGCCGGTGGGGTGGCTGGAGAGGGAGGGCCGGACGCATGACATCATTCCCTCATCTTCCCTGCGCGGACACAGCTCTGGTATCTCCAAGTGCGCACGGTGGCTGCTGCTGAGGAAGCGACTCCTCCTGCCGTATCCAGACGCGTCCGGAGCAACCTGCGCTCCTGAGAGGATTTAAACACCCCCCCACACCGACACACACACAAAAAATCAAAAAACAAAAAGAAACAAAAACCGACCAACACGTAAAAAAAAGAAGAAAAAGAAAAAAAAACAGAACTCGGCGGAGGAACCCGTGGAGCAACCTTCATCGGACCAGCCTACAGGGACGCACGCGTTTACCACATCCCGAGGATTATTGCCTGTTTTAATGATGAAAATGTGAGGGTTTATAAACTGAACAAAGAAGACAGAGGAACTCCGAGACTGAGCCAGAAGGTAGGCGCACTTCTCCGTTCCTGCTTGTCCCATCACTCCGTCCAGTTCCAGCACTTTCATCCGCCAGATATTTTTCGCAAGAGCTCGGGCTCTGCCTCCGTGTGCAGGCGCGCACACGACCAGGGGGTCCGCTGGGGTAGCGCAGGAGTCGTGCGTTAATCAAGGGAGCTTTGTGGGGCTGCTGCCGCGGAGATTCGCGGTGGACAGGATCCCCGTTTGTCCGACACCTCAGCGGGAGACGCTGCGAGGCTGCCACTGCTGATGGGCGCCACAGATCTCCATCACTGTGGACGTCCCCCCCCCACCACCACCACCACCACCACCCCAACCACCACCCGGGCTTCATGACAATTTCAATATCACAGAAACACGTAAGCTGGCTTGTGCCTGCTGAGGAGGGAGAGTCTATGATGCACTTTGGGGTAGAGGATGAATCCCTCTTTGAAGCAGAATCATCTCATTTTCGGGCGGAGGTGCGTGTGCGTGTGCGTGTGCGCGGGGGGGGGGGCGTCATAAAGTGCATCTTCACATGGGGTTCTTCGTCTGCCAAGTCAGTCGCGCATTGGAACCCAACATCAGTTCTTGTGCAGGCGTCAGTCGGAAGTACCATTTTTCCACGTTTCTTCTTTCTTCTCCCCCTCCTCTCTCTCTCTCTCTCTCTCTCTCTCTCTCTCTCTCTCTCTCTCTTCATCCCCCTCCCTCCCTCTCTCACTCACCCACTCATTTCTCGGAGTTTTAACGAGTGCCTCCCTGGTTTGCGTCCGTCCGAACTGGATTTGCGCATCGCGTCGGTGACGTGTTGAAAGAGATTTGGGGCTTTTTTCCGCCACTTGAGCTTGAGCACATCGAGGGAGAGTCAGTTTCTTGCTCGCTGGTGATGCCCTTGCTGACTGCTCCAACTAATCCGTCACAAGAACTGCCCTCACCCAGGCACAACGACGGGAAAAAGAGCTTTCTTCTGGCCCCGGTCTGATGCCAATGATATGAACGCAATACATTAAAAAGTAATCAATAAATCCAAAGAATTTATATATTAAACAAAACTGAGAGCACGTTTCCTCTACTGATTCACCAGATTAAACACTAAGATTCACTTTGAGTAAATTAAGTTTGACGGATTTATTAACGGTAAATCGGTAAAACGGTCTACACTTCAATAATTGACATGATGCTTATTTCCGGGATTGCTTCATATGTCTCAAGTGCATCAGACACTTTTGTCGGAGTTGAAGCATATCCCGCAGAAGCAGTGTTGTCCATTTTACACCCTGTTCCGCCCCAATTTCGATCGCAGTGGGCGCATTACGCACAGTGTTCCGACCATCGGAGAGAGTCAGCCTGAGCTCATGTCGAACCTGTCTCATCTGAAAATCTTACTTTATACTTTGTGTTGTGTTTTTACTGCCATGAATCAAGTACCGATCCCCCAACCCCTCCTCAAAGTCTCCCCTGACAACAGCGGAGATTTAAAATATGGCACACACACACACACACACACACACACACACACACACACACACACACACACTTAAATTGGAAGTCCAGAGGAGGAGGGGGGTCATATATTTCTTGGGTTTTGACTTTTCCATATTTCCTGCACACTTTGAAGATGACTGCAACAGGTTTGGCCTCTTCGTTCTCCACAGTGATGAAGGATGATGTAATGCTCGTGTTGCTGCTGCGGATTAAAAGAGAGTGTGTGATGATTTGCAGTTTGTCTTTGAGACATTACGGAGTTTTATTGTCAACAGGCCACGGCTTATCATTTACAATACGCTAACGTTTCACGTGAGCACGCGTTCGAGCGCTGGCTGTTGGAACATTCAGGGGTCCCTCCCTAAACGGTACCAAACGCAGGAAATGAGCAGCTCTGATCCTTTTGGCCAGGTGACCTTTTCCACATGATTTTACACACTTGGGCGACCTCCAAAGATAAGCATGACAAAACTTCCATCTTCAGTGTGGTTTTTCCATTCGGGTGTGGTCAGACCTTCTGCGGCGGATGCAGCAACAGCTGAAGTCTCCGTCCTCTTCCCTTCAGTCATGCTTACCTGTCACCACATTCAAGCACGTGATGGGTGGGGGCTTGCAGCCCTCGCACATTACAAATGCACATAGTAATAAGTGTGCTGCTTTCTCTCTCTCTCTCTCTCTCTCTCTCGCTCGGTCTCAAACACACACACACACACACACACACGCACACACACACACACACACTCAGACACACTTTTATTACATTTATAAGATGGGCCATAAGTCAAACTCTGCAGTCTCATTAGAGGCCACCAAGCTTAAGCGTGTGACCGTGTCATTAATGCGGCTAAAATAGGAGCAGATACGGATGGTTGGGAAAGCGCTGCCCAAATATGTAAAGCAGCAGGAAGTAAACACACAGGAAAAGAAAATCTTTAATCATAAGCCTGCACTTTATGGAGAACCTCAGTCATGTGCTCTGCAGCACGCTAATTACCAGGGTAGCGCTTGTTAGTTGTCACCTCCTGATAAACAGCAGGGTAGCCCCCCCACCCCACTTGCACCCATCTCTCCCCCTCTCTCTCATTTCTTGCAGAATTTAAAATTCTAAGCAGCAAAATGTTACTTTCAGATGCTCCCACCCTCACCTCAACCCTTCCAGCTATGCAAATTTGCCAGAATAGTTTCCTTTCAATTCGGGAGAGCAGATGGCGCGACAGTGGTGAGAGCCCGACACATCAGAGCGCTCATATCTGGTAATGCAGCGATCATTTCGTTTCTGCTAATCAGCGAGAAGGGCGAATTGTTGGTTCTTTAATGCGGCGGCGCTTAGCTCTCTGTTCTTGGTTCCACATTGGAGAGTGACTCCGGTGGAGAAACATATGGTCCTCAAATCCACATGCAAATGAGTGCTCCGATGTTCTATATCAACAGAAATATATTAATTTCTCCTTGCATCTTAGCAGCACTGGTTTGCCATTAAAAGTGGCTCGAGTATAAGTAAAATAAGTCTTGCCTACCAAATTGAGGACATTAGCTCCACTGTTTGGATGTTTCCACTTTCCTTTTCCTTGTTTGAAAGGTTTGATTTGATCACAGAAGGGTGTGTTGTTCTGAATAAGTGGAATCCCACCAAGAGAGTTTCAGTTTCACCGTTTGTAAATAAATTGCGAATGGCACACGGTATGTATTCAGGTATAACAGTCGGAGAAGGAGTAGTCAGGGTAGGTGCACGGACGTTTTAGCAATTTGAAGTAACAGCGTGTTTGCTGATGCTGACCGGGGGCAAAAGGAAATCACATGTTATGGGGGTAGCGTCTCATTCTTTGTGTGTTTGTAGGGAAGCAGGCAGGTAGGACGCCTCATAGGATCAGACAGTGAGACATATCTGCGACTACAGCCAATGTCCTCTCTCAAGGGCCAGAGCTCTTGAAGGTCACAGTAGCATTTTCTCCTCCTCAGACAACTCCGGCGGGTATGTCTGGGTCGCCCCCCCACCCTTGCTCCGGGGGGGGGTCAGTGGGGATGAACACAACACCGTCTCGTCTACATCGTACTCAGAGGGCTTTTATGCAGCAAATGCTGCCTCATCTGTGGCATTTTCATGCAAAGGAAGACAAAACCGAGACAAACCGAGGAGGCCGGCGGTGTTGGCCTCATACGTTTCATCTGCAGGTCCTCACAGGCCACCATTGATCCCCCTCAGAATAATCCATTTAGACCGAGCGTGCCCGACCACGTGGGTCCTCTTCAATAATTTATGGCAGAATGCTGCGCGGGCTTCCGTCAGGATGCAACAGTGTGCTCCAGGAAACCTGTGAACTGCAGAGAGTGAGGGACACCCGGGGGGAGGAAGACGAGAAATGGAAGGAGGGGCTGGCCAACAATGACAGCAGATGGGAAAGGACAAGGGACGGAGCGGGAAGAGCGCTGAAACAGACAGTTTAATACAGAGGAAAACATATTTGAGGATTGGTGAAATTGGTGAGATTTTTGTGATTACACGTGCAAGAAAAGAAAGGACATTCAGGACGAAACCATAAACGAGGGAAGGGATGCAGAACGAGAAGGAAAAGGCAGGGATGTACTGAAGCAGTCTGGGTGCGGAAAATCGAAAATAATGAGAGCCGGCAGTATTGTTGTATCATTCCGGCAGGTTTAACAGATTATAGAAATACAGGAGAAGCCAGTCAGTGAAGAAAGTGAGGCAGAGGAGGCAATAGAAGGTGTGGCAGCGCAAGAAAACAGGTGAGACAGGAAGGAGAAGGTGACTGGAAATGTAGCTGGAACAGATGGATATAAATGGGTGGGGGATGGGATCATTTTCAAACAAGTCATGAAGCACTCTTGATCATGACAGAGTTATGGCTGCTATTGTGCTAAGTGGAATCCAGCCTGTCAGCCTCAGTGCCAGTACAGTCTATCATTATTTCTACTGTATTTATCTTCAATATGGCATTTGAAAATGACTTGTTTTCATCTCGGTGCAGAAAAGTCCGAGAGAATCCTCCACCACTGGCAGAATAAAAGGAACGCGATGAAACGGCTGGGAGCTTTCAGACTTGGATATTGTGATTCCTGCAGCCTGAACTCTCCTTTCTTTGCCTGGTCTATATCCTACCATTAGCAGCTCATATATGGCTCCCATAAATCCAGGTAGATTTGTCTTACCTGACTCCCATGGTGTTCGCCGCCAGGCTCTCCTTCTATTAGTGTAATTCCCAGCATCCTCTTAGGCGTCCTACCTTTTGTATACATTTTGAAACAAGAACAAAGAAAAAATGGAGCAGAACATTTCCACTGTGCATTATACTGATTCCATTTACCCCATTTTGGAAGATGCATTGAACATCCTTGCGGCTCTTTTTTTAAACCTTTACAGCATCCTAAGAGATTTTTTTTTTTAATCAGTTAGGATTTTCTGCCACTGTTTTATAGAAATGCATTTTCCTTAACAGTACTTCTGGACAAAATGTTCCTTGTGTAGTCATAATGTACAAATATTCTCAGGCAGAGAGGCACTGGAATTAATTTGTCACGTTCAACAAAACGAGAGGAGACGTCGGTTCTCTGAGGAATTGAGCTCTTGTTACCATTAGTGCTTCAAGGATGCAAGAAAAAGGAGGCAGCACTTTGTAATGGCTACATTGACCGTGTCAGGCATTCTAATCAGATGGACTAAACAGTGTGTCTGCGTAACTATTAGCTAATGATAGCATAGCGGTAGGTTTCCATTTAATTAGTAGGGGCCCTTTTCCGTGTTTAGTTCCCTGAAGGAGACGCCAGAGATTTATTTGTGTCCAGAATCATTTATTATTGGGTTCTAGTAATTGTTTTGCCTTTCCTTGATTAACAAACCTGTACTTTCTCCAGGGCCTAGCTCAATAGCAGCATTTAATGGTGTGGCTCTGGCCAGACTCAACACTACCAGGGTGTTAAGCATGATTACAAAGGAGAATTAGTGTGGGTGGAGGTTAGTTCGGGTGGAAAATCCTTACTTATGTTGTAATTTTTAATGTCTTCTGTGGCCATTAAGTGGCAGAATTCATGCCTGGGTTCTCAGAACAGAAACAGTTGTTGGTTTGAGCCAGTCTGGAAATACGTGAACTTCTTAGTCCGCGGTCACGGTCATGGCCACGGTCCTTTATATCTGGCGGTATTTCACAGATGCCAGCAGGCTTAGATTGGCAAGTTTAGCGAATGGCAGATGGGTCTGACAATCAGCGGCAATATGAGGATAAAACTGACCTCCGGCATCATCAGATCAGGCAGCATAACCAGCATAATCTGTCAAGAATACACCACAGAAAGTAGTACCAATGGTCCTTTAATTATTCTGCTGGAACTGGCTGATGGTAATGACCAGGCTGACCAGAAGTTTCCTTTGTAAGGCACAATGACGAGTCATGCAACGTTCCACTTAGAGTCATCAGATGAATCCAGAGTCTAATGTTTAATCTGTCATCTCCTATTAAATGCATTTTTTGCACACAGCTTTTAACATCAATATCAATTCACGATCCTTCATACGTATCATTTCAACACCTTGATTGCATCCTTGAGATTCTTACTGTGGGCAAATTGTCCTTTTTACACATTTTTATTTCTTCTTTGTGGAAAGAAAAGCTCTATAAATCTCTGAATGCTAGATAGCAGCCCGTGAAGTGCTGTTGTTTCTCCTCTTCTGTGTTTTCTTATTCATCACTTACTCTGTTCTTAGCACCATGACTCTCTACATGTGTGTTATGGCTCCAGCGTATGACGAGATATGAGACTTTGCTTTGCCTCGCTTGTTTACTTCATGTCATACTTGAATTGATTTTGGATTTTATGGAGGGAACCGAGTTTCTCTTACACGCCGATACCCATCTGGTGGTGATGGAAATACCCACCCACCTTTCAAAGTGAGGACGGAAGTCTTTACACTGGCTGTCGGGGAGACAAATAGGGCCCAGTCCGTCATTTGAGATGATTTCTACATTTCCTCTGGGTTTGAAGGGTTTGCTGCTGATGCAAGGGGGAGAAAAAGAGCCCTACTTAAAGGCAATTTATTTTCACTGTCGGTTTGTTGGCTGAAGAGGGATGACAAATGCGACCTGGTTGTTTATGGGGCTGGGTTAACTGCATCTGGGGCAGTTTTCCTCTGAGGTAGTTGAGTTTGTTTGTTTTTTTTATCCTCGGAAGGTATAGCGTCATGTGACAATGAAGAAGCAAACCCCTTTTATTCTGTAACTTCCTGCTTTTCCCAAGTTTCTACTTGTGACCTTTTCACTTGTCTTTCGTAACTCACGTTCTGACCCCATGTACCTCTGGCCTGTCCCATCCAAATGGGAAGTCCACCAACCCCTCGTCACTTTCACTTATTATCCAGAATGAAACCATGGAGACGCTTCTCTCCCATCGCCTCTTGTCAAATAAATCTGCTTGACCTTTGACAACAACTCCAAATAGGATTGTCAATCGTTCAAGGCTGTCCTGTTCATCAGTTTGATTCATCTTTGCAGAGATGGGAGTTGTGTTTTCTTCTCAGGTTTACGGTCAGTGAATTGAGGGAGGGTCGGGTCAGTGCATTTCAACAGAAAAGCTGGGTACCCATGTGGTCTGAAACCGTCAGGCAGTAAGATGGACAGCAAAAGGAAACGGTGAGTCAAAATGTCACCCTGGGTCACCCTACATGTCTTTCCCCTTTCCTCTCTTGTACTTTTCTAAAGTGCTGTGTTAATTGACATCCAAAGCTGCCTATTTGGATGACTGCTCTTGTTTTATGTCAGTGTTCCTGTCCATCATTCCTCCTCTGTCTTTGATTCTCTCGTCTTTCCGGGCTGCTTTGGTTTCTCCCTGTCTGCTTCCGCTCTCTGCCTCTCCTTCAGCTCTATGCCAGGCTATTCCCCACTGATTGCCTGTGTTGTTCCTCTCTTCCCCTTTCCTTCTTCTCTACTTCTTTACAACTCCTTGTTGTCTTCCCCTCTCACTGCACTCCCCACTCAGCTGCGCTCTCACTCTTGCTTCAGAACTTTTGTACGTTGGTTTTGTTATTATGAAATGAGGTGCTCATCCAAACCAAAATGATTTTATGTGGAAAGAAGTGATGGCACTCATAAGACTTGTAAAATTACAATAAATAATAAAGAAAATGCTCAATATTTTCACTATGAGACATATTCTGCAACAGTAAAAATTTAGTAAATTGGGGTGAGAGCTGGAGATGAGCATTAGCCAATCAACACTTCTGACTAAGAAGGTCCATTTCTTCAACATCATCAATTTAATTTTTTTTTGTAAAGCTCAAGGCAAAAGTAAAAAAAAAAACAAACTACTGTTTTAATGCACTTTGCGCTAAAACAAATTAAAGTTTATACCAAACTGTGTCCTCACTTCGTATTACAGCCAACACATTATTACAGCCTTAACATCTTTTAGAGGTAGAGGGCAACTGCAGCACTGACAGCGGTGTACCCCTGTCACGCAACGAGATGTTCAGCTAACAGACGCCATCCGACTGGGAACCCCCAGTAAACACAGATGATTAAATGTTAAAAGGGTTTTCAAAACATGGACGATTAAATGTTAAAATGATTCTTGCAGGGATTCCCATGTGTCTGTGACGACACAAAGGAGACCACTTTGACCAAGGAGATTATCGCAACAAAGGGGTTGTTTTTACTTATTTTCCCTTTTCCTACCTTTTCATCAAATTGGTGTTGAGTAGCACGATTTCTTTAATGGTACTTTCTATAGTAATGGTACTTGATGTAGCATGTACATGCTACATCTTTGCTTTGCTCCAAATGCTGTTGAGTGTACTTTCTTGATAGGGCTATGTACAGGGTTCCTGAAGGAAAACTGTAATATATATTTTCTTCTTTGTCCTTCTTCTTCTTCTTGTCTGCCCTGTCCTGTCACTCAGAGCTGTGCAGTTTTGCACAGCGATCCTTTGTTTTGAATCTTTTGTTCTTAAAAGCGATTATGACCATCAGACAGGCCTATTAAATATTTAGCAGGGCTCAGACGGCCGCTCTCGCTGGCTTCACAGGAACACCCACCACAGATGTTCAAAGTAGTGTGGACGTGCACAGATATCCACAGGGATGGATGCTCAATAATATAAAATGCACAATTTGGCAGGGAGAAGAGAATGTCTGGCCATGTGAGCTTGTTTCTTTAGATACTGGGATATTGGTCCCTTCGTGTAGGGTCTGGACGCAGTGTTTATGCAATCTTTTTTATTTTTTCTTTCTGTTTGATGCAAGAGTGAATTTTTCTCTCCCGGCGGCCGCTCCTCAGATTATGTTGCTGCTTCATATCTGCAGCTTTTGCATTTGCATGCCGGTCCTCCATATAAGGACCAGAATGATGAGTTGCTTGAAAGAGCAAAGCTAAAGGTCACCAGCTGTTGACACATCTGTGGAATAACTTCAGAAATTATGCCTCCTCTGACTGTTGCACACTGTTAACAATGAACCCTGATCCTGTATCCCTACGCAGCAGAGGAAGGCTACCTTCGTTATTTCATACTTCGTTTTTTTATATAGATACTTCCAAAGTCTTCCCAGATGACCCTAAAATCACTGCGAGTACAATTTATCAAAAGTTTTGCCTGATCAAGGACTTCCCGATTGTGAACACCGAAGGTTAAAGACTCTAACATCTGTTGTTCTCATTGTGGCCTTGTAGACATGCAGAGCTCTGTAGTGTCATCTGCTATTATTCACAGGGATTTGAATGTGAATGAGCAGTCTGGGCTTCACTGTCTTGCTCAAGGATGTTTTGGCTGTTCTATAAATGAGATGTGATTTGCCAGTTATGAGACTCCCTTCCACAAGTATGTGCTGCCAATTTGCACTGGGACAGTGCAGTTTCAAATATGCTTCTTCTTTACATCGTATATTCAGTTTTTAAATCACATTACTTAATTTCCTACAATTCCTTTAAGATATATTAAATATATGGAAAAATATAACTAGACATTATACCAAAAATGTAGTGGATATGTTACCGTGAAGGTCCAAAAGATTAAACTTTTTAATCAGATGGATCACAGGGTCTGCTGTGGATTCATTTAGACTAATTGGGATTAATACCCATTCATTCATAATTCTGTTTCATATTGTTGAAGCAAAAAGTCTCATAAGTGACATTATTTGTGTAACTTGTGTTTTATTTAAGCTGTATGTTGATGTGGTCATTTAAAGAGGAAGTGCTACTTTATGTTGTGATGAGCAGTCCATCTTGATTGAGTTGATGTTGACAAATAACACTGAGGCACCAAACCTCATCAATGAATGAAAGTGTGCATGACCTACACATGCCTTAATTGCATTAAATGGTCAAATTATTCATGCAAATAAATTAAATTATGGATTAATGTTCATTTTGACAACCCTGGTTAACTCTGGAACTCAATACACGACACATAAATATGTGTCGTGTATTGAGTTCAGCTTTAAATTATTTAAACTGAGAATAATACTGCCAACAGCAGAAACAAAAAAGCCAGTGGAATAAAGGAGCACTTCAGGTCTTCAGAAAGTCTGTGTGTTCTGTGGTTGGTGTGTCGGAGTGGGAAATCAATCCTTGTCTTCCTCCCTCTCTCTCTCCCTGATTTGGAGTGTTGATGCACTGCGGGTGTCAAGCTTCTATTGATAAAAATTTCCAAGCTGAAAGTACTTGGAACAAATAAAAGTAATTCATGGTGTTTTAAAATAATGAACACCGAGATGCTGCTGAAAAGGAATACATGAATACAAAACAGAGTGCATTTTTACAGCTTAATAGACAATTAAATCATTGGTTATGGTGGGGATTAATTGAGGCATATTTCAAAGGCGCTGCAGAGCAAATTCATACTTAGGAGCCAGTGTGGTGTATTAAATGATGAAACTCCTTGGTTTAATGGATCTCTACTCATTGATAATTGGCAAGCCGTGATATGTGCTTGTATGGGAAGGCCAGTTAAACCTCTCCTTTACTTCCCCTCTCTCTGAACGCTTCACTAATGGCTGATAACAAAGATGGCATCGTTGCCAGGATGACTTGTCCACATCCCCTACTGGACAAACGTGTTTGCGCACATGCACGTAGAGGAAGGGCTGACTGCCCTTCAGAATACCAGGACCAGCATTAATCTTTAAATGACTGTTGCTCCTTCCCCAAGACTTTCAATCCATTAGTGGCTACATCTTAAGATGGAGAGATTGCCAAAGAGGAGAAGGCAGGCATCATCTTTGTGTGTGTGTGTGTGTGTGCGCGCGTACGTGTGTGTGTATACGTACGTGTGTGTGCCTTAGGAATGGAGACAGATGATGTCAGTGATAATGGAGGATGAGGACGGAGGAAGAATAAAAGTAGAAAGGTTACGAGAACGAATGAGAGGGCTGAGAGGATGAATGATGACATGCCATTCAGATTTCACACCAAACATCTATTCTATTCTACTCTAAAATCACTTTCTTCACATCCATTCTGTAAAACAGGGGTCTCCACCTCTCCCCCAAAGGTCCGTGAGGCTGCAGGTTCTGGTCCAACCCAGCAGCAGCAGCACCAGACTGGACTCACTTCATCAACTCATCTGAGTCTTCAACAGCTGACTGGTCAAACTGGGTGAGCTGGACTGGTGGGACCAGAACCTGCAGCCTCACGGCCCTTTGGGGGGGAGGTTGGGCACCCCTACTGTAAAATATGTCTATTTAATGTAACTGAATCTGTCCTAATAAACCACAATGTCACGGTCACAGTGTAAAGGTGAGTATCACGGCTTTTTTTGCAACATAGTAAGATTAGAATGGATTGTATCAGGTTTACATGCTGGGATTAAACATATAACTTGGGACTGGCAGTCTGCAGACCAGTACAGCAGAACTGAATGAATCAAATATTCCGGCTTCTATTTCCTCTTTCCTGTTTTCCTCCCGCAGCTTCTCACTGTTTGTGCTTCATCTCTATATACACTTTCTGCTATTTCTGCTCTCTGTCCTCCATTCTTCTGTTTAGTTGTGCTCATGTGTTATCGTTTGCATACTTCCACTCATCCTCCTATCACGGCGCCCTCTTCCTCGGCTCCACCAACAGTGAGCTATAGTGACTCTGACATCATTACCCTTGTTGTGACAGGTTTCATTTGTACCCTGTGGACCCATACATCAGCCTGAGTGATAGTCTGGAGCTGGCGGAGCCCCACCCAGAGAGTGACAGGGTAACAGACGGAATGGTCCTAAAAACCACTCCAGTCCATGGGAACCACTTCTCCATTTCTTTATCTGATATGTCATACTTAATGCAGTTTCAAAACACTGACCCAACAGGCCTGAAATAACCGCCTGTGACAGACCTGAATAAATTACCCCAAAGAAAAATGCAGAAAAACTTTACTTTACACAGCAATTGATCGTGACTACAAAATGTTTTAAAGTAATTAAGTAATTTATAAAAGATCCCTTATCTGCAGTAACTGTTCATTATGTTAATTATTACCCCGCCTTACTGTTGGCAATTATTATATTTTTGGTGCTTTGCATTCAGACCAACACTAAGAAGTTTATTTAAGTTCTCTTCCCGATCTTACAGTTTAAGCAATAATTCACCACCATGACCAATATTGTATTATTGTCTCATTTTGGGTCTCTGCAGCAGAGGAAAGGCTCCAAACATTGAGAATCTGTTTTATGATCTCTTTTTCCACCTAAAATTGGGAAACTTTGTTTGTTTCTACAGATCGCTCCCGCTCGTCAATAGTAAATGTGAGTGCTTCTGTGAGGCCTCCAAACCACCTAGGATTCATCTCAGCAGCCTACCAGCACATCAACAATAACCTCCAGACTGCTTGCAGCTCGATTGATTCGTGGTTACTTTAATGTGCAGCTTATAAACTCGCCGCCGTCCTTTGTGGGCAGACAAAAATGAATCCATTTGAGTGTGGAGCTATTAATGGTCTAAACGTCCATGTTCCTCCACAGTGGTGTGCAATCCCATTGTTTGCATTCATTTGCACAAATTACAAGACTCAAGAAAGGACTGTAAAAGGAAGAATCTGATGAAAGAATCAAATGAAAAGGTTGCAGAGGAGCTAAGCACAAAACTGATGGGTAGACTTTATCCCGCATCAGTTTTGCCTCTCAGTTCTTGGTAAAGAATGAGCTTTTGGTCAACCATAAACCAAAGTCCATTTTATTTTGTGTGAGGCTACATGCACATCTGGGCCCTGTTTGTTTTGTGTGTGTGTGTGTGTGTGTGGTAAAAGAGACTGACCACACAAGAGGCACATTAATCATCCTGCTTCTTTCTCCCCCCTTTGGCTCATGTAGTGTGAATTGAGACCTGATGGATGGCTTGTCTCTCAGGCTGGATTCCAACAGAAAGGCTGTAGCCCATTGACAGGCCAGAGACCCCAGGGGGAATCCTTTACCCTTTAGCTCATGCATATCTGGACACTCGGTGTGGCTCTGTGTGTATTTATTCCACAGATGGCAGCTGCACGGTCTCTTTGTCTTAGAGCTGCAGTGGAAGACTGCACCCTGACAGTCCCTAAGGGCAGTAATTTCGTTTTCTGGGTGCAATCTATGTCAATAAACTCCACACTCTTGCAGACATTTGCCATTCCTGCTAGTCTGTGACCTGTTGTGTAGAGTCTGTATTGCTCATAAATGTTTATGCAGGGACAGCATGGTTTCTGATGCTAGAATTCAACTTTAAAAACTGGTCATTTGCTCCTGAAATTAATTAATTTTGCATAAATGGAATTAGGTTTAAAATTAGAAAAATCAAACAGGACACTTATCCCTACCTCGCTATAGCTCAAGAGTAGATAGGCTTCTTTGAACGCATCATGTTTTGTCAGTTTCACTGAGTAGATCTGACTTGTAAGAGTTCCAGATTGAACATTTCCTCAAACATTCATATACCCAGGGCTCTGCCTTGGCCTCCAAGGGATTTGGGAGCCTTGGGAGTTCACGTTGTTGCCCATGGATAACTATATCCTGACTGCAAGCATTATAGGTCAAACAGCCAATCCTTAGACGTGATTATGATCTCTACTTCATGATATAGACCCTGTATAAACCCTTCCTTTGAACCAGATCCAGCACAGGATTGTTGACATTTCTCTGACATTCTTCCAGAGACTTTGGCTGGCATGATTAGAGTCCTGAGGTCCCATTTCACATAAGTTTGAGAGTCACAGGCCCACTTTCTACCCCTATTTTAATATTTACCTGTTAGGTTGGGAGCTTCAGAACCTTAAAATGCCAAATTACAGTCATTTGTTTTTTTTCCTCCCTTCTTGTGTAACAAATAGAAAACAGTTGACAGTGTTTTGTTCTGTTCACGGTTCTTTTCTGTGGGGATTTCTGGAGTTTGGAGAGAATCAACTCTTTGTTCCGCTTCAGTGTTCACAAGCCTGTGAAGAACAGACAGAAATTCTTGACTAGTCAGGCAAAATGTCGCTGAACAGTGATGAGTGGATGATCATCAGTCCTCACAGCCCCATTAACAAAACATAGAAGAGCTTGGAATTTTGAGTTTCCTGGGTCAAAAATTTGCACCTGCTCAAATTATGCAGGATCCTGGATTGTCTCTGAATTGAGCTGTCGGTGCTGCACATTTCTACTGACACAACGTGAAATGAGACAGTCCTAAGGGATAAAGTGAGGAGTCTAAGGATCTGCAAGAAATAGAAAAGGTAAAGAGAGACAGGGAAGATGAAATGGACGTGACTGGGCCCTACCTTTCCTCCTTTTATTCCCTCTAGGACTATCTCTTGTGTCTGAGCTCAGTGTTGTCATTCACCTAACCTTGATGACAGAGTGGAAGGCTTCTTGGCGCCTGCCAGTTCTCCTTGGCAAGGCGGCGCGAGGGAGTAAAACTAGGCACTTTCATGATGAGGCACTTAGCTGATGTCTGGTGAACAGCTCGAAGAAACTTCCGTCTCCCAAGGACACAGTTCTTGAACAATGTGACTTTAACAATGGGGATCATTGTGTATAGGTATCAAAATATGTGGATCTCAGGTAGGACTTTTTTTGTAACTTTTTTGC
The DNA here is from genome assembly GCA_911728415.1 of Lagocephalus sceleratus. Taxonomy (NCBI): domain Eukaryota; kingdom Metazoa; phylum Chordata; class Actinopteri; order Tetraodontiformes; family Tetraodontidae; genus Lagocephalus; species Lagocephalus sceleratus. Next base: position 2,353,627 of record CAJVRN010000030.1, on the reverse strand, counting down.
ACTTATGTCATTTACAACATGTGCTTCGGTCAGTAATTCTCAACCGAGGGTCCGTGGACCCCCTAGTGGGCTGGGCTGTAATTGCAGGGGGTTCGTGAAAATAAATTAATTCTTTAAAAGAAATCCTGACATTTACACAATCTGCAAAATCTTGTTCATGCACAGTGCACAAAAATTCTGTTTTGTGTCAAATTTCTGAAAGAGTAATAGCAAAATAGTCTTGAGAATAAAAAGTAAGAATTTATTCTCAACAAATTTGTTTATTTGTTGAGAATAACATAATAACATACTAACATGATAACATTAATAACATACGATAATGCTTAATTTATAAATCCAACCAAAACTGAGTTTGAAACAAAAATCAAGAGAGATTATTACTCTACTTACTTTTATGTTACGACAGGTCATTGTGAGCATCTCTACTTGATAGCTTGAGAGTCAGGATGCTGTTGCAAATCTTTCTTTTTTTTTTTCTGGCTGATCTACCCAGGACATGTTGATTGATGACATTTCTGAAATGAGCTTGCACTTGCAACTCTCTCTGACCAAACCAGGGCCGAGCAGGGTTATCCATTATCTGGTTTTACTGAACAAAACAGCAAACAAACCACAACCTAAAAAGTTCCTGGATAACACTTGGAGTGCTTATGTCAGTGCAACAGTGGGTAACCAGGCATGAACTGTTTCAACGCCATTTCTAAAATAAACCATAAGGTTAATTCATACCTGAAGCTGACAAAGCTGTTGACATGTACAGTGTATGATTAAAATAATTACTGGTTTAAAGATTCAAATAATTATCAAAATGCTGCATGAAAGTGGTGCGTATATAGTCCCCTGTCTGTGGAATATGATCAACCGCTTTCACCAACCACAAACCTTGTTGTATAACATTAGATTTGTTACATAGTCAGTAGCTTTATCTACATAAAAGGCCAATATTTACAGTACTAGTGTTCTATGCCTTCTTTGTACAGAAAAATGAATGCTGACAGATGCTTATGTCAATGCAAAATGACAGAATTGCTGTTGACAGCCTGGGATGACATGCCCTGACAGTCAAAGAAGGACTGCCTGCATTTCCAGGTAGAAAAGAAGAATTCTTCCCACGGGATGATTCAGCCTTGAACATAATCGAGCGTGTCCACCACCATTGTAAATGGACGGCTCCAAAGAGAACTGAAACAAGGTTAGAATGTGGATAGCATAGCAAATACTAAATTATGCAAGGAACAGGAGTTACTTCAAATCCTAATAGCAGGCCATTCGTGGACACAGTTGTGAATTGCTTAAGGATAGACTTGAAGTGTATCTTTTCATCTAAATGACTCTGTTCTCCACATATATTTTGCGCACTGAACTTTCAATTTGCAAAAGCCTTTTAGGGGCTGACTCCTACGACCCCAAATAGTCAGGACTTTGTTGCGTGCCTAATTATGAAAATGAGGTAGATAAGTGTTTTAGGGTAATTTATCAAGTTTGAGTATGCGCCTGACAGCTGCAAGCATAGTGGAAACTTCCATGTTTATATAAGCATTTTTGCATGCATGGCTAGTCATAAAGGGATGAAATCCCAGTTGCAAGTTCTGCTTTCTCCATTCATTAACCCCTTCTCTACCATCCCAGAAACTTCTATCAGGAATTTATTTGCCTGGTGGAAAAAACTTCAAACTTACTGAAATAATTTGGAATCAGTCTGATGGCAAATGAGGGAATAGTATGGCGGTAGACACGGTCTTTGTGTTCCTTTGGCTTCTTGTAATCTTGCTTTGGGTCAAGGTTAGGTAGGATTCCTCATTTTTTCAGTCATTTGTTTCAGTGTTCTGGCTCTACTCTGGCTTGTCAACTATTCCATAGTTCTTCAGCACACAGCCCCTCAAGACTTCTGGGGAATATGAAAACTAGTATTAAGTGCTATTCATATGCAAAGTTTGGTGCTGTGAGAAAGCTTTTTTTCTTTACCAATAACAAAATTATTATTAAATACTGTGGAAAACAGGGTGTTGATCAGTTTTCACTTTGCATTGGTTGAGCACATTAACCTGATTAAAATTTGGTATGAGGTCACACACAGGAGTCTGACCATCACCTTGATTAAGGTTCATGCTTTCCCAGCCTGTCATTCCATAAGAATCATGACAGAAGCTCATGCCATGCTGGAAAATGATGAAAATATTCAAGCAGTCTCTGGTTCAGGCTTCTCTACTGTGACTCATGATGCAAATTGGTCCAGCTCTGGAACCCACCTGAATCAGCTAAATGAGATTGGGGGTGCACACAAATATTGACAAGCACAGGTTGCAGAAAAACATGAGTGAACCGAAAAGCGCGCACACACACACACACACACACACACACACACACACACACACACACACACACTCATTTCCCTCTCAAGGTCATGCAGTGTTGGTAAACATTAAGATAAAATCAGAGCATCATGTGCAGCCACGGAGTGTAACAGAGATAACATTCAGTGCTACATGGAACACTACGTGTCTCTATATTTAGGCTTAATTTATCAAAGGATAAATTTATATTTGTGCCTTTTTATGAGATCGCTGCCTTTTTACACAATACTGAGACAAATTGCAGCATGACCATGAAAGCTACTCTCCTGATTAACTCTTCGTGGATGGCGTTTTATCTGTTGGTATTTGATGTATGACATCTTTGTAAGGGCTACGGTCGAATGCAATTACGGGCTCTTTCATTGCGAGGGCCCCCCTCAGATTGCTTGCTACTTCTCAAGGGAGACCATCCTTCAGAAAATATTGACTGTTGGACAGTGAACTGCTGCATTTGTATTAGAAAGGTTGCTTTAGCGAAAAATTGCATTTCTTGTTTGCCTTTAAATTGTAATGGAGAGGCAGGAGATCTCCAATCAAGAAGGCCTAAGCAGGTGTGAAGGGAGATAGTGTTGTCCTCAAAACTCATTTTTCTTCACGGCTGGGGGAAAAAATCGTTAAGATTTTATGACAACCAGTTTTAAATGATCTTTCACAAGAATCAGGAGGATATGCCCTAAAATTGCAAAGATTAGTGTATGTGTGACTCTGCGTTTAGAGCTCCTGCTGGCTCCCCTAGCTTGACTCTGGGAGAAACTCATGTCCAAATACTGCCGGTGAGCTGAACTGAGACACAGAGGAATAAGAGTGGCCTTTGGGACGAGGCCATAGAGAACTCCAGGATCCAAAATGAAGACAAAGCCTTAAAAAACATTAGAAATATACCTGCAGTTGACAGCTTTCTGAGGCAAATATCAGTGAGTGTTGGGCCAATCCCTATAAGCCATATCAAGGCCAAATAGCCCAGTGAAATGTCTGATCTCTGGACTCAACTGGATGAACATCTGTAAAGAGTTTAAATCTCAAAACATCTGTGACATGTGTGTTTCTTGAATCTGATGTCCCTGTGTCATACCTCACCTTGATTTAAAAAAAAAAAAAAACGATGCAAAGTCCAACCATCTGGTATGAGCTCAGACTGAATACATGCCTTTGCACTTTAGTGAAGGTTATGATGTCAGAGAGACTCTCCCTCTGACCTTTGAACTCTGCTCCATGCGAGCCTGAGCTAGAGGGATCAAAAAAACCAAAAAAAACAAGGTTCTTCCCTCTTTAACATGTTTCCTACTCTTGGGTAACTGCCCCTGGGGCAGATAATAGTGGCATAATCCTCTTATCTGTTGCCGCTTTCCTCACCCTCAGATAATTTTTCTCCTGCTCTACTGTATCGCTCCTCACCGGGCTGGCACAGCGCCGCGTGTATTGAGCGCAGTGTGGTTCGCTTCAGATTACCCCGGTGAAAATGACGCTCAAACTATTGATACCAGGGAAAAAAAAAAAAGGCGCAGTGAGTGAATCTCCTGTTGGTCCGTCGTTAATCATGTCTTCACCTCAGTTGAAGACATGATTAACAGCCAGCTTTGCATCCTAGAGTAAGATTTGGGCATGTTAATTATGATGTTGGTAAATAATAATGCCAAAGCTAACCTGCGACACTTTGGTACGCACAGTGACGTCTTCATCCAGGCGAGTCTGCCACAGTATGTGAAAGGTGACCTGCTGGGTCATCAGTGACAAAGACTATTTCTGTTGGCTCTCTCAGGGAGAGAGACAAGCCGGATGTGAGCTGAACTCTGATCACACTTGGCTAAATAGTGCCGAGGGGCACAAACCGCAGCATCCATTTGCATTCTTCTCTCAGAACCTGTCATAGCTCAGAGCCACTGGGGGGCAGCTACTGAAAGGTCAGGAGACCCGCGAGCACACAGAAGTCTTGTAATACTCTGAAGGGATTTCAATGCCATCACGTTTAATCACGTTTCATAATTTTATTTACTTATGTATGTATGTACGTATGTATGTATTTATGTATGTATGTATGTATGTATGTATGTATGTATGTATGTATGTATGTATGTACATATACAGTATGAGGGGATCACTATTCTATACAGTATCCCATAGTCCAGTTCAGTGTTGGGTTACTTTGGTTGATGTATGTAAATGTATGTACAGTATATGTACATATAAAAAAGCAGAATGACCATAAAAAGGTCTGACTATTCATATTATCCCCCAGGAGGACTGGTAATCTATTCTGTTTAGGTGAAGAAAGTGAACTCTCGTGGATTAGCCACAGACTTGTGGCAGGGCTAGACACTGAAAGGACATAAAGCCCACTTATTGCAGCTGATGCTGCTCACCTGGACATAGATTTTTTATGTACATCATAACTGTCCACACAGACAGTTATTGGTGTTGGAAGGTTGATGTGGAGTCTTTTTGGGTTTGTTTTCTGTAGCAACCCAACAGATATATGCTACACCCCCATTTTTGCTTGGGGAACTGAGGAATCATACTCTAGGTTCTATCCATTCTTAACTTGAACTGGAGGTATTTGAAGCTTAAATAGGAGCAAAAACAGCAATGGAAACTGTTCTGGCTCATATTCAGTAGATGTAATATGTATATGTGTATACACACACACACATATATATACGTATATATATATATATATATATATATATATATATATATATATATATATATACGTGAATATATATATGTGGTTTGTTATCCTGAAGATGTAGGTGTGAAACGTGGGGTGCAGTGGTGCTGGGGGTTAGTAAGCAGTCAGTGATATCCGTAGAGCTGAAATTGACTTCTGAATCTTTACAATGATCCCATCAGATTGAATGTGGAAATCTGGATCTCTCTCCACTCCATGCAGAATGTTGAATTTCATATCAGATCCAGTGTGCATTCCTGTTCTTCACGGCACTTACCGGTTGCACTCAGCCGGGGGGGGGTGGGGTGGGGGGGGTATTGTATCACATAATAGAATCTAATAGAAGTTGGCGACAGGGAAACATATGGAGATGTATTGGTTGTTGGGGGAGGAAGAGAGGAGTCCATTTGTCAAGCCATTATCAGTAGCATCCTGGAAAATGTCAGAATCAATAACAACACCAACTGTGCATTGACAGTTGAGCTTCTATCATGTAGGACAATAGACCTGGGCTTTTTTAATCAAACTTTAATATCTGTCTAAGAATTATGGCAGAGATGTTGGAGACAGAAGTGACTGCAGTTTGACGTCTTGACTGCACCAGCAACAGCGCTGGAATGCAAACAAACAAACACACAAACAGTGAATGGGCAGACAGTGGTCTGGAAGCCACACCCTCTGTCTTTTTATTGAATTTTTTGAATTGAAGATGAAACACCAGTTGATCAAATCGGTCATTAGCTGCATCCTGCTGCAACTCGTTTTAAGTGGTTTCCTTGCTATTATCCTCTTACATATGCCCTTTTAAGTGTGCTCCTATTGAATATTGGAGGATGGGAATCTTTAAATAGAACGGCGAAGGAAATCCATGCGCGGATGAGTGGCGCAAAGAAAAACAAGTTGATCTTTCATGTCTGTGTTTTAACTTAACCCCACAAAGAAGCCGAGATGAGATTCTAGAATCAATAATTCTCCAGGGACAACACATAGATAAAAAAATACCCTCCACCTCCCCAACCACCACATCTTTTTTCCCCCTTATTTTATTCCCTATAGTTTTCCCATTTGTGCCTGCCTCCGTACCCCAAAGGACTGCATGCCTCTCTCATTGGCTCCAGTTGCATTTCCAACCCAGCCTGGCAGCAGCTTCCATAACATAATGATTACTGTTTGTGAAAAGTGCCTCTCGGGGACAGGGAAGCGTGAGCTGCGGTTGAGAAATGATGCTCCCACACAATTATTTGAGGACAGTGTAGGGTTCCCCGGGCCCTTTCCTCTTTGTCTTTCTCTTTTGTTGAGCTAAAGAGAGGGAAGGGAGAAGGTGGTCACTGTTACCTGCCAGGCATCACGGCCGTTTCACTTTCATTCCTTGGGGTTTCTCTGTTTCTGTGTGTGTGTGTGTGTGTGTGTGTGTGTGTGTGTGTGTGTGTGTGTGTGTGTGTGGTGTTGGCTCTTCCATGTGGTTCGAGTGGCAGCATAATACAAGTCAAATTGCCGCTGACAAATAAATCCATCCATTTGGCTCTATTTTTGTCTGCTACTTTCCACAATTTGCTTCATTATGAGGTCAAACAAAAATGTCAGCATCAACTCATCTCAACTCATTTGAGGGCACATATGTGATTCATCTGGAACAAAATGTGTATTATGATGGGTAACCTGTTTTAATGTCTGTGTAATACTACAACATCAATTGTTCTTTTAGTTCCTTTAATGCTCAATACAAGCCCGACTCCCTGGAAGCAGTTTAAAGCAGTTTGAATTCTAAATGAGAAAAATGGTCACTGGGCCGTGGTTCTAATGGCTCTTCTTTTTGTGAGGTCTTTAGAGACAGGTTGTGGAAATGCGGTCATCCTGCTCCTTCCAAATTCTGCGACCCGGCGCCATCGGATAAAGAGACCATGGGCGCCACCTCTGGTGTTTCAAGTCTGATTTATCTGCTGATTAGGTTAATCCAGAAGCAGGTCAATACAGGGAAGCGATCCTGCTCCTGTTTTATCTTCACTCCCTTTTTCTTTCAGGTCTTCATTGTATTATTTTAAATGTATCTTTTAGATTAAAGTCTCTATGTTGCATTTGTGCCTGACCTTTAAACAAAGTCGAATTGACAGGCCATCACCAGATTTAATTCCACTTTCCTCTTGTGAATTTGAATACGGCTCAAACCAGGTTTCGATCAAGGATCTTATTGTTTAAGAGGAACAAAACTTTAATGAAAGTCATCCAGGGGTGATAGCTTAAATCACATGACTACAAGATACAATAGGAGGCATCTCCCAATTAAATGAAGAAAATGGTAACGGTAAGGTCAAATGAGTAGATGCTCAAACTATGTCACATGCACACACACACCACACACACTTAAACTAAACTAATTTAACTAAGCCACATCTTGACTCTCAAACAGTCCTGAAGTTGTGAGGACCAGCCAAAAGGTCCTCACTTTCTAAAAATGTCCCACTTTGATAGTAGAATTTAGGTGTTTTGGTCTTTCAATATGTAGCAAATACAGATACAGACAAACAGAGTCAAATTTAGACGCCTGCTGATTAATGATTGAAGACATGTTCTTCACACGTTTCCTCTTTATACTGTGTGATGAATTGTATAGTCTTCTTCATCTTTCCATCTTCTGGTCCATTCAGTGAAAGAAGACAAAACTTTCAAATGTAGTTCCTACCTCAATGCAGCACATAGCGAAATATGAAGCAGAATATTATTTCGTAATATTATTATTATGTTTTTTGAGTATTTGGATTCTTCGTCGGTTAAATAATTGCTGTTAGTTTGAAATGTATATCTTGATTAAAAAAAAACAGCAAAGTCGCATATATTTAAAATGCTTCAAAGGAGTTAGTATTTCAGTTGTAGTAGCAGCTCAACTATAAATTAATAATTAACAGATCACACATCACAACATGTTCAGTGAATGCAAAGGCTGTTTTCCAGATGAATATCAGGATTTGGCACCAGTGATCACGGTCAATTTCAATAGCACGTCCTGCTGTAAAGCAACTAGCAGTCGTCCACTATCTCGCTTTCTTGTTGGACTTCTGAGGCCTCTCATTTACAAAAACCTGGATGTGATTTCAGAAATAGAAACCGCTCAAGTCTGCTGCTGCCCACCATTTCATTTTCATCACGTCCACCTCTCTTCTCCTGCACTGATTCACCGAGGCTAAACATCCAGTGATCGCCAATTCAGCACTTGAATGGTTGTAGTTGAAGTGTATCAGGTTGAAACGGGACACGCTGAGTTCCTCAAAAGTTTCAAATGAGGTCAAGTTCAATAGCTCTAAAGCACGAGAGGTCACGTAGATGATTGTAACAGACACTGATGCTGAGGTGCTGGTATTCAGTGTCTGTGTGTGAGGGTGTTGACTGAAAGCAAAGGTGACACGGTTAAATCATCCGCAGAGTAGAGCGGAATCAAGTCATAGTGCATTTTAAATTCCAGGCTTTTGGCTCGTGGTGTCTCTGAGTGATTCAGACAGAGTTTGATGTCTTGACACTTTGACAGGAAACATAGCTGCGGGTAGAAACTCCGCTTTACTACGAGAGCGAGCCCGTGACCTTTCAGCTACGCGATATTCCCTGGAACATCAGAGGCAGCCGGGGTCCTCTCTGGATGCAGAGCCCAGAGCAACAAGCATCACTTCTGAGCGCTTCTGCGACACAGCCCTGGTCTGGTATCACACGTCGCAACCACATCGCTTCAGGTTACACTGGGCACCAACTTAAATGGGCTTAAATCTTTAATTCGTGCTGGAGAACAGAGATCACATCTTGGGAGGATTGCATATCTGTAATTTATTTAAGAACCGCAGAGGGAGGGATATTTTGGAAGGCTAGGAGGGAAGCAGCTCTGGAGCTGTTCAGCCCAGGGGGCTTGTAGGTAGACTCCACTCGCCGTGACCTTCTCAGCAATGTGGAGAAGTGCTGAGGATGGACATTCTATTTCTGTCACAGTCCTTGGGTAAAATAACAAAAAAGAGAAAAGGTAAGTAAATGCTATCTCTCTCATCTTTGGGAAAATGGAAATGGTTCAATAATTGATTTGGCGTTTTTGCTAAGACTCTTATTCCTTTCACATTTTAGCGACTATCCCTGACAACAGTTCATCTTGAGCGACACTTCAAGTCTGGTTTCACAACAGTTGAACCTCTTCTGGTCAGCGGAGCATCACTTGAACTGCCCAGATTTAAAGTCGCTCTCCGAAGTAAACAAGGGCGGAATAACGCTTGGCAGGTTCGGTCAGTGCCCTGTGCCACTCAAGAAGCGGCTCATGGCACAATCTGCAGTCATTTGTTAGAATCACTGTCAAAACTGCCACTTTTCCGCCGTGTCGGGGTGAGTTCGTACCCGTGTGAAAGTGGGGTAAACAAGGCGGGAGCCCGCGGAGGCTGATGGTGGTGGCACGCTATCATTCAGTTCATCCTTAATGAGTGTGGATTAGCAGGGATGATCCAGGCTTTGCTAAACCCCTCATCCTGGTGTGAGTGTGTGTGTGTGTGTGTGTGTGTGTGTGTGTGTGTGTGTGTGGGAAAGAGGCTGACATCATTGCACAGGCCAAAGTCAGTTTAAAAAATTGTTTCCAGAAATTTCCACAACGCCAGATGACTCAAATAATTTATTGGATTACCTGAAGTGTGTGTGTGTGCGCGTGTGTGTGTGTGTGTGTGTGTGAGAGAGAGAGAGAGAGAGAGAGAGTGTGTGTCCTTGGATTTGCTGCATATTGACCAAAGTATTCATTCTATTAACAAAGGGAAAACATTTTTGCACAGTGGTGTCATTTTGGCTTGTCTTCACAACTATTTGAGGATGAAGAGTGTTTTGGACATTTTTAGGTTGAGGTCAGAATTAGATTTAGGTGAGGGTTGGGGTTAGTTGTGATGGGTAGGGTCAGGGGATGAAGCTCTGTGAAATATTGTGCCTATGAAGTGCCCACCAAAGCATGAATACGAGAATGTATGTGTGTGTGTGTGTGTGTGTGTGTGTGTGTGTGTGTGTGTGTGTGTGTGTGTGTGTGTGTGTGTGCATCCATCACCATGCATCAGCCCTCTTTCCCTCACAGACAAGCATAGAGCTTTATTATTTTTGTAAAGATTTATTCAGTCACTTAATTATTTTCGAGCTGTTGTCTGCCTGCGAGGGGATAACAAAACATGTTTGTTACTCCTGCAACACTCTGTACAGAAGGAGCATCTCGGGAACTGGTCATTAGAATTTTATGATTATTTCATGATTGGACTGCACAGCTTTTGGATGCTTTGTTGATAACATAAAACCTTAAGGCAAGAATGTTTGAATGTTTTTCTGCGCTACCACTCAGACTACAAATTATGCCGCGGCTACACGTGCGCACAAGCATCAGCAGTTTGGATTTGCATGCTGGCGCTCGTGCTCGTGCGGAGGAGCTTGTGAATAAGCAATTCAGCTTGATGCAGAAACTTTATCTGAGCGAGAGGCTGCGCGGATCCTGGCAGCTGGAGTTGAAAGCGCCAGAATGCGACCCCCCCAAACCTCCATTTTGGAAGTAGTGGTGACCGAAGCCGACGTATCGCTCTGGTCCTGCAGCTTTGACCCCTCTAAATTAAATGACTGCTGCCCTAAACATGTGGCCCGAGGGATGATTTAATAATAATTAATCCGCTGTGTCCAACTGAAAACACCTCCCCTCCTAGCCCCCCACCAATCCAGCACACACGATGGCACCCCCCCATCCCCCATCCCAGACAGGCACAGCTGCAACCACCTCGGCACCTTTCCAGCACAATGTCACCGACATCTCTGTCGAAGGACGTAGTCGGGGGATTAAATCCGTCTGTCTCTTTATCTCTGTCGCTGTCAAATCCGCAGACTTTCCGCGACAGAACACCCACTGTAGTATTTATCACGGCCATCACATCATGGGCCATTAACACGGGGACCTACAATAACATTATTTATGGCAGAGTTCATATTAATATCGACCTGTGAACTGTCAAAGCAGCTGATTTACCGAGCGCTTGAATTCCAGGCCGTGTAGAGCTGGCAGATGGGCTAATTGAATATCAGTCACCCCACTGGCCAACAGACACTTGCTCTCAAACTGAGGCCAATTGACACCAGAGAACAGAAGATAAAGTGCCCCTCATTCCAAAATAGAGTAAGCACAGGTGTAAATAAGACGGGTCAAAATGAAATATATATACAACGCATGAAAGCAATTGTGACCAGAGCTCCACAAAGCGTGTGCCACCTTAATGAGCCATCGTACTTATCTGCTCAAAACAGCCCACGTTAATTAAAGTTCGGCCAGAGAGGCTCACCGCTGGAGTGTTTCATCTGACAACTGTGGCGAGGTTTTTCCGACAGGATTAGTCAGAAGAGAATAATAAGGTTGCAGGACAAAGGCACTCTGGTCAAGTGTGGAGTTCCGAAGAAACTCCAATTTCGGAAAACCTTGGGCCCCCGCAGCTGTTGGAAACAATGAACAAGCCGAATGTCATCAGGGAACAAAAGAATGACTTTTTTTAACCTCTGAATATAATGTTAACTTTTATTTATTCAGTTCAGTCCTGAAAGAAATTCAGGATAGATTGATGGATTTGACTTGTCAGGAAAAATACAAAAGGATCTTCTTTTCCAAAAAAGTGACAGCATTCTAAGGTTGCTTACATGCAAGTCCCAGTTATCAGGTTTATACTGAAGTCTTTTTTAAACAGGGCACATGTTCATGTACTGTACATGTAATACACAGATCCTGGACAATTGACCTTGAATGCAACAAGTGTCTCAATTCCTTGTGGAGCCAAGAAGACAGGGTACAAAACAAAGGAAGGGCAGAGGCAGGAAATGTAGACGTTTGGTCATTTGCAGTATTTCATGGGTCAGAATGCTGCCTGGAGTAGATTAGAATACATTTGAATGACTAAAGGAGGTTATTATCCAATGAATGTCTCATTATTGGTTCCTCAGCGTCCAGGGGGGCCTTGGGTAGCGCCTTGGTGCCTTGCTACATGGCTTTGAATTGAAACATTCATTTCCATGAAGTCGATTCTTGTTCTTTTACATTTGCATTTTCCGGCGCAGGGCCAGGGCTCCGAACTGGAGCAGCTTATGGCTAATCAGGTACCGACACATTCAAGGACACTGCTGTGTCCCCGCTTTATTCTTTACATTTGTTTACCAAAGCGAAGTGCGATAGAGTTTTTAAAAAGGCAGTTCTTTCATTAGAGGAAGGCTTGGACCTGTTTTCTATTCAAATATTGTTGTTGAAGGTTTTTATGGGTTTTTGTAGGTTTATGTAGGTTAAACAACTGTATTATAGATATTTGCATAAATAAAATAATAATATATATATGTCATATTGTATAATATTTCTCAGCGTCCTCCAGCATTTACTGATGAACGTATGGATTTACTTGTTGCTTAGACTTCAATGAATGTATGCAATCTCAGCAGTAAATATTTGGTTAGCCATGGCCCTAAGATGACCAGTTGTTTGACCCTATTGTGTCACTGTCATCAAACCATGGGCTTTATTCTAAAGGTGTTTCATTTATCCTAACACTAATCAGATTCTCTTCCAGAGTATTGGTAATAAGCTGATGACTTGAGTCTTGATTTAGTCATCCACCAGGGGGTGATCAAGGTGCACTGCCCCCCCTTTTGAGAAGTGTCTAAAATGCATTTTTTGCTGTTGTTCAAGAAAAAAAAAGTCTGCCTGTGAATTCCTAAAGAATTCCTCAACCCCTATCCTCACAGCGTTGGTGTGCATTCGCGACACAAGATTGCAACATTTGGCTGGCAGTTTACCCAACACAGCGTCACACAAGAGCCCCCATGTTGAGCTAGAAAACCACACTACAGCTCATTGTTTGAGGTTGAAATAACAGTTTTGGGCCTCAGAAGATGAACCCTCATTTGACAGTAGCTCGGGCTTTTTTTTTTTTTTTTAAGATTTAAATTCTCTCTCTACAGGGGGCTACTTGTTCCTCTAATTTTCTCGTACCTACAGTCTGTGGTCATATTGGTGAAGAGAAAATACATTGGCATGTTTTTCTTTTTCTTTTTTTTTCTTTGCGCATGCATGTTTTCGCTTCCCCCATTTGCCGTGCACCATGATGCTTGGCCATCTGTCTCAACACGGCGACTAAATTTAAAGCCAGTATCTTGCAGGGTCATGAGAAAACAAACCAGAGCTGCTTTCTGCATGAGTGAGCTAAAGCATAACCCGCCCCTCCCCCTCCCCCAAACACTGACGCCGTAAGAGCATGGGCCGCATCTTAAGCATCACGCCCTCACCTGCACACGCGCCATGCGCGCCCACCCAGCATCCTGAGTGCTAATTTAGCTTTGAGCTTTTGGGGTCTGTACTTTTCTAAGGCTTCAGTCGGGCTAAGTAGTGGCATGACTGCCAAGCTGAGGGAGTGTCTCATACGATGGAGGAAGCGGTAGTGCAACAGCGTGAGTGAATTACTGCCCCCCCACACACACACACACACTCCCTCATTCTCATTAAGCACACATGTGAAGACATATTAACTTGTAGAGAAGCCAGAGCTGCTTGTTCCCAAACCGACCACATACAAATACTGTACAACCTCCCTGGCATGCTCCCTCCCAACATGCACGCATGCACACACACACACACACACACACACACACACACACACACACACACACACACACACTTGTATTCATCCATTCCATACCTTCAAGTTTGTTGTTACACGAGGCAGCATGTCTGCTGCTGTTGCCCTGTTATCTGTGGAGGTTCATGTTGGCCATTGACCGCTGGGGTAATAAGGACCCCAAGGAATGCTGGGGGTGTCTGCAGCCGGCCAGCAGTGCAAGAAGAAGCCAATATTAGAAGCTATAGAAAGACATCCATCCAAGGAAATGGATGTGGGTTTCCATTACCCATTATGGGGCCTTGTTGGGGTCACAAGGGTGCTGATGTATCCCAGTAGCCACTGGGTGGGGGCAGGACTCTAAGGGGCAGTCTGGAGTCTCCCCATTGACTTCATGAGCATGTTTTGGACTGGGAGAACAAAATGGAAAAACAGCGTGATCTAGAATCAAACCTAGAGGGAAAAGAGAGCCGCACCCTTTATTTTGTAGCTACAGCACAGTGTGAAGTTGCTGCTAAGACGGATCGTGCTGTGTGTTATTACCTGCGGGAATTCAGTTAGAAACCACAGAAAGACACGCAGAAGCCTAATTTACAGAACGCTGGGTAATTCTGAATTACGCCCTGCCAGAGCTCTCTTTTCAACCACACGCATGGACATGAAACGCTCACGTTTTTAATTACTGTAAAGAAGAAGAGCACTTGACAACGGCAGCATCCAGCGTAATTAAGGAATTCATGCGTGGAAAGTTAATGGGCTCCGTTTATCTTGAGTTCATAATGATTTTGCATCAACACCTTTGTGGTGGCACTTGAATTGCACACTTCAGCTCTGTAGAGCTTTGGCATCCGCGACCCTCCTCATTGCATTGGATGGCACTGCCATTTTGTTTTTCACATAATAAGCTTAAGGCCAAGCTTAAAATTCCCTCTTTCGGCCCTCGGTTGCCTATTGTAGCCCTGGTTAGCATTCATGTGGTTATCTGAAGGAGACTTTAAGTGAAGGGTAATGATGAGCTCCTCTGACCTTTCACTGAAGATAACCTTCCCCAGATCTTTGCTGGGAGCAGCTCAGGCTGGACTGAGAGCTGCCCGCAGCCGCAGACCCGGCCGGGACTATCGACTGAATATCGATGCGACGGGCGGGAGCAGAGGCGGCCTCCAGAGGCTGACCGGGCCGCGGGTGAGGCTGCAAACACAAAAGGCACCCGATGTGGATGGATCCAAGCACGGCCATTGCTATAGAAACACTGGTGACTGCTCTAAGCTTTAGCTGCACAAGTGCCGACTTCACCCCCGCAGGTCTGGACCGGGCTCGTTAAGAGATGTGAAGGAGAAAATGATCAAAAAAAGAGAAGAATTCAGGAGGGATTTCATGCAGATTGGCACTTCAGGGCCATCAGGCAATCAGCGGCAAGTCTTGTCTTTACCCGAGAACTGTCATCTTGTCGTCACAGAGGGCAGAGAGAGAGAGAGACAGCGAAAGAGAGAGGGGGAGAGAGTGTGGGACGCTGGTGGAGTACACACACCCACCACTTGAGGAGCAGTTCATTTAGAAGTCCCTTTCATTAATGTTTCCCTTTTATTTTCTCTCTTTTTTCCACCCTCTCCTCTTTTTTTCTGTCTACTTTAAAGGTAAAAGTGAGCAGACAGACAGAAGTTTGAAGCTGAAGACAGTGGAGCAAGAAGAAGACATGAAGCTGAAAAAGTTCTGAAAGCATCCCAGCGGTGAGTAGGACTCCAACACTTATGTTGCCATGCAAACATGTCTCACACACACACACACACACACACACACACACACACACACACACACACACTTTTGTGTTCCACTATTCCACGTGGACTGTACCGTACTAAAAAAAAAGTTTCTTATGAATTGATGGAAACAAAAGCAAACTGTTGATTTTATTTCATGAATTAAATCAATTGCAACCTGACGGTTTCAAAAATAACAAAATGTGCGGAAACGCACAAAATATTGATGGGTGTCCTGGATTCTCAGAGTATTTAGAGTCTCTGCAGCAGTCTGTCTGGTCCCTCCTGGTTTCTGTGTGTGTTTTTTTATTTGGGGGGGCTGGTAAATGTGTTAGCTACACCTGACTTTTATTCTGCCTGTTTTAATTCAGTCCACTCCTTTGTGATGAATATCTCAATTTCAGAAAACATGACCCAGATTTGCTTTATGGAGCACAACATAAACTCAAAGAGCTGATAATTGGATTTCTTTAAAGGCACTATATTGGAGAACGACAAAGAGGAAAGACCTAATTTGCTGCTTATCACTCATCTGAATCACTGACATCACACTTTTACAGACTTTTCTGAAATTAAATGCCATCTGTGATTAATAATGTTCAAATATTGGCACGTCAGGCTCTCACAGCTGAACAAAATGTCTGCTCTGCAGCTCCAGTAAGCTGGATGATTAAATCTCCAGCTCAAATATCTTCTGTAGTTGACTCCACGGCCATTACATCCGCCCTGTCCCGCTCCCCATATCATCTCCTGATTATTAGCGCTGCTGGCAGAGCGGCAGAAGTGCAGACACTGCGGATGAGCATGAACTAATGGGTGTCGGAGCAGATGTGGTGCCAGACATCCACGCTCCGAGAGCGCCTTCCCGCCGGAGGCCGCCGGCCGCATAATAACAGCTGGGTTCGCCATATTGGACCGCGATGGAAGGGAAGCCTTGGGGACCTGCTTCATTCATCTGTGGAGGGAAGGTAGCACATCTGGACCCCCCCCAACAAAGCATTCCACAAGCTCTAATCAGCTCCGTGGAATAACCCTACACGTGTAAGGGTCAAAGGTTGTGCCGGGTTGTGAGATTCACGGCTCTGAGGACCACCTCTCACACGCCAAGCGCCAGCACCGAGGCAGCCTCTGGGAGGGGGCTGACAAAGGTCATCTGTTCAGAAATGGACATCACCAGCGGCTCTAGTTCCCAAGTTGCACTTTGTCTACAAATATAACCATCCGGGGGGAGACAAAAGCATTGTGATTGGACGAAATGTCATCCCATAATGGACGTAATGCGTTTGGAGTGCGCGTCCCAAACGGTGAGAACGGGACGTTTCCTCCTGTTTGAACGCTGATCCGGGCTCTCCCAGGCGGGAGGGGCTGGGTGGGGTGGGGGGGCGGGGACTCTCCGCCTGCTATTTACACCAGAGTGGTAAACAGGCAGCGGCCTCCGTTGGACGAGCATTAAAGGCCGTTTCTGAAGCAACGAGAGCCGCAGCGTTTTAAGTGGCTCCTAAGATGTCAGCAGCACAATTAGGCAAAGCTCGGTCTTTACGCAGAGCCGCCGGGCTCCCGCTGAGCACTTGGCCAGGTGGAAGGCACGGGAGCGTGGCGGGCTGGGTATCGCGCTGCTACCTTTGGTTGCAGCCTTTCCTGAACCTTGTAGCAGCCTTTAGGAGGAAGCATGGGTAGGAAAAAAAAACAATGCATTTGTTTAAATTATTCAATTATTCACGCCTCACTTGTTTCCGGCAGCATTTAAAGAAGCGGATTGACCTCAAGTTTGGAAGTAATGAATTTGATTACGGCAGCACGTGCGATTTCATGCTGTCTGTCAGTGAAAGATGTTTTGCGTGCTACTCATCGCTCACAGGAGGAAGCTAGAAAGGGCGGCGCCTCCCAAAGGTGTCCCGAGGTTGGAACACCTAATTCCTGTCGTTACTCCTCCACTTGGGGGGGGACGCCAACGCTCACGCCACCGGCGTGCTGAACTTCAGCAAAGTCTCCTCCTGCTGCACCCGTGCGATGGATTAAAGCAACAACCTGCTGATGCGCCCTCGTATGAAGTCTGGGATGTACATGTATTCCAGAGATGCTATCTTGGGTCTATTAATGCAGCCGCGGCTGTGTTGCCACAGGCCATAGGGCCTAATCCGGAGGAGGGAGAGTGAATGGGACTGTGGCTCAGGCTTGCCAGACCTACTTAGGTTCTGGATGAGAGCACAGTGCTGTGTGGGCGAATCTATTCTGTCCCGAGCGGGGCATAGCATAAACATTGCCCAGAGAACGCAGGCAGGCAGGCATGCAGGCAGTCAAGCGGACAAGAGAAAAACTATAAGCATGGTTGCCTTTAATTTCCTTCCTACTGGCTCTCCTCAACTGTCCAGAGAGCAGTCCAGGCTGAGGAAGAAGAGAGCCCGAGTTCGCAGCGGAAACTCTTTTTCCTCTGCTCTTCTCGCCGTAATCTGACGTTCTCTCAGTGTCTTTCCCGCCGTTCTCTCAAGCATGCCAATGTCACCCCCCCACCACCTTTTTCCTGGGGAGGTTGCCCCCATCCATGGAGGTGATGACTCACCGGCTCCCTTACTGTCTTTAAGTGATCTGTGTTTGCTCCGTGGCACTCGGGCGCACTGACCCCTCGACCCCACGTGTAAACAGAGCCCGCCCCCCCCCCCATCCCCGCTACCTCTCCACCACCCGCCCCCCTACCACCGCTACCAAATATGGAAGAAGGAGCTGCCGAGAGCCAGCAAGTCGGTCAGCCAACCCACCCAGGAGGCCATTAGCGAGCCGGCGGAGAGGTTGGGAGAAAAGCACCTCTGGCATCGCTCAACGTTCCCCAGCCTCTCCGACCCTCGCCTGCCTCTCTGTGGGGTGGGGGGGGGGCGCGCGTGTGCACGCACGCCACGCGTGCAAATGCTGGCTGAAAAGGCGCATTTATTTCTGCGCACACGCTGACCCAAAAGGCACTAAAGTGCGACACAGTTCACAATGGCTCACATTGAATGGCACACGGGGGTAGAAATGAAGGACGCCCGTGAACACTGAGCAACTTTCAGAAACAGCTGCAAGGCGCTCGCACGCACAAAAGACGTTTTCAGAGGTTGCTGCATTGACACACGAATGCAGACATGCATCTCTGCATTTTTTTTAAAAAAACAAAACAAACGCGCATCTTATATTTAGCATCTTTTGAGCGAAGCCTTACGCAAGAAAACGAGTAAATGTGTGCAGTGTGGGTTCACATCACTTTATCCCAGTTTTATCCCCATCCCCCGACCCATTTGAGATCGATGAGATTTTTATTTTTCAGCCACTTCTCCAAAAATTGTGTGTGTGTGTGTGTGTGTGTGTAACAAATAAGATGGAGGACATGTGATTACAGGTGCCTCAATGGGCTGTTCACTCCAGTAATGCCTACTTTGAAGCTGAAATCCAGCATACACGATAAAGACAGATGAGTAATAACAGGACTCACCGTTAAACTCAAGAAGGCGAGACTCTCTTCTGTGCCTCTGCTTTTGTCTCCTCCTGCCTTCACTTTTTATTCTGGAATTCTTTGGTGTATTTTAAGTGGCTCTAAATGTCAGATGGGTACCTTGGAGCTGGAGGGAGAATGTTGCTGCGTTATTAAGGACACGTTATTAATTAAGGTCTTGAAGTTCAGGAAAAATGAAAATAGAGGGCGGATTTCTGCTCCCTACTTGGATGCTGATATGTTGTTTTCTCTAAAGAGGCTGGCGTGCGGAGGGACACTGACAGGGGTGCACCAGATAATCATTCATGCTTGTGTTAAAGACTCAACACAAGCAAGAAGATTGACGTCATGTGCATGCGGTTAGCGATGTTATGCTATTCCAAATGAAAACCCTGACTTTTAGCACACAAAGCCCCCAAGCGGCGCTACCTGTCAGCTTTTATGATATAAGTCATCAGTCTGAAATCAGTCCACAAGGATAGTTCTCTTATAATGAAACAAATTTACAGTGTGTTCTCCACATTCTCCAAATTTACAGTCCTTGAATGCAACACCTGCCAGTCAGAGCTACACAGAGAGCTTAGTAAGATGTATTAAGGCTTGAACACAGTTTCGCCCTCTAATCCGAGCTCTATATCACACGTCCATCCCTACAGTCACAGCTTCCATCTCCCGATCACAAATTCCCATCTATCAAAGTGCTCACATGTGTATCAAGGTAATGAATTTATAATCTCTCCAGAGCTCTTTGTAGATCTCTATCCTCGTGGTAGATAACAGACAACATTGTTATACTCTAATAGTCATCAGATTTCTTTGTTCCCAGATCCCTCAAATGCACCGTCGTCCAGCTGGACTTCCAGTGTGTGAATAGTGATTTGCTACCTAATGCTAGAGCTGCATGTCCATCATCTGACTTTCCTTCCGTGTCTTGTTTAGAGTGAGTAAATAAGAGTAACACCACTTTTGATGGGGGGGGTGTTGCCTCTCCAGGGCTGCCCACTGCGGAATGTGTGTTTTTAATTGTGTTTTCAGAGGGGTGATGAAACGTCTTCCATTTGAGCGTGAGCTGACAGTAAGTGGGCCGTCGCCTGCGGGGACAGAGTGAGCGATGGCCCGCTGCTATCAGAGGTGATTGTACCTCAACCCCCTGGGGTGACGGATTAAAAGAAGAGAGCACCAAGACAATAAGTGTGTGTGGGGGGTGGGGGAGGGGGAACATGTGCTCCCAGGGGAGAGGATGGTGGAGACCCTCACTGGACAAACTATTACCGTCACAAAGTACGAAGCTCCGTGTTCACCTGCAAGATTGTGTACATGAAGGGGACAGGACCAGACCTCCCTCACTATACACAAGATGTTGCTGTAGATGTTCATGTTGGTCCTCCATCAGGGCCGTAAACCGTTCTCCATCATGTTTCCTTCATGTGTCCACGTAAACAGACACATTATCTGCACAAGTAAGTTTGATTTCATACAATTTGAGAGAGCTGCTGTAGGTTCCTCTGACACTCCTGAAGCAGGAGACATTTGAGGAGAGTGACGTTCTTGTCATCTGGTCCCTCAACATTAGATGGAGCTAAATCTTACACAACAATGTTGCTTTCTAGACTGCACCTCGATCCCGAATCGAGGCAAATATTAGACAAGGGAAATGAGAACACGCAACAATTACTCCACAATTTAACAAAAGCCCTAATCTCACCTAATCTCACCGTATAAACGCTACATCTTCAAGATAATTAGACATCCATCCATCCATCTTCTACCACTTGTTCCTCCACTGAGGGTCACGGGGGGACTGGAGCCTATCCCAGGGCAATGGGCGGAAGCAGGGTACACCCTGGACTGGTCGCCAGCCAATCGCAGGGCCCAAGATAATAATCTAAAATGATATTCCAACCGTCTCATATCACGTGTATAGGAAATGTGCCCCTCATGCATAATTCCAGGGGTTTCCTCTTCATCTCTGGGATGCTTTTATGTTGCATGTTAGCATCTTGTTTAGCCAAGTGAGATGTTACCACGGAGAAGATTACCTTGACTCGGAGGGATGGTGGCTCCAGAACGAGGCCAGCACTCTAAACTGGGCTCGCTGGTCGTTTGGAGCGTCTTCACACGGTACGTTGTGTCGGGCGATGCCGCAACAAGACGTCGCCGATTAAACGTCGTCCCTGGAGGCCTCGGCGCATCTTCCGCTCCCTGAATTTACATGGCGTTTATGAACGCTCACAAGGAAAACAGAAGGGAGGGGGGGGTGAGGGGGGGTGAGGGGGGGAGGCAGAGCAGGCGAGAGAGCTCTTTGTGTGGAGGAGTCTCATTATTCCGTTATGGATTGCACATGTCACACGGTAAGTGCTCTTTTTATCCCTCCAAAGCGCTGTCCCTGGCCACTGCGCGCATTTCCCTACCCAAGTGAAATTTACCATGTTAGGGCTGGTGGCACCTGGGGACCCCAGCGGAGGGCTCCAGACCGCCGCTAAGATTTAGCAGGCTGATTAAATAAGGGGCTGCAGCGTGAATAAGAAGCCAAGGGAGGAATCTGTGCAACATAAACGGCCCTTCTTTAGCCAGCAGTTACACCGCTCACCTCCCTCCACCTCTTTATGGCGCGGTACGCGTCACATGGGCTTTGAACAAAGAGCAGGAAGAGGGCAGTGGAGGATCGCTCGTGGCTCCGGGGGGCTGTGTGCCAGCCAAGACGGCAGCAGAGACAGCCTGGAACGTTTGAGTCTACTGCAGCCCTCTCTCCAGCGGAGGGGGGGGGGTTATGCCACACACTGTACCCCCCCCCCACACACACACACACACCTCTGCTGTAGCGTGTTCAACATGAATAATATTTATCTGCCCAGAGAGCGCAGGCGCTCATAAATCAGAATCAACCCTGCTCTCACTTCTAAGCCACAGAGGTTTGGGATTAGTTTGTAATCTCACACAAACGTCGTCTCAGAGAAAGCTAAGCCGGGGCCTCCGTGCTGGGGCGGGCGGCAGCGGCGGCCGTAGGCGGACGGCTCGACTGATGCGTCTCCAGGCCTTCTCGCCTTCCTGCTGGACAGGCCGTAAACCAGCTGTGGCCGTTCAGATTCAAAACGCCAGCAGCCAATCAGAAGTGCAGCAGCAGCAGCGGCAGGAGTGGACCCCAGCAAGGGGCCGGAGGCAGCCCGGGGGGCTGGGGGGTCGAAACCAGCGTTCGCAGGTTTCAGGTGATTTACGCTAATTCTATTAGATTTAAATACAAGTACAGGATTTTTCTTTTAATTTAAAAACACGAAATAAGTTTCATGAAACAATTAAAAGTGTTGTGGGGTAATGTGTGGAGTACAAACAATTCCATTTTTAAACCATTACCATCGTTTTAGCTGAAGTACGGAGATATTATAAAGCAATACGATAATTGCAATATAATCTAACAAAAGCCGTTAGTGGAGAGGTGTTTTACATACATTATTTAATGGGTAGAAAGTTTGTTGCTACTCAAACAAACTGCACAGAATAAAACAAAAGAAAGCATATGTTGGTATTATATTCCTAATTCACGCCTCAACATTACTTTGCAGTTTATAAAACTATAAAGTGAGAATATTTAATCTTTCGCCAGAAATGTTGTTGCATTCACATCAGATTTGTCTTCGACGCCTTCTTTTCTTGTTTTGTTTGTTTTCCCTAGTTCATAATACAAAAGTACTCCTTTTTGCGCTCCGTTGTGATTTTGGTTTCCGACGCGACTTAAACGCACCGTCAGCCGAGAGAGTACGAGGACCAAGTTTATGGGGTGGCCGTGAACGCAACACAAGGCTCCGTGTTTTTCCCTGCAGCGGAGGGGAGGGAGTCGGGGGGGTATTTGACTCCTGTCTCCCCACCCCCAGCCGCTACGAGGTGGATTTAGGAAGAAAGGGACGAAAAACCTGGGACGCGGAGATAACGAGCGACGGCAACACTTAAAGATCGGAGCGCGGCGGTGTCGCGCACGGATTATTATAGGGGGAGTTTATTCTCCTCAGCTGGGGAGCTCCTGCTCGGGGAGCCTGGTGAGAGGGGAGCAGGAATACAAACCAACGTGGAACGAGTGTTTTATGCGCTCTCCGTTGGCTAACGAGTGACTCCTCCGCCGCGAAGCGAGAAAGTGGGATATAACGGTCTTTATTTGCGGAGGCAGCAGATTGTGTGAAGGAGTACCATCTCTCCTGGAGACAGCGCGGAGCCCAACATCTACTCTCAACCGGGGAGGTCTCCCCCGTCGATGAAGTAAGTTCTTACGCGTTCTTCTTTACGCGCAACTTTGGAAACTTTGTCTTCAATTTAGATGAAGAGAGAGTGTGCGACAAACGGGGGGACGAGCCCTTCACCCCCCCAGCACCCAGCCGCCCCCCCGGAGCGACTTGTCACGACGCAAGTGAACTAAACACTTTTTCTGGGGGAAGAAAAAAGAAAAGCAAAAGTCTTTTCTGAAGGTGTGAAGGAACAGTGGTTTGGCTCAACGTCCCACTTTGTTTTTGCCTGAAGAGAACAGGGTGCAGACGCTACTTGAACCCCGCGTGCGCGTTTTTATAAAAAGATTTACGCACAAACAACAACAACAACAACACACATGCACACACAAAACGAAGAACGCTGACCCGTTGTTGGGGATGATAACACTCGTGCACACTGACTCTTATCTTGAACAGACCTTGTAGGTTCACCATGAATTACCCCCCGCGGGGCTCCAGCGTGACGTCACAGGCCACAAAGTTCTGTTTGTGTTTGGAATTAGAGTTTGGAACCTATCGGGCTTTCAAAGGGGATTCCTCACGGCCTCTTGGTTTGGGCATCCACTTTGAAAAGTAGATGAAGCTCCAGCCCTTGGATCGCTTCTGCCCCCATCTGCACAAACACGCACGCATACGCGCACACGCCTTCTTTTTATTTACGCGGGGCTGGCCACAGTAACTGCAGTCATTTGAGTCCAGTTTGAATTGCAGTGGCTCATTATCAGAACATTTAAAGCTTAAATAAATCATCCCCTTCACACACACACGCGCGCACGCACACACACACACAACCCCGACAGCAACTGCAAGCCAAAAAAAGAGCAGAAGTGCGCCTGGTTTGCTGAGCAGGCAGGAGCAAATAATGCCCGCTTTTAAGTGTCTTGACATTTACTGTTGCAGTTTGTGGGAAACATCTGCAACAAGCAGATAAAAAAGGTAAAGTTTCAGGGTGTAATTTACACAGTCTGACTTCACTGAAGGTAATTCCCTATGAGTGAATTTCCATCCTGTTCTATTCAGATGAGAAGCTCCACCATCAGTCTTAACGTTTTAAATCAGCCTGTTTGGTTTGATAAATAAAGCCATTTGTCTTTTGATAAGAGTCACATGTTGATTGTCAGTAGCATGCTGGAGTCTTGTCCTTCAGTGTAATTGGACAACGTGCGCGCCGAGAGGCTGCGTGTTGAATGTGTTCTGGGTTCTTAATGAGGCTTTAATTGAACAATTTATCACCCGGATCACTGTCACATAAATGGGTGAGGAAGACAAAAAAGGCAATGAAAATGCCAAGGATAAGCTGGCAGGCGCTGCCGCCTGAGCCTGAGTGACATTTCTGTCACTGCAGCATCAGCAAGACGACGTCCCCCGACTTATTTATATGTTTGGTTGTTGCATTTCACAGTGTGAGCAGAGCTAATGAAGGAGGAGGAGGACAGAACATTTCATCCTTGAAAACTACTTTTATTGGACAAACTTTTAGATTCCTCCCTGGAGCTTCTTTCCTTACATTCAGAAGAAAAGCTAATTGAAATGTGCCCCGGATATGATGTGGTTGTTTTTTTTTTTGTTTGTTTCTTCTTTACCTCTCCCAAGTACGGAGGTCTCAGAGAAGTGTGCTCCTCGGGGTTTTGAAATTCATTTCCTTTGCAATTATTACTTTGTGAGCTGTTTTTCTTTATTTCCCCAACCTCGAGTGGAGGGTGTGTTTTCTCATTTTTAAAGGGATCAAAGGGGAGTCGAGAGGGAGATTGAAGATAGCTAATGGCCTCTCAGAACGACTGGAGGCAATTCGCTGTCATGCGCTCCACTTCAGGTATTTCAAAAGTCTGTTTTTGTGCAGGTCTCGGCCTTTGAATCACGTGTAATGTTTTGTTTTACCTCCTGACGTACGTCAGTCTCAAGTGTTCACCGCCGCACCTCACCTCTTAAACAGTGTTTCCCCAATTTGTTGGATTTTCCAAGCATAACTAATGAGAACGTACTGGATGGCGCAGGAACAAACGCCAAACTTCCCAAAACCTGCATAATCTGGGTCTAAAATTGCTCAGTTGCACTTTTGCGACAGCACCAAGTGCCTTGATAAATGTGGCACATTATGGTAGCATCAACTGCTTAGCAATTAGCATCATACACATGAACACAGATAACAGCAGCTGCTCAGAAGGGCTTTTTCATTTTCGTTTTAGAGAGAAATGTGTGCCGTTGCACTCCAGCTAATTGTGTCTATCCGTTTTAATACGCTCCAAGTTCTAAATCAGTGCTCTTGCGGTGTCACGAGGTGCTATCCGTCTGGCTGTGAGCACAGGAATCAGTTTGTCTCATAAAATATGCCCCCTCTCATCTTTGACTCACGGATTAGCCACCCTTTGGTTCACATTTTTGTCACCGCCACATGATGATTGAATGTGTAGCTGGCGTACCACGCACAGGCCTCGCTGGTTCCCTGAACAGGTTCTTTCAGGCAAAATAGAGCTGAGAAATTGATGGATGTATGATCTAAATTGCAATTTTTCTGTATGTCAGGGGCACAGCGTGTTATGTTCAGATTGAGATGCGTCACAGGGCTGCACTATAGAGGTTTGCAGCACTGTAAAACCCTGTCACTCACGATTGAAGTGGAACAAAATGTCAGTTCACCCAATTCACTCGGGTTTAACCGAGTTCTGTCCATTAAAATGACCTTGAGGCATCCTCTTTAGGATTATGTCCCAACTAGACGAGCAAACACACTGTCGCAACAATTCAGAATCTAATTTCTAGAGACTGATGCATCCACAGTTTTACCTAAAGGGGAAGAAATCTGATACGGGAATATTGGCCCCTCACTGAAGACACCCCATGGTGATCGCTCCAGGCCTGAAACCTGCAGATCAGCAGACCTTGCTCGAGGCGAGGACGTGCCATGAGTCATATCCCGGCTTGTTTAATCTGAAAATCCAGGAAACTAGCCCACAGTGATCCTGGGCAGACCCAGAAAGACTAGCCAAGGCAGGCTAGAGAGACGCCCCGGCATGATCTTAGACACGTTGGACGGCATTTCTAAATGCCTGGTAAACTTTGAAAGGCTTCGTCTGCCTCATAATCCCTTGAATGGCCTGGGTTTAACGTGGAGAGTAATTAACACCCCTCCTGGAGCTGACGTGGAATCGTCTGCTCCAGTTTCCTTGTCTTTGTCTCCTCATAATTTCTGTTCAGTTGTTATTAAATCTGATAACCAGCTGGTGTCCAGAGATTGATGACCGTATGGTCCCCCTGGAGTCTCCCCCCCCACCCCTTTATTTGCAAACTAGGTCTGGTGGAAAGGGCTGTTCTGTGCCCTGGCAGTTTGACCCCTGTGAGGCCTTAGACAAGTGTTAATGGAAGGGGGAATGGACCCCCCCCCCCCGCCACCCGTACCCCTGAAACAAACAGGTTGCAGTTAATTGTTGCAGCTCCTTGGTCCACAGTAGCCTGCTGAGTATCCTCCAGAAGATTCAGCACATGTTGGGATTATAATTTGAGCAGATACACATCAGTCAGTTATTCCATTTACATCAACATTTGCTTGTGGGCATTGTGTTTTTAAGACGCACTATAAAGGATTGCTTTGTCTTTAATTATTCAACAGTCATCTAATGTGTTTTTTTTTTTAAGGACACAGCAGCAAAATATCAAGATTAGCACCAGAGAAAAGCAAATTTCACCCGGTAATGAAAGTAAAGTAAAAGCTAGGTTGAATACATATTATAATTTACTTCTTAAAATAATGGGGGCAGTGGGGGGGGGGTTGTCTCTTTAAGTTCTTCTGAGAACAAGAAATGAAGGCTTTTCTGGTAATCCAGTCGCACTAATTTTACACTCACAGAAAGCCCAGGGCAAAATGGCCTCTCCTCCCCGTTTGCCCCCTAACCCACCACCCTTTTCTCTTTGTTCCATTCCGTCTCCCCACGTACACTCGCCAAAGCTTAAAGGACATCTGGTACAAGGGGTTGGGGTGGTGGGGGGCGGAGCCACACAAGGCCGCTACCGGAGAAAACAAAGGTGGAAAAGGGGGAAAGAGAACAAGTGTTTGAGGAGGTGCATTCAACTACCCAGGGGGGTGGGAGGTGAGAAAAGGGTTTTGCTAAGAAAAGTGTGTGGGGTGGGGGGGGGTAGTGGGGGTTGTTGTCACTGTGGAGAAAGGGAAGTACGGTAGCAAAAGAGGGGCATGCGGGCAATTGATGGATGGAAGTAATTGTGTTTAATGCAAGAAAAGAAGCACGAGGGTGGGGGTAGTACCATGCTCAAGAAAGGGAAGAGAAGGAGAGGCACAGAAAGGAGAGTAGACGGAGGCAGAGTAGAAGGGGGAGGAGACGGAGGAGGAATGAGAGCACGCTGTTGCTCTGTTGCATCACTCTTTGTTCGCTGGGGTTAAGAAGGAGTAACTACCTGGCTGTCAGGCTGATTGTTCATCCCCGTGCATCAGGGGGATACGCATCCCACTTCATGAGGGATGGCGAGCATTCCCTGTGCAGGCTATTTTAACACAGAAAATGGCTGCCTGCTCATCGCTGGGAATATAAGCTCCATCGCCATGTTGGGCATTTTGTGTATATTGTTTATATGCAGATGACACGTGTGTTCTCTTCTTAGATTCCCTCCATCAGGTCTGTTGTGGTTGACAGATAGCAGATGACACCACTTGTAATTTAGCCTTTTTAGAATACACCTTTACCTTCACACTGTAATCCAGGTTTTTGGGATGACGGTGGGAGAAGTGGAGGCAAAAGTGAAATGGGAATCCTGGAACCTCCTCCAAAGTTTTTCTCCTGACAGAGAAGAAGGGTTTGTCAAGCAGGTAGAGACAGGCTCTGTCTTCAATTCCAGCCAACAGAAAAGCTGCTGTTCTGTTTGAGACTGCGACCTTTGCTGCTGCCGGGCGTCCACATCCGTCTCCAAACTCGGCGGTGAAGATCATCTCCGTGGTTTTTGGTGGGGTCCCTGCACCTGCACCGGCTGGCTCACTAATTAACTCTTGAGTCTCGGCGTCAAAGAAGATAATCCTGATTAAAAAGTGACGGAGGTTGGAAGAACGACAACACAGCAATCAGAGCTGCCAGCCGGGGGTTGGGGAGATTAGCACCAGCGGAGTGTCGGGTGGGGACCTGGGCTGGCTGCTGTCATCCTTTTGTTTGTGGATTAAACGCACGGCAGAATAATTTCAAATATCATCTTTGAGATCTTAGTAATTTAGTTTATTTTGTGAACACTGGGGATGATTGTCTGCAGTAATCTGCTTTATCGAAGGTAATTACTGCAGTCTCATTTTAAATTTGCAATAGAAATAAACAGATTATTTACACTGGTCGGCTGGTTCAGCATCACATATTGCAGAGGGGCCACATGAACAAGGATGTTGTGAAAGCTCATCAACCCCCTGCAGTTATCTGGTCACTAGTATATCTCCCAGAAAAGCTG
Source organism: Lagocephalus sceleratus (assembly GCA_911728415.1). Lineage (NCBI taxonomy): Eukaryota > Metazoa > Chordata > Actinopteri > Tetraodontiformes > Tetraodontidae > Lagocephalus > Lagocephalus sceleratus. The sequence goes on along the minus strand of CAJVRN010000030.1, from coordinate 2,325,081 downwards.
AGATAGTTTATCAGCACAAATCTCCTACTGTGCCCCTGTTTAGCTACAAGCCTTGTAATGTAACATTGTCTACGCATGCTAAGAATGTCCCCACTGTGGATGTAAAATCCACACGGTTGCGGGGAGTTTTTATCTGGGGAAGAGGGGGATTGGAAAGGCACGGTAGGAGGAAAGTAGATGGATTTTTAAAGGGAAATAAACAAGGCTGCTATCGGGGTCTGTCTATTTGCCACCGATATGGAGAGATTGTGTCGACACAAAGGGAAGTGAAGTGCTTGTGTTGTTTTGATTACGCTTGCAGCCCAATGCCACCGAGTGAATGAGATGGGAAATTCTCTCCGCTGGTAGGAAGGCATCCGGGGCCCTGATAAAAGCAGCAGGAACAGCGCTGGCGAGCAGAACGGGGATTCGGGCTAACGTGGTGTGAGTTGGGTAATTGGGATGTGACATTCCTAACCGGCGTGTCTCAGGAAAGTGTGTGAGGTCTGTGTCCTTTGGCGCCTGCACACAAACCGCACTAATTCACAACGCAGTTGTCATTTGGAGAAGTGAAGCAAGGTCGTTCCCTCTCCACTGCTGCGATAGCATCTTCTGCCAAAGGGCTGGGTGGGAAGACTTTAGAGATAAATCCATTCATTCCCCCCAAGGCAGCACTTATGACATTTGCCTCCTAACAGCCCCCAATCTGTCCTCTCAACGGGAAGGAGGGAACACTGAAACCACTGGGACAGAAGGGAAGACAAAAGCAGGTCTGGCACGGAAATAGAGGTGGCTGCTGCAGGCCCGCTCAGATGCCCCGGGGTCAGCGCAGCGTAAAAAATAAACGAGCAGAAGTGTGCACATGTGAAATAAAGACAGGCGCACAAGACCGAGGAGGTAAATGAAAAGCAGACGGTCTTCCATTTTCATGGAAATAAACGAGCAATAATGAATTTGAACCTGTGCCCTGCAGGGTTGCACCATAACAGCCAAAACCGGGAAAGAGCAGATTGCGGCTTCGCTTTTTTTTTTTTTTTTTTTTTTTGGTTTTTAACAAAGGCCAAATTGTCTTCTAGGCACACGGGCACGGCTAGTGCCACGATGGCTGTCCTTCTACTTGCCAACTGCTGTGCGTGATGCCCGTGCCAGGCCTTTGTGGGGGTCGACCAAACCGCCTTGGCCAGAACTCCCCTTTAAACGCCCGTTCCGGTTAGTTTTAGTCATCTGTCATTTAAACATCACAAAGCCACAGGATGGTTGTACATCTACGCTGCCTCGTGTTAACGGCCGTGTGGAATTTGTTTTGAAGAAATATCGACTCCTGAAAAGCAATTGGGTCTGTGAATGACCGCTAATTGTTTTAGAGGTCAGTGAGCTGGCTAATGGCCTGCGTGTCATAATGTCACAGACAAAGATGTTTGTGTCACCATGCAGAGTGAACTCCCTTGAAGAGTCTCTGTGAACCGGTGTGAGGTGAGTCAAGTTATTAAGCATGATAAGGTTAGCAGTCTCCGCTGTAAGAGCTAATATCTATCATGTTTCTTGGAGTAAATGTTATTTTAGTAGCATTGGTTTGTGTCAGGCTGAAGCCAAAACAGTAAAACACCCGAGTCTATGTTAATAAAATCAGCAGTTTCTGCAATCAGCCAGAGTTAATCGTCAACAGATGATCATTTTTCCTTTTAGTGTCTGAAGCGTCGGTCATTTTAAAAAAACAAAAAACAAAGCCATTCCAAATCCATTGTCCCAGTCCTAATCTTCATACCGTATTAAGTACTTTTACAGCATGTAGGTTTACGACGCAGAGGCCGACTGCTGCTTGTCCTATCTACCCCCACGTGGAGGTAATGGGCCGGCCCTCGGGCTGTGAGCTTACTCGGGTCATAGTAAAACGGGCCCCTCCATTGTAAATCAGAGAGGGGTCCTGGCTGTCTGAAGACATTGGCGGAGTGGATGTGTGATGAAGAGCAGCCTGTCCTCAGCCCAGGCTGGTCTTCAGAGAACACGGGGACAGCTTTGTACATGATGGACGGTGGCCTTTGCCTCTGTTTGTGTCATCTGGGATCTGAATATTCAACGGCAGCTGAGGAGATGCACCATAAGCCAGAATGTCATGTTTATGTTCAGTCAAGGAAAGTTTGCCGTGCTGTACTCCTCTGGGGTTATAGGCAGTTTCATCAAAGTCAGTTTTTCTCGCAGGACACTTTTTTTTTTTCCCTCAAGCATTGCATTTACAGAAAATGTCTGTTTCGATATGACTTTTTATGCCGGAAAAAAACAGTTGCGAAGCTGCCTTTTTTCTGTATTTAGTGTTTTAATTGTGATTGGCTTCAGAAACATTTGTGCACAGATGTCCAACCATGCAGCAGAACACAAAAAAAGTCAAGAGAAACCTTGAGCAATGAGGACCAGCCTTTGAAGCCAGCTATTTTTCTTCACCTCGCCTATGTCACTCACTTCAAAGTGAGTGTTTGACACAGAATTCCCCCTTCCTTTGTGTAGAATCTACGGGGCATAAGACAAGTCAGGGGAGACTTTGTCACAGGATGCGTGTAACCTTAGAGGACTCTGTCAGTGCTGCTGTGTTTAAGCACCTTTGACCACTTGCAGGGTCCGTCTGGCTGCTTGTGATCTTCCCCACAATGACCTCTGCAGGACCTATTTGATGGTGGTCTGCAGCTTTGGTCGGTTAACTAGGTAGAATTTGCTGAGGCTCGACGACTTTGACCCCTCGTGGTATAGAGCCAAAGCCGGCGGTGACTGAGGCGCTTCACATGTCAGAGTTCACAGCCTTATCTACAAGACCCAAATTCCAAGTCTGTGCCAAACAGGGACAAGTCATGACTCACTTCCCAACTACCAACTTGGATTCAGTGGGCAGCCACTGGAAATGAGCTCATCCGTACTTCTTCCTGCACTCTTTATCGGTTTATTGGTCATTTTCTCATCTGAGTGCCTTTAATTTTCCTACCATTATTGTCGTTTGACCTCTCCACTTACTCGATGCTTTCAGCTGAAATAGACGAAGTCGGCCCTGGCAGACAGGCTCGTGCTCATATGATGGAGTCTGCGCTCCGTTAATTGAAGCAGCGCGCGCGTGTGTGTGTGTGTGTGTCTGTTTTCATGTTTGCACATGCCTCACCGTCCCAAATGCTGGCATGCGTGTTAGCATGCAATCAGCGATCATCTGTCTGTGTGAAATTGCACATTTGTGCGTGCGTGTGTCTGCGCGCGCATTGTCCAAACTGAGGCGAAGCACAATGGACATTTGTATCCTGTTCCTCCGCACACAGTCAGAAAGCAGAGAACCATTTTGAAACAAGCTATCCATCAGCTGCCTCTCACCCAGTCTCACCCAGCAGCATGCAGGGGAGGCACCCCCACGTGAGCCTTAATCCAAAGGTGACATTGCTCCCCAGTCTTGGCTTCAATTTATCTGCTGGACAAACAACACTGTAATTGACTCTCAAATAAATGCAGGAGGGCGGGTGTGTGTGGGGGTGTTGTGCCCTTCAGCCACAATCCACCTCCTTTTAGCAGTGACACCATGAATAACCGAAGTAAATTCTTCAGCCTTTCAGTCTTTCACTTTTCTTAAATGTGTGATATCAAGTTTTGGAGTGACTGAGAGGGAATCTGTAGGAAACACATCCAGATGCCTTTAAGTGCCTTTTTTATCAAGTTGCTGATTCACTTTCTCTCAGAATTTTCATGAAAGACATTCAAAGTGTTTCTGTCTCCTCTCACGCGAAGGGACGCGATCTGGGTCTTATCAAGAAAAGATTGTTTAGCTGCCTGCATGTCTTACAACAAACTCCCAAATATTTAACGTGCTTGTGAACATGACTGATGGAATTGTTGTACTATAAAGCAGCTGCATGGGAGAGTGTTTGGTGTGTGTATTTGTGTGTGTGTGTGTGTATGTGTGTGTGTGAGTGTGTTAAGAAACTGTGATCCTGCTCTTAAAATCTGCGTTTATTTATCTTTGATGGTATACGTTGGATTTGAAGTGCTTGAGTTGTTCTTCAAATCCTTGTCCATTCAGCGTTCTCCAAATTGATCGACCAATTTACACTTTGGCTCTGAGAAGAAGCCGAGCTCGTGCGATATTTTTAACCAGTCGGCGATCTCACTTGATCTGAGTTGGTGCAGCTTGTCAGCAAAGGCGAACACGTGCACTTGACCTGTTGGTGCGGGCGGCGTGGGCATACATCCACGGGCGTTGGGAGAGGGAGGGATAGGGATGCAAAGGTGTGTGTGTGTGTGTGTGTGTGTGTGTGTGCGCACTTGTGCAGTCCAACTGTAAAAACAGGAGTGGGAGATGGAGGCATGGAATGGCAGGAAGAGGCGGAGGAGGAGAAGCAGTGCTCGATGGAAGGATTCCTCTGAGGCCAAGTCTGCTCGCAATACCAAAGAGAAGACTGGGAGGATGAGAGAGCATGAAAAAACAAGTGACACAAAGACCCCCCCCCCGCTCTGATGAATTTGACCTCATCGTCTGAGGCGGCCTTCATCAGGTTTTAATGATGCTCCAGTTTGCCTGTGGCCAATTATGGACCACTCTCCGATAAGTGTGTGTTACTGTCTTGCTGAGGTAGGGCATCGGAAGGACGGGTCCTAGTACCCCAGAAGACCCCTACCCCCCGCCCCCAGCCACCACCCTTGTCCTCCAACATTGACAGGTGAAATGGTGTCATTGAAACACTACAGGTGTAATCTTTCCACGTAGCTGACTCCCTAACGAACCCCCCCCCCATTCCAGTCTGATAGATTTCTTTTGCCAAAACTTCATTTCAATGCCTCCTTTGAAGCCTCTCTGAATTTGCTGATTCCCATTGACCTCCACGGCGGGTGAAATTGAAATCACACGATGAAGATGATGTGGGGGGGGGGGCAGCAGCGAATGCCACATGAGTTTTGTCTCGTCTGGATTTCAAGGTTGCCTTTGTGTTCACGCGACTTAGCCTGCCTCCCTCTGAAGGCTGCGTCTGAGTAAACACGCCAACGTGGCGCGGCGTCGTTCTCCGTGTCAGAGCGTGTTTTATTTCTCATCCTTTTCGGAGGATCTGCTTTTTCCTTCACGTTAAGTCGAGGCGCGGTTGACGTAAGGTGAATGATCTTCCTCCGCGCTTTCATCTTTTAGCAGCATTGACTTATCGCCTGGCACTTCACAAGGAATCAGATGGCACGTCTTGATGTTGAGGCCTTTCCTTCCCGCTTCCAGATGCCAACCCGCCTTTTTATTAGACATGACGCGTTGTCGCCAACCCCCCCACCCCACCCACTACTCTCTCTTCCCCTCCAGAAATTGGCTTGCGGTGCTTTCTGCCAAGTAAAGTGTGATGGGTAATATAGTTCACAGATGCTCGTATCACTCCTGGAATTGATGATCCATTATTGCACACTGGTGGCGACTGTCACCTTACGCTGTCAACCCGTCCTTCACACGTCAGTTCGCATTCCGTGGCGGACCCCTCTTCTGACAAACGGGGACTTTTACACGGCTGAGCGATGCTTGAGTGAAAGCCGCCATCCGGATTAGCGCCGCGACATCGCTGTCGGAACGCAGCGCAGCAGTTTCGAAGCCGGCTTTTGGACTTTTCAGTGGCTTCTCCGATTCTTGGGGCGGCGCTGCGGTTGTCTGGCTTCAGAACCCCAGCTGCTGCACCGAGGCTCCATAGCGCGTATCTTCAGATGGAGGTGTGATGGGGGCGCTGGGAAACGTTAAAATTCCCACAGCTATGAGCGAATATTAGCTTTATAGCTGCAGCCTGAAAGTCGTGGCTCCACTAAACCCCCCTGGGTGATTACTCTGATGTTGTGAAATGCTTTGTCTCCAATTTGGTTTGGGAAGATTTACAGAAGATACAGAGGGCTCTGCCAGGATTGGGTTGCCTGTGGGGAATGCGGTTTGAAAACACAAAAGGGAAGCCATAGTTTTCATATGGAGAAGCCAAAGGTCAGTCAAATAGGGCCGTTAAAAAAAAATCGTCATGTCCCTGGAGAAACTTAGGTTTCATTATGTTGCACAAAGTGTACATATTTGTTATGTGAAAGGGCGTGAATGAAAAGAAATAGCCCTTGGTGTGGCGTGCGCTGCCTCTTACTGTCACGTTGCTGTACGTGAAAGGCAAAGAAATGTGTGGCAGCACGGTGAAATCGAGATAAACATGTTTGAAGGTTTCATGCCCTGTGGTCATAATGTTTTAATTTGGCTTCAACCGCCCCCGGTTACAAAATTTCCGTGGCCTTCTGCCGCGTAAACACAACACATTTAGCATAATTGCACCTTTGGTGTAGGCCTCTCTTCAAGGCAAAGTATTGATTTTCTCCCCGTGTGTGCCTCTTTCGTGCTCCCTCTTTGTTTTCTTTTCTTCGCTCCTGTTTTTTTCCCCTCATGCATTCCTCAGGCAGACCTCGTGCTCGTTCTCTCGTCCTCCCTCTCCCTCTCTTCTGCCCTCCCACATCACTCGTTCCATCTTTCATGAAGGGTACTCGAGTAGAAAAACGGTAACAAGAATGCAAGTCGATTACAGTAGCCAAAATAATGTTCTCTTTATGACGCACAGCCCCGCTGCCAGGCAGTCGATTTTGTCCATTCGGAGCTAAAGTTTCAGCCGTTGTTGTTTGCTCACTTGACGCTAACACAACACGTGGAGCTGTGATTTATTGAGGATGTTGGGGGAGTCCTGCTGAGGGCCTCCTCTCTGAAACCGGAGCCTGACGCGGCGGTATGCACCCGGACACGCAGATCATGCTCGCGCTTGTTCTTGCAAAGTATCTTAACCGCAGAAACAGTCACAAAAGGCAAATAGTCGATATCCTCGACTGCTCGGCTGCCTGCGAGCCCCCTCCAGCAGCGAACAGTTTGCCGTGCCTCTCCATCCCTCCCACAGCTCCCTGGCTGCTGTCCCATTGTCTCGCCATTCTTAAATGATCTGATAACTCCAGCCCTCTTTAATTAACAAGCAGTGGATCCGAGAGCAACTCGGGCGCTTTAATACTGATCAAAGCCTCCGTCTCATCATCATCTGCAGTTTTCTTCCCACCTTTCATTTAAAAGAAACAGCTTCTCGCGCTGCCTCATTTCTAAGATACGCACCATGACGCGCTTTTACAGCTCCTTCCTTCTTTCTTTTCCATCCTGTCGTCAGTGTAGTTCAGGAGGAATCCGCAGGGCTAGTAGCTGATGGGAGCTTCTAAATGAACTCTTGACGGTTCCATACACCTTTAAGATGTTTTTGCATCTTCTGATAACAACTTCATGTTACATGTGGCTCAGAACATGCATGTACAAGCACCTTTAATCCCCAAACCATACTAAAGATCCTGGACTGCCTCCCCAGAACTACTTCACATACTGTCCTGTGCAGAAGAGCACATACAGGGATGTGTGTATTTAGTGTGTGTGATTCTGTGTGTGATTCTGTGTGTGTGTGTGTGAGAGAGAGGGAGGGAAAGCGAGAGAGAGAGAGACGAAGAGGGGGAGTTAGAAAGTCACAGAGGGGCCCGTTAGCCTGCTGGTGGAATGTAGAATTGTGGGGGATGGGCAAGAAAGTTTGTTTCCAGACTGAGAGAGAAAGAAAAAGGAAACGAGGAAGAGTTGGACGTGATTTCCTCTGATTTCAAGGACACTGACACTCGACAGAATCACTCACAGATGTTTGGTGTTTATACAGCTCTCATCAGCTCCTAGAATGCACATAGACACACACACACACACACACACAGATGAATTTACAGTTAAAACGGGCTGAACGTGCTATTTTTAGCTTCATCTTTGGGCAGTGAGGAAGCAAAGGGAGCAGCAACAGGCTGAATCACTCTTTACAAAAGAACATTTTTGCTGACCGTGTTGCCGCCAACATTAATGCCTCTGATTGTAAAGAGTGGCTGCAGTGGCACACGTGCAGGACGTCTTATCGTGATGCAGAATAATGCCTCAGTTATACCAAAGAGCCTCTTCCAAGCTGTCGGCAGACATCAAATAAACAAACCACCCTCAGCAGATTAAGTCACCAATTCTGGGAAAAAACAAAAAAAGACCCTCTGGAATTCTCCATGTGAAGCAAACCTTATTTAAAGGAGCAGCTGACGGCATCAAATCGATACGCTTTTCTAGCGACAAACCATTTCTACTTGTGTGTCCAGCTGAACGTCAGGAGCCGGGCAGCACCCAGCTAATAAAGAAGTGTTTTCAGTGTTCGGAATTTCAATGAGACTCAGATGCACAGTAATCAGAGATGGTGGTGGTGGTGGTGGTGGTGGGGTTAAAATTGATTTTCAGCTGAATAAAAACAGATGCATGAGGATGAATGAACATACACACTCACACACACAGACACACATTCTACTCTGACTACTCACACTCCCCTGTATTCAAGAGGAAGGTTAATTGAAGGTTGTAAGTGGGGAGCTGTAGACAAGAGTGTGTGTGTGTGTGTGTGAGAGAGAGAGAGTGTGTGTTTTCAGCCTCTCTGCTTGCCTTGACCTCCCCACTCCCCATTTCTTCTTTTTCTCCCCTTCCATCCCTGTCCAGTTAAAGTGTGCAGCCATGCAGATACCTACACTCTCATTAATTCAACCCACAGGCTATCCTGCAGTGATGGCCCCGTCCTCCTCTTTACCATATGCAAACACTCCCTCTAAAAGGTTAATATAATCTGCTGCAGCTCAGGTTAACTATCTCTGGTACACTATAAGAAGTGATGTGTCAACACATCTCACGTGCCCATGAATCTCATTAATCTGTAGATTTTCAGAGTAAAGCTCCCGGTCTTCCCAGGTCCGACCTGTAGGGGCACTTGTGCAAGATGCATTCATAATCATCTCGTTGTCGAGATAAAACTCTTCTCTGTTTTCCAATCATCTTTTTGTAATACCGACTCGATGTATCTGCTGGATTCACACTTGCACCGTAGTGCTGAACTTCAGCCTGATTTTATCTGGAGCAGCTGTGTGCATGAAGGTAAATACAGTAAATGCATTTTTGTTGGCAGATTTAATCACGTTGTCTCCTGAAGTCTGCAAAACAGGAAGTGGGTATGACTGGTGCATTAGCAGAAGAATACAAACACCTGAGGGAGTTGAAAAAAATCCACAATAACAGAAACAAGATATCTTCAGATTGAAGATGTCTGCTGGTGTTCCCAGCCAGGGATTAAGTCATGTTGGACCGAGAGAGCGCACGCACATGACGGTGTGGCACGCGTGCTCTGCCCAAATCCCCGACCCTCACTCCAGCCGTCCCCGTGTGGATGCTCTCCTGCTGTTTCCTGCATGTGTTGACATACAAATGTGGAGATTCTGACAGGATTCTCAGAAGCTCCTCCAGAGTGCACATGTGAAAGGGGCTGGTGTGCTTGTGTCATATGTGTGTCCGTGCGAGTGCACAGTAGCCCTTTGTGCCAGTGTGTAGTATCTCCCGTGCGTACCCGAGCCTGTGTTTATGTGCAGTCTTCCATCGTCACCCCCCAGAACCCCTCTCCCACTCCCTCATTAAAATGTCATCCAAAGCTGGGCCATTTATTCCTCCCATGGAATGCAGTAGGTTGGAATCGGACAGCATCCACGTTGAATTCCTTGAGAAGAACCTTTGGACTATATCTGTGTACCTATTTACACATGTGGCCGTGGACACGTAGTCCTAATTACAAACTGATTGTTCTGTGGAAAGTTATTAATTATGACTTTTATACTTTTAATTAGTAAACTGTGTAGCAACATTGTTCTTTGGTCAAAATTTCAGATTAAATTGGAGAACAAAGGCAACATTAAACCCAACAGCAATATAGAATCTAATTGGATCAGCTCCGTTCTCGTGATGCATGATCCAGATACTGTGTGTGCATTAATATTGGATATCAGTATCCATAGCAACCTTGATAAAATAATTCTAGCTTATGTAAGAATTATAGAAATGCTGTTAAATACTGATCTAGCAATAATTCATGATTAATTACCATAAAGATACATCTGGGATATTTGAAGGAAAATGCGTGAAAATAGCTTCTGCAAACGGTACTCCTTACAAGAGATCATCATCACACGCGCTGCTGTCAGCCGCCTCCCTTTCTCCTCCACCTCATGATGTCTTTCTCACTCCTCCTCCTCCTCCTCCTCCTTTCCCCCATTTTTCATGGTAAACAGACAGATGAATAATTTAATCACAATCGATTCGTTTGTTTCAGGCTCAAATGTCATGGTGTCATTTGACCGCTCCCCCAGCCCCTCCAGGCTGCTCGCGCGGGGCCGAGCAGGAGGCTCTCCCTCCCTTTAACGATCAGGATGTCCGCGAGTTTTCAAAACGTGCATTAAAGGCATGGCTCGTTTGTCTGCCTCAGAGTGGCTTGCAGTCTGTGCGTGCATTCCTGTGGCGTGTTTACTGAGCCTGAACGGTCTGAGTGCACATTGATCCCGACCCCAAACCTGCTCACATGGTTGCGTGAAGACCAGGTGCCAAGTTCTCATTTTCTTCTTCTGCTTGCATAGAGCAGAGGAAGACTGGAATGGATGGATGGATGGATGGATGGATAATAGCCAGCAGATGAGTGATGTGGCAGAGAAAGTAAAAATAATCACCAAAACCAAGTGACTGTCAACAGAATGAAGGGGCAGCATGCAGAGGAGGAGAGGAGAATGAATGACAGCATTTATGAGAAAATATAAAATAAACAGAAGAGCGTAAACATGAAAGAGAAAAGAGCCTGAGGTCGTCTGAGTGACTGCATCAAACAAAACATTGTGTTTTTGGAGAAAATCAAACGTACTTCTGCCTGCGCCTGATTAAACCACAACTAAAATATTCATCAAAAACAGCAGGATTTGATCTTTAAAGTACAACTTTTTGAAAGCACTGAAATACAGCTGAATTCTATCAGGGTTTTTCAGATCATTGATATGTGTAGTTACCTTAATTTTGCAGTATTGTTTGATTATTTATATACCTTTTGTGTAATTATTATATTGGGGTCAAAATAATGTCTTCGACATTTGAAGAGGAACATCGTCACTGAGACAGAAATGACCCATATTGGAAAGGTCACTAAAATAACATTATTCCTGCAACAGTGAACATGTCATACTCCCAAGTGTCACATAAAAAAACAAAACATCTCTATTGGATACATAAAATGGATGCAGTTGCTCTGTGAGTAGCCTCGTCCTAACCCTTTTACTGGTTTCTCCATGACCCAGCATTCCATCAGCTCTTTGTCCATTAATGTGGTATTTTGCTGACAATGACACTCTGCTGATGTTCAATTGGCTCGATGGCCTTCAGTCTGTTTCAGATGATGTTACATACCAATAAAACATGTATTTCTTTTATGTTTCCACAGCAGAAATACAAAATCACATGAAAGATCGATAGTCAATGAATGAATCCTTGTTCAGAAAAAACTATGTATTGATCCTGAGCATGGGACATAACCCATTAGACATAGTCGTACATGAAAGTAAAAATATTTTGCTTTTCTTCATGGGAACACAACACAGATTGTTAAGTCGAATGCGTCAGAAAAAACAAAACAAAAATTAAATCATTGCTTACTTCATTTTATGCACCTAAAACTATTATTATTTAATAGTCAATAGAATCAGCCTTCTGAGGATGGAAATAAAACAAATGAAGACATAATAAAAGGCAAATACAGCTTCTGTCTTATCTGCTAACCATTATGGGGGTCGAGCTAGCAGCTGGTTCAGGTTTACACAGTGCAGGAAGATGGCAGCCAGCTGAGATAAAGCTCTAAAGTTTCCTGCCAGTCTCACCCACCCACCCACTCACACACACACACACACACACACACACACATATGTGTATCACACTCGTTCCCCTGCATTCATTCATGAGCCGACCTGGTTACGGGCCATGCTGCAATGCCCAGGTGATTGGGCCGACCTCTGGGGGTCTTGTTAGTGACAAACACACCAACAAACAAACTTGCCACACGTGCAGCCGCTGGCTGGATTTCACACGAAGCATTTCACCAAACGAGGTATTTCTGCCGCAGAACTCTGGGCATCATTTTCTAGCTGAGCTGAATCATTCACCAAAACACCATTTCAGAGTGCAAATGCTTCAGGCGAAGGGAACCAGCAAATAAAACACGGACTGACTGTTTTCAGCTCACTCCGATGATGAATAGTGTAATTACAGCAATTGTTATGATCATAATTACTATCTTCCACGGAAATCTGTTAAAAGTGAAGTTGTATTAATTATAGAACACATCATTATTTATTGCCGTGCAACAAGACACAACTTGATTTACGTTCCAACATATTCACATGATGCCTGTTAATGTTTTGACATGTTTATTCTGGACGATGCGCTCTGACTCCTAAAGGAAGGCAGCCTGTATGACTGTAATGCCGTCTCTCGTGCTCCTCACAGTCAGGCTACCGTCCTCATTTATTGGGGATCTGACTGGTGAAACGTGTCTCTGGTGCCATCGCTGCGTTTTCGGCTCTTCAATCATGCCTCAGGTCTGCACGGCTACTAGATGAAATTGGGGATAGCCTCTTGAAAACGTGTGTTGGTAGGGTACCAGTCTTCTTATAGGATGGAGGTGTAATCATTTGTCTTAACTCTTAACTCACACATCTTTCAGTCTTGATGTCCTTCTGTTGTCTGTTCTGCTGTCTGTATTTTGGATCCCTTCAGTAAACACAAACTTAGAAAAACAATGTGAACACAATGATTTTGCAGTATGTGTGCGTGGGGGGGATGAGGTCAAGTGCATTGTGTAACACATTTGCATACGGGCATTCACATGGGAACATGTGACCGCTCTCCCACATGCAGACGTAAAGACGGCGGTGCAGGGGGAGGCGGGTTGACCAGATGGAGCGGCTGCTTCTTGCTGAGTGAGCTTGACGAAAGCCGAACAGCTTGAGGTCCACTGTGTTGGGCCTCAGACTCGCACCATCACATGCCATTCACTACATGAAGGTGCGTACGTAGAGGGTGCACAAGTGCATATTTATAGGACACACGTGCTTTGAGATGAATGAGTCAAGGCCTTAAGTATGATTTAGATCATCTAAACGATGAATTCAATTGCTTCGTCTCTTCATTTCCCCCTCCTCTCCTTCCAATCGCGGCTCTCCAGCCAGCCTTTCCCTCAGCTCTGATTAGGGGCTTTGGACTCCAGCCTGCATGCATTTCGTGGCCCAAAGGCTTTGGAAAAAAACAGACATCGTTTCCAATCCAATGAAGGAAAGTGAGTGAGGTTAATCCAAATATGTGAAGCAAGCGAGTGGTACACAACTCTTACGGTAAATGATGAAAACAAAGAGAAACAAAATGGAGGAATAAAAGAAACAGGCTTGCTGGTTGGGACTAATCCAGCCCGTTTTTGTGGAGCCAAGAAGATGAACTGCTCTCCGGTATGGCAGCCAGATCTTTTTTATGTTCTTCTCGGTTTCTGAACGCTGTTTTCTCATGAACTAATTGCCCTGGCGTCTCGCTAAAGATCCTTAATATTTCTCCACCATGTATTTACATCTGTCCACCGATGTTCGATCTGGCCCCGTCAATAAGCCTTTAGTCGTCGAGTACTTCAGTTCACTGAAGCCGTGTATACCCTCAATCAATTTCTCACACAACACTGCATCAACTCATGTTCCTGATCATGGCTGCAGAAGCAGAGGTTGCGTCTGCCTGGTTCAATCTCATTTGTAGTGTTTTCCAAACATATTTAAAAGGCCAATTTTTTTTTTTTAAAGGTTGTTAAATAAAATGTTGCATACTTGTCATGCAGCTGTGGGTGGAACAGATCGATTCACCTTGAAATTACTTTTTTTCCCGAGCGTAATTTCAATAATAGATTTACAAATGTCAAACATGTTTTTTTTCCAAATGCTAGTTGCTGGAGTCTTGATGGGAAGTAGTGATGTTAGGCCAGGGCACTGGTAAATTAATCCATTTTACTACTCTAATGCAAATTATTCCATTTAGCAAGAAAATACCACTGCATAGTTATTCTCATTGGGTTTATAATGTAGCGATGTCCCAACAGGGAAATTGATTTAAAGTAGTTGTTGATTGTTTTCTTTTTCAAAACAGAGTTGCAATAATGAAATACCTGTCCTTACTTGAAAGTATCTGCTGTCCAAAGGTTTGTTGTATGTCTATTTTTAAAGTAGGATTAGAATTTGTAATTGAAATGTAAAATATCAATTAGATTACGGCTGAAAATAATGTAGGAATAACAGATTGTAATGTTCATTTTCATGTAATTGCTTTATAAATCCTTAACTTCTTTGTACAGATATTTGGTTAAATTCTGCATTATCTCAGCGGGGGAATTTAATTCGTCTCTATTTTGCCTCCGCGCTTCCTCCAAACCTCTCGTTCCAAGATAATTTAGTAAAAAAGCAAAGCGACAGAATAATGAGAACCATACAAGAGAAATGAGAAGAGACAGCAGTGCTTCCTCCTAAAATTCACCATAACAAGCAGACAGCCGGCCAGCCATGGTGAATCCTTGGCAGAGACCGCAGCACCATGGATAATGGCTCCAGGGGGTGCTCAAACCCATGGAGCCTTCTCATGGGAACTAGCTGTGGCATCTTCCCTTGCTTTGTGTTTACCTCCTAATGCTTCCTCCAGGAAGTTTCACAAAATGAGGAGGCTAAGGGTGGTGTAATCCAGCATCACGGCTGACACCAGTAGCCAGAACCAAGAGTCCAAGTCAAACCACTTTGGATGAGCTCAGGAGAAGCAGAAAATCCGCACTGAGACCTACCGAGAAGCTGCGACAGATGTAAAATCTGGTTATGGATTATGCTGGAAAAACATGGCAATCTACAGATGGATTACAGAGGAGAGCAGTGTACTTTTACGGAGTTCTTATCTCAGATTTGCTTGATTGTGTCTGGCCGGTGGGCCGCTAACTAAAGTGTCTGGGTTAAATCTTGTCAGGAGGGTTCAACTGTCTGAGTCACGAGCTGCTGATTCAAGGGCAGCAGGAGTTACAGTCCCCGCCATCGCAGCCAGAGTGCTCTTGAGCTGAGTGCGGAACGCTCCGAGTCTCTGTAGTGTGAACTCTCCAAACTACTCGCTCTGAGTAGCCATTGTTCTCCAGATCACTGGAGCCGACTGCAGCTCTGCCGTCTGGGGATAAGCTGCTACCTTCATCTGTCTCCTTTACGTCTATAATGCCTCCTTCATCTAGACCACCACCTGCGACACACGGAGCTCATAGTTCCTCATCAGCTGCTCAGAGTTTCACCTGCTGCTGCTGCTCATCGCGCGTCTGCTGAAGATGAAGTGCATTTAGTGGTTATGCATGCTTTCCTGCTTCATTCTTCTTTATGAGGTCTATTCTGCCAAGGTCACTCTCCAACCTGCAGGGCAGGAGCTGTGTGGCCACTGAATGATTATACTGATTACAACATAAGCCTATGTGCTGTGGGATTGAGCAGAAAAGTATACTTAACTATACGTTTGTCCTCCTACCAGAGTTTTAAGATTGACTCCCCCAAAGCCCAAAGAGGCAGTAGAGTGCAGCTATTCTCTAACTTTGCAGACGTAACACACTTCTCTCTGTTTAGTATCACACCCTCAGTCATTAACGTGGGTCCATGTGGCTCGCGTGGTGGCTGGTCACGTGACCAGAGACTCTGCACGCATCAATGTAAAGTCACAGGGAGCATCGGGCAGCTGAAGGCTGTAATGTTTTTACAGAGAATCAGGGCAAAGTTTAGTTACAGCATGTCGTTAGAATAATTAACTTGGCCCTAATTTTTCCGTTCAAGTCTTTCTTTTGTGGTGGATGTTTCATAAAGCAGCGCAGGTGTGATCAACCTGATGATCAGTGTAATAACGATCAGGGGCCCTGAATGGTTTCACTTTCTATTAACACCCCTTTACTGCTGCTCCACGCAGCGCAGCAGAGAACAGCAGAGAAGACAGTGAGGGAAAGAGAAAGGGGCTCTTGTTTACACATTGGTTTCAGCACTTAAGAGCCCCCCCCTTACCACACACACACACACACACACACACACCCCTGCTCCCCCACCCACTCCGCCACCACTTAAAATCAGCGTGGGTACTGCATACAGGAAAAAAGCAAACAAACCCAGCACCCACCCCGTCCGGATGTTCTTCTAAATGCAGCGGAATAAATTAGCATCGGTCTTCTACGGTCACTGAAAATTGCAACCGCGTGTGTTCCAGAGCAGGAATGAACGTCGAAGGCCCGCAGACCCTCACGAGTCTCAGAGTCAAATTAGGTAGGGATGGGTGGCTATAGTTAGCAGGGCCCTGCTGTGAAGGAATGTGGTGGGTTCAAAAGAAAGAAAAAAAAAGAGATTTAAAGGGGTTTACCAGCTGTCTAACCTCTGACCTTTGACCCCTGCCACCTCCCCATCCCTCACGCCCTTTCCCAAAATGCCGAATGCCTCTTTAAGCCCACCGGGACTCGTTTTCACGTGGGCGGCGTGTCAAGGTGATGCACAGTTATTGGGTGGGGGGGCTGTAAAGATGATGGTGATGGAGGGCCTCCGCAGGAGAGACCCTCCCGCGTGTTCGTGTGAATCCAACGTGCAAAACGGTACACGCACGCACGTGCACGTGCACGTGCGGCCGTTTTTACCGAGTCGACCTTATCGTCATTCGTCCGCTCGTGTCTGTCCCGCACAAGAAGCTTCTGTCTGAAAAAATAAAGCCTTTATCCCGCCCGGTGGGAGGGACGCACAGCCGATGACAACGTCGGCCCTGTGCTTCCACCACTGACTGCCGGGAAGGCCATTAATATGGATCGTGCCACATTGTCGCCGCCCAGCGATACCTTTCATTGGCTCCCACGGCCGCCCAGGCAGCATCTGGCAAAGACTGCAGGTCACACAGGACACATCCAGCCCCCATATT
Organism: Lagocephalus sceleratus; assembly: GCA_911728415.1. Lineage (NCBI taxonomy): Eukaryota > Metazoa > Chordata > Actinopteri > Tetraodontiformes > Tetraodontidae > Lagocephalus > Lagocephalus sceleratus. The sequence goes on along the minus strand of CAJVRN010000030.1, from coordinate 2,308,223 downwards.
TGGTCACAGAACAAAGGAGTCCTTCTGCTCCACGCAGGGAAACTTCAAACAGAACTTTGTTTATTAGAAAAGTGACGTTTTCTTGGCCCCATCCTGATCATGAAGTTATTTATGAAATCTAAAAGGAGAAAGCCATCAGCTCATGCCCACCAGCAGGGCTGTCGGTGACGCCGTGTCTGCCTTTAAGAACATTTGTAACGTGTAACATTCGTGATGTTCACACGCCAGAGCTGTCACACACACCTTGTTTTGTGGCGTCGTGCGCTTGTCATCTTTTGTTGTCCGCTTGTATAATTTTGCTCATCGACCAAGAATGGGGAAAAAAAAGAAAAAGGGAGGAGAGGAGAAAAACAAAAACAGACATCAACCCTAGATGCGTTTTCCAGACGTCCAACTTTTCTATTCTTGCGGCTCTGACGAGGAGGCACAGAGACGGCGTGGGTCAAGCTTGCCATCTGTCTGTGCGTTACGACGCGCCGTGATTGACGGCTGCAGACGCAGAACCCAAAACCCCGAACAGCCCAGTCAGTTTAGAACCACAGCGGGCTTCAGTGAGGGCCTGTCTGCTGAAGGTAGCTTCTACTGTGCGTGTGTGTGTGTGTGTGTGTGTGCGTGTGCCTGTGCGTGTGTGCAGCCAGGTCCGTTGCCTTGACAGTTGGTAAATGTGAATATTGGTTTCCTTGTTCGCTCGTGCTCTCAGTCAATAATCATGATAATGATGCGCAGAAGTGCAAATTGAATCCTTGATGCTTTAAAGATGAGGGAAAAGAAAGCATGGGCTGAATTTTGGAAGTGTGTTGCCAATATTAATTCTGTCCACAATTGATTTTCTGGTGAAAATGACCAACACCTTTGATCGATACCTTACTTCAGTGCGCGTTTTTAAAACTTTAGTGTTTTTGAATATGTTGTCATGTTAGCGTCACTCCTCAAAGTGTACATTATAGACGAGCGAGTTTTGGAGGCGTGTTGAAACAGCCCGGTTGGCCAGGTTCTTTCTTCCCTGCCCCCTCGATCACTGCTCGATCACTGATCCGATTGGTTTTGTTTCTTCCACGTTTGTTTTTCGTTTCGTTTTTCCAGAATGAAGATGGAGTGTGTTCATCCCGCCTCCCTCCGCCTTTCCATCCTCCATTCCAGCTGTGACCAGTTCGCTGTCCTGTAATTAAATCACTCCTTTACGTGTAATTAGCAGAAGATCTCTGCAGACTTTTTGTCATCACCTCAGACAGACCCACCTGGCAGGCCGACTCTCAGGACCCTCTCCAGTCTATCGAAATGACGAGTGTGTGCTTCTAAGTGCGTGTTCTGTGAGGAGGGGCCAGGTTTCACAGGAGTGATGTAGTTTGTCCTCCCACTGTGGTAAACAAAACAGCCGCGCAATAAAGTCAGCATTTCAGGGGTCAGCTACCTGCCCAAACCTCACAGCTTCTAGTCGCCGCCACTGCGTGACCCCCCCGAGGCTCGCCATGGCGCGCTCAACCTCGACAAAGGTGAACCTCAGCATACAGCCCACAAATCCGCTGCCTTTATTGGAAGAGCCTTAAGATGTCTGCTGTTCCAACTCGTTTCCAGGGCAACTCTTCTGATAAATTTCTCTTTTTGTACCACAACACATTAGACAAAAATCACCCTTTATCAGTTTAAAATATAACAGTCTTGGGGCCGCGTGAACACTCTCCTGATCTGAACCCCCGAGTCATGAGAGGAGGCGCACACTTTGATGAAAAAGAAAAGCTTGTGCTGCTCAGCTGCTGCTCGCGAGCAGGTCGAAGCTCATGAGACTCGTTTGGCCTCTGAGGTCTGGGCAATCCTAAAGGGATGACGGAGGGCCGGCCTGTTGGTGTCAGGTAACGTCTCTGTCTGGGAGACAAGAGATGACAAACGGCAAAGACTCAGGGGAAACTAACTCCATGGAGAGGTTGCCAGGAGAGAGAATTTTGGGTCTCCTAATGAGGTCAGGCCATCGCTATGGAAGCATAAAGACATGTTAGCGGCATCGTACTCAGTATGCGTTTATCTTAAATGTTTTTGGCCATTTACAGAGTAATAATCTATAATGTGTTTCTGTTTCAATCTCAAATGGTGGAAGGACACTGATGACTCAATACTGCTGCCTGTCATGGAAGCGGAAGCTAAATACATACAATTCCTACAGTTTTGAACACCTCGTCAAACTCGTGTGGCCGTGTTTCCGCTCCAGCTTACGTTTCCTGACAAGCGCACCTTGTTTCGAATTCCTCTGATTTAAATCTTTCAGGCCGTGGAGGAGTGAGGATGGAAGGTAGATACGCACGGGGGCATTTACATAATGGTCCTGCAGGACCATGCAAATCCATGTGATTCCCCACCGAACATCTGCAATGCAAGCAGGAGTTTAGTATGCATGAATTCGAGGGTTGGGGGGGTGTGGAGGAAAACACAGAGATAAAGGCTTTGGAGGATGCCTAGTTTCATCAGACACCCCCCACACCTAATTTTACTGATAGATGCAAGTTCAAAATGCCTTTTTTTAGCAACCAATGGCACGGTTGCTGTGGATACACTGTTTTTAGCTTCTTTCTTAACAGAAATCCAGTTCTGATCCCCCAAACTCATTATATTCATTAGATTTTCTTCTTTTATATTTTCTTCTTCTTCTTCTTCACTTTCATCAGTAAAACTAAAAAAAAATACCAGTATAGGTTTGTGACAAAGATGGTTTCCAAGCAACACAGAGGTACCAAACCTGTCCCGTGGCTCATGTAATCACTGCATCTACTAGCAATGACGCACCGATGAAATCTATGAATAAATTGCCAGGCCATGTGTAAGTAAGTCGGAGTAAGACACTAAATTTCACACGGAGGACCATAAACTCTCCCCGCATACTGCATGAATGCAAATAGGAGCCGCCGAGTGCTGCGTCTGCATGTTTATGCTCTCATAAATAAACACACCTAATAAGGCCATCTGATGAGCATATAAATGCATAAATGCACTAATAAATAGCAGAGCAGCAGATGTATAGGCAAATGTGACCAAGATCTGCATCTCTCAGCGACGTTTCGGTGCAGACAGCAGATGTGATTGTAATTTTAACATTTATGGATACGTCTCAAAACTTTGCCAAACGTGACCGACCCTCACGCGCAGTCAGAGATACTAACTGGTGAGCTTTTACAGACCCCGGTGCTGCCAAGGCACTCCTAGTTAACATGAAAATGTATGTATATACGTAGGGGCTGATGAACTAATTACTTTTACCAATTAATTTATTGAGCTATGAATATATACCCAACTTTAAATGTAGCCTAGAGCTGTATAGGCCCAATGATGGATTATATTATATCTTAATTATTCATTAGAGTATCTACAAAGTCTGCTGGATCGTGATAGGACTAATTGCAGCTTTTGTGGGTTTCAATCTCTGTTAATCACTCAGTTCCGGACCTGGAATTATTCCACATAGCCTTCAAACTGAAAACTGACTTTGTGGGTGGACGTTGCGTTCACATGTGCCGTTAAATCCTTCTAATATCCATCCTCCTTAAAAGAACTGAGTCAAAGTAAACCAGAGAAGAAGAGATTTAGAAATTGAAAGTTAAACGGCAAAGAAAGACATTGAATAATTTTCATGCAATTCTAAATATGGTGCTTTGCAAGGACAACCAGGCTTTTACCAGTCAGATGTTTGGGGATTTTGAATGTTTTATTGCTTAAAAAAACAGAAAGGGGGGAAAAAAGCCTTGTTTGGGTTCTTGATTAAATTTACAGCCTGAGCGTTGTGAAATATCCAGGAAATTGCGTTTTCTAATAAAAAGAATTGCCCATTAATCTTGTAGGCTAATTTGAGGAGATCACTTGAGAGGATATTCTTTTAATTTTTTTTACAGCATTTAAGAATTTCAAACACGTACCCCCGTCTGCAGTGAGGTGGATGCTGCAGCCAAACTGAGGAGTACACTGTGTTCACCCAGCAGCCGTTGTTCTCGGGCATCCCAGTATCGTATTTCAAGATGAGCCATATCTTTCAGGGCACCCTCACGCAGCATTTAATGTTGTCATGCCAACAAATATCAGGCTAAATTCAATACTGTGTGATTTCATGACACATATGAAGCCAAGGATGAAATATTTTTGGGATTAAAGATAGAAACATTGCATGTCTTCACATTTGAATTTGAAAAGACTATAAACACTGGAAAAATTGAAGTCTTTGTAACCATTTCCATGGAGTTAAATGACTTGTTTAATGAAACAATTATTCATTTGCTCCCACGAGTGATTGTTTTTTCTTTCGTGGAGAATCCAATTTCACACTTTTACTGTGTGTATGTGAATGTACAGTATATTCCTGTTATTGTTGTGCACTTTCATAATAACCGCACTTGTTCTCATTTGATGCCCAAATTTGTGTCTCGCCGGCCCTCTCTGCTTCTCTCAGGCTCACTAATCAAATGCATTAGTATCAGTATTGCACAGGAAACCAGCTGCATTTCAAGTGTGACGATGTCAGAGTCAGAGTCCCTGATAGTTTTTGACTGCCAGCGATTGTTCTGACGCCACTTTGGCTGCAAGTATACAGGCCCAACATCAGCATATTATCTCAATGGTTAATCTGTATTAATTACGGAGCTTTGGTATTAACATAATCATGGCTGTACGTTCATTAGGTTTACAGAACACCAACAACTGAATTATTGGTTCAGTCAAACCAAAACTGCACTTTCAGAGAGGCTCGACTGAAACTGAAGTTTTACACATCAGACCGACACCATCGAGACCATCAGGAGGACTGCACCGTGCATGTATACTGGGACAAAGACACTGGTATTAAATACTTAAACAAGTTGGTGGTATTTAGATTTTTTGATGTCCGCATTTAACAGCCATTACCTCCAGTGTTAATTTGTCTCATTTGAAGAATAAACGATAGCTTGTTGCAGTCATCACAACAAATTAACGTCTCCAAATGCTAACCATTAGCAGTTTCCTCAGTTCCAGCACCTGAGGTCAGTGCAGGCTCCCAGCATGCTTTGGTGGAATACTAAATACTCTCAGCACATTTCCAGAAGGACTGCCGTGAATGTTTATGTTGATGCCTCTTTGCTCAGCATTTACACAAAGACTAAGAACAACACTGCACAGCTCTGGCCCAGTTTACATACTCTTTTAAAGAGAACAAGCACGGTGATGATACCGGAGCCCACACACAGCCTTGGGTTACATGCAGCGAGGACATTCAGCAACAATAGCTGCCGTAATTGTGTTTGTACAGCAGCCAAAGGTGAAGATAAATCGCTGCAGCCCCCATGGGAGGGCCACAAATCATAACCTCAGCATCTTGTGAACCTTCCCACAAGACTGAACGTTGTGAGTAATTCCCTGCAGGTGCTGTGGGATTCACTCTACCTACAGCAGCATTTACCGTCTCAACATTCAGGCCGTCTTTCAGAGATCCGCACTCCTCCCTACCCCTCCATTCTTTATGTCCGCCCCCCCCCCGTCTTCTCACCAGTGGCATGACCTGCTATACATGACAAGAGAAGAAGAGGGGGAAGGAAAAGAAACAGATTATCGGACACATGTTGGACGAGCATCTTTGTAGTTGTGATGAAAGATGAACTGACCTTCAGCAACAGCCTCTTTTTTTTTTTTTTTTTTTTTTTGAAAGGCTCTTTCCACAACACACCTTTTGTGGGGCCCTCCCTTTGTTTGGTGTCGGCACACGTGTGGCAGATGCTTCCCTGGCTGAACATGAGGACTGTTGAGTTGTTCCTTGTATGGGAGTAGAGGCAGTATTTTAAGCATTTACATGGTACCAATGCATTTCTTGAGCAAACAATGCCTTCGGATTCACCGGTGTCTGTTTTAGTCTCATTTTATCTGACTGTATCTGATGGAATTGTCACTCTCTCAAGATCTCCACAGAGAACATTGGGAACAATGGGCTTGTAGGCGGTGACATAATTAAAAAGAACATGGCGACACCGGTCAGTAAGCGTCTGAGCGTTGATGGTTGAAGCGGGCGCGCTTCCTGCCCCTCCTTGATGAAGGTTTACCTGTGTGAACGGGGAGGGGGGGTGTGAAGTAAGTCACACGAATGTGTGGAAAAAAACCCCAAAAAGGTGTGCGTTTGTGTGTAGGAGGTGATTATTGAAAAGCTTTGAGGATTAAGAGCAGTTCCTCCAAAACAAAGAGACGGTGCCTAGAAGATCACCGGGCGTGTGTAATTAGGAGGAGAGACGCGCAACTAAAGACAAGACGATGATTTAGCAAGAGAGAGAGTTGAAAACTGGTCGTCTGCTAATTAAGAGGTGTAAGAAAGTGTCACAGACTAGCTGTTACCCTCGTCCTGTTGTTGTTGTCGGGAGGGGTTAGGACAAACAGCAGTGTCTGGGGTCAAAGGTCACCTTTCACAAGCATTTGGTTTCACTGTAAATAATGAATCTAAAACTTTAAATGTCTCTAAAGTCCTTTTTCTTTCATTCACTTTGCAGTGTCCAGCCATCCTGCGTCAACACCTCAGCTCTCCCCGTGCACTTGAGGCCTCGGCTCTCCGGCCAGGCCGAAGATCGGTCCCGCCCGGCCCTTCCCCGGCCCCCCTTCCCACCCTTCCCTACTGGAGCCAACATGGCTGCCGGCAGCGTCCATCACCTCTCCTTGCCTCTCCTGCTGCCCGTGACCTTTCTGTTGCTGTCGCTGCTGCTCACCGGCTCCCACGCCTTACGTGAGTATAAGGCCGACCAAGGGGGGGGCTTAAAGACATCACCTTCAGCCTCTCGACAGGCTGTTTTCACTTGTTAAAACACGCATCATCATTTGTCAGCGTTCTTAAAGATAAGTGAGGGACGTGCCTCCCTTGAAGAATGAGATGATTCCTGAGATGAGATTTTCTAAAAATCAGGGTTTTTTTCTTAGTGGGCCTATGTAGAAGCATTTATCTTCCAGACTCGGTTCTTTTCTGTATAAGTCACCCCCCCCTGCGTTAAATTCTCCAGTGATAGAGAACATCAGCAGTCTCTTATCCCATCCCATCAACTCCTGCTCAGGATTTGTTCTGCACCATTTCCCCGTTAAGATGAGCTTAGAGGAGCTTTAGGAGACACAACAATGAGGAGGCTCTGCAGAGAAATACATCAGGAGTGATGATGAGGATGCTCCCGCACTGCTCTCTCTGTCTGTGCCTCTTGAGCCTGTGGGCAGGAGGTAAATGAATTTGTTCTGTAAAATAATGGATGTGTGATATTTGGGTAATTCTGCCTAGCAGTCTCTGCCCCCCATTCTAATCCATTTGTTCTCAGAGGGTCAAGATAACACAAGGGGGACTTGATTCTCATGTTGCAGCCGTGCCCGTGACTCTTGATTGCACAGGGCTTTGAGTGCTTGTGAGTAGATTCTGAGGGTCTTTCAGTTCAGCTGGCTGCAAACATTGGAAATTGCACTCTGTTGGATGTCAAACAAATGGCTTTGTGAATCACTTTTTTTTCTTTTTCTTCTTCTCCTACTGAAGATCAATAAATAGGGAGAACTCACAGTGTCCTCCACACAGGCGCATCTCTAAATGCAGAATTACAACGACAATGTTCTGATCGGCCTTTTAACTTGTTGCATCTTACTCACTCTCTCTCACACATGCACACACACACACACAGACACACACAAACACACTCATCCTTGTTCTTCTATCTTTCAGCGATATGATGTGTTAGTCTGTAGCAAGTGCAAGAACACACCCACCCACTCATCTCCATTTGAGACCACCAGCGTCGTCCATCCATTATGTCCAGAAATCTACACAAACGCTCATTATCTTCCTTCTCTCTGATCCCCCGTCACACCTGCACACTAAATCTCACCACTCTCGCCAAAATAGCGCAGTGGTGTAATTACAGGCTGATCTGATCCACCAAGCGGACTGAGGAGACCGAGCGTGTCCGAGGCGGAGGAAAGGCCCGGCTGGAAGCATGATGTCATCCCTCGCTCTTGCATCCCTCCCTCTCCTCCTCTGCCCTCCGTCTCTCTGCATGTAAACTCATAAATCAAAGCAGGAAGGAGACGTTTTTAATCAAAAGAGAAAAGAAAGATGACTCAATAAATCCTGCCACCTGAGCTGTAATAATGCACGGCTCCCAGGATGCATCTGGGCCTACCTTTGCCTGCGTGCTTGTACAAACGTGCTGTGAGATGCATCTGCATGTGTGTGCGCTCAGATGTGTGCAAAGGGCACCGCGCTGTAACGTACGACGTGTCGGCAGAGTTTTGTCACAGGTTAATGCTGCGTATTTATTACAACTATCCTTTTGGTGGCATAACTTTAGACCTGCTTTCCAGTTTCGTGGCTCTGTTTGAGGAGGTTTTTCTGAAGGCAACATTTAAGACATCAAGAACTTTTCTTTGTTTTTTGACAAGTTTGTCTAAATGTTATATTTGATATGCACAGTATGGGCTCATTAAATATGCATGCATTTACATAATTCCAGAGAAACATATAACATTTTTTATCAGTTCCTGTAAATACTGTGAACAGCTAAAAAAAACATTTTCACTTTCACAAGTTTTTTCAATCAATAAACTCTGAAGTGGAGGTTTTTGGTCCAGAGTTTGAGGAAAATGGGCCTTTAAAGATTTTTACTTTAAAGGTATATATATATATAAATAAATACATAAATATATATATAAATAAAACAAAAGGAAACCAAGGCAACAGCAATATAATGTATCTAAAACACACCAAACTACAGACAAATACAGCATTATTGGCCTTCAGAAAGGCTTTAAGGTGTACTTTACACAACAATTTTCTGTTAAAAGGCTAAACAAGACTACAATTATGTTGTATTAAACTCAATATATACTTTTGTGATATATGATCTGAAATTAAATTATGTTCCACAATTTTTTCTTATTTCCAGCTTTGTAAATTTGAACTTGAATTATTTTTCTGGGTTTTCCACCTTTTCCGCCCGTCTTCTTCTCCTCCATCAGCCTTTCCAAGTCCTCAGCAGTGGCACTCGTGGCAAAGTATTCCTGATAGTAATTGGCCAGTCCTCTCAGTGACGGGGTGAGGGTGTTCAATTATTCATATCCCTTTGAAGCTGCCAATTGGGAAAAAATGAAACGCCTTAGCGGAGCTGTTATTTTCTCCTCCGCACTCCCTTCATCTGGCTTCCTCGCTGCTTTTTCCTCCACTGTCCTCTGTCGTTTCCTGTCCGCTTCGCCGCTTATCTGCCGTAGACCAGTTATGTTGGAGCTAATATGAGTTATTTCTGCTAAAGTCAATTTTATATATGTTCAGCCGATAAGGTGGACTGTCACAGATCGCAGGTCTGTATCAAGATATCCCGAAATTTGAGTGAAATATGGATTTAAAGCACACACTAACAATAGATCGGTGATTATTATTCCATCGTTCTGAAATAAGGGGATGTAGATGTGGATGCCTGAGTGTTATGGACTGAAAAAAAGGAGATGATGGACGTCTGTTATTCGTCTAATAGCTGAAATTATTTCAACACAATCCAAAAAGAAGGAAGTTTTTCCAGTATAATTTAAACCCTCATACATTTATTCTTTTACATCTAAAGAAGAGTTAAGGGTGATTCGTGTTCAAATCCTTGTTGTTTTTGTTGTCCCTTGTATTGAATGATGAAATACCACCCTGCGTTCTATAGCAGTTTAGAAATCAGATGTACTCTTAAGCTCGACGTCCCTATTTGTCTCGTAGGATTCGGTTCATTTCCAGTGGGCAGAAGGAGACGGAACGCCTTTCACTTTTTTCTTTACCCTTTAACAATGGTTTCAGTGGGACCAATTTGCACATATTATGAGTGTGCTACTCATTTTAAAATGCAGCTTTGCTGTGACTGTGTGAGGCTTTTTTTTATTTTTTACCTCCGGGTCCCAACACTCCAGGACTCGGTTTATTCTGGTTTTCCCATCCTGTGCACGCCTTCCTCACGAACGAGGCCTGGCTCTGCGTGCATGTTTGGAGCGCAGACGGAATGCTTTCTGACTCAAAGCTGAAGGGCGTGTACTCAAATATTGGCTCTTCGCTGGTCGTGCGTGATACTAAATCTTGGATTTCATAAATGGATAAACAAATAAATTCCACATGACGAGAATTAACAAATCTGAGGATTGTTTTGATAGATGTAATGATTTCCAATAAAAGTTTTTTATTTGTTGGAAAAGGAAAATTCTGCCAATTCAAGTATGTGCAGCTGGCTGTAGCCCATCCATCGAGGACCATGTGGGGTTTGTTACTCATTAATCTGACAACTGCTTTCCAGCCCAGCTTCTCCAGTTCAAATCCCAGTTAGCCTTTTGTCCTTCTCTTTTAATTGGTAAAGCAACTGTTCCATTAACCCTTGTGCCTGGACCTCAGTGCTAAAGGTTACATATGAAATGAGACTTAACCTAAATGTGCCCTCAGAAAAGTGGCTACCTGGGAGATTAGCCTCCACTTTTTTCTACATCCAGCTTGTCTGCACCTCTTTACTGTTACTCGAGATGTAAAGTCTTCTGTTAAACCATTTACACACTGGGAATTTCCTTCAATTAGCTCTGACATACAAAATATGTGAATCCACAATGGGAATACATGATAAGATGTGAAATAACTAAATGATATCAATACATAAGACATGTAAAGTAAGTAAACTGGAATAAAACAAACCTACCAAGAAACTGGTTTCGAGTTGAGGCTTGGTTTCCATAGTGTGGCACTAGTCCAATCACACTGCGAGAAGTGGACCTGATGGTTGTTCACACCTTTGAGGTTCTTGTTGGTGGTGGTCCTACAGCGTGAGACAGAATGCCTGACACAGATCAGTCTCAGAAATGCAGTTATCACAGTGTGACTGCAGCGCCGACACAGTTCTCCTACTAACCCGTAGAAATGCAGCCTGGAACAACTGTTGTGGCTGGTGTTAGCCTGCACATATCAACCTCCATGATTGTATCAGATCTGCATTGAAATGTGTTCCTTTATTAAGACTACGAACCTTTGACAGTGTTCGCTGCTACATTAGCTCTGGTGTTTAGTGGGAGTGCATGATGTCACCGAGTCCCCACACTAATAGAAATTCATAAGTGTGTGTGTGTGTGTGTGTGTGTGTGTGTGTGTGTGTGTGTGTGTGTGTGTGTTGTTTGGTTACTATGAAATGAAGTTGAATCGTGGCTCAGATTAGCTTTAGTAAATTACCTTGAAGAGTGTGATTACTGAGCTGCCGCTGGTATCTCCCACTTTGTAAACACACCAGAAAAAGAATATCATTCGGTGCGATGAGGCAGACGAGTGTCTGCTTAGATAAAGTGGCAGTGTGTGGGACGGAAACGGGCAATAAGTAAGTTAGACACTCAAAACTCCAAAAACACCTGCAAGTATGACCGGAAAAAGCATGATGGAACCTTTGTCTTAGACCAACACATCAATTAGAGACAGAAGTGGTTTATGTGCTCTGTAGCCCTGCTTGTGATGTGAATCACACCTATTTTTTTCCAGCGAGGCAGATAAGTGCCTTTTTTAGAATTTCCTGCCTTTCTCTGGAAATCAGGCCTCGTTTTTCCCAGCACTTTACTAATTCAGAGGATAATGTCTCCCAGTTAAAGCCCAGGAAGCTTTTTCTTTTTTTATTTTCACCATCAATTACTGTATGAGTCATAAAGCTGGTCCCTTTATTCCCCTTAAAAAGCCCCCCCCCTCACCAAACAACAATGGTAAAGTGCTATAATGGACCCATTTTGTATTCCCACACCTGCCTCCCTTCCTCTGCTGTGTTCTAATCACAGACCCGTGCACCCTGTCTTATCAGCACTAGCAGGATTACTGGCCACTAGCAGGTGGTTCTGTGTTACCTAAACAAGCGCCTGTTTGGACAGGGTGGGGTTTTTTTTTCCCCCCTCTGCTTGGCGGTCATGTTTGTATGATCCTGTTCTATTCTTGGGGTCTTGTGAAGATAGCCGGGTTATTTTAGCTCGGGCCATGTCCCCCTGCCAGGCGTATGCAGACAAGGCCTGTGCGCTTATCTGGGCAGAGCTGTACCTCGGTCTGTTGGGAATAATAAAGAGGGACTTTGGTGGAAGGTTACTAATGGCCACTGTGGATGCAAAGTCTCTTCAATGTCATCTCTTGTAACAGCACACCCCATTTACTGGATGGTAACCGGGGGCAATAGAAATGGATGAATTACTGCAAAACTGCACCAAATCTCAACAACCAGTGTCAATCATTTACTGCTAAACAAGGCGTGTTGTTAAAATGGGCTGTTGGAGCCATCTGGGTGATATTCGCCAGGACCAACTTAGACCGAAAGCTGATTTTTTGCAATTAGAATAATTTGCATGTTTTGAAATATTGATCCTGCTGCTCAAACAGTGATGCAACCACTGTTAAAAGTGTCATTTAAGGGTGAAATCATGCAGAGTACAGCAGTCTTTGTAAGAACTTTGTACCAACTTGTAATTCTGTGGCTTTGGGTGATGTCTCTGGAACTTCACCTTCAGGCACACTCCAAAGTGAGTTGTGTAGTAGCCACCTGTCGTTAGCACCTCTTACACAAAACCTGTTATTCTTCTTTTAGACTGAAGCTCTTCATCTCTCTCTCTTTCTCTCTCTCTCTCTCTCTCTCTCTCTCTCTCTCTCTCTCTCTCTCTCAAACACACACTTTTTATTTTAATTTGAAAAACATTTGTTTTGGAGTGCTATTTAGTCAAAAGTCTTGAGAATGCACTGTATTTTCATTTCAAAAGATGGGAATGCTTGAGGATAGTTCTGACCAAAATCAGTGGTTCAAAGTGTATTTGGTGGTACATAAACCCTGCTGACGGAGGTAACGCGTATTTGTAGACAAGAGAAACTGTGAGAAGGACGAGCTCTGACTGGAGGAAATGGTTCCACTTCAATTGTCCTGTGGTTTCCATACTCTTCTGGGGACACTACCTCAGAACACACCCCGTGGAAATACAGGGTATGCTGAGAGAATCTCACATCTTTCAGGAGCACGATCATCACAGGTTTCTCTCGGTGGTGAAGGGAGAATGCGGCTGTGTGTGGAAACGTTGTGTTAGAAGAGAACCAATCAAAGAGTCCTGCTCCTCGGCTGCCACAGGCCCGCCCTCTGGAAGTCCCGCCGCTGCCTCCGCAGAGGGGGCATCGTACAGCGCGGTCAAACACAGGGGAGCCGCGTTGCGCGTAGCTTCAAAGTGAAAACTGAGCTTGTACAATGCCAGAAGGGAATATTATATTCGCCAGAGCAATAAAAAAGCTTTCTCCTCGCAGCAGATAAGCTGCTGTATATCATACCACCAGCAGTCATATATTTTGATTTGTCTTAAATCCAATGAGGGTTTTTACGGCCCCATGGTTGTGATATCTGCGGTCAGAGTCATTAAATTTGGGGGTTTGTCACCATGCTTTTGTTAACCCCTAAGAATGGTCTAGAGGAAATTATTCAGACCCAAAGAAGAAATGCTGAAGAAAAAAGAAAAGGCTACTTTTCTGCATTCATCATTGCACTTTCTAAACGTCAGTTCATTTCTAATATGTTTTATTAGAAATGGCCCCTCAATAAGGAGAGGACTCCCACTGTAACAGTTCGAGGGAAGATTCTTCATCAGAGTGAGATTGTTTTGATGGCTGCAAGAACCATTAGACTCTCCTTTGGCCACCAGAAGGCCAGGAATCAATGTTCTTCTTCATTAAAATGATTGCAGGCTCCACGGCCCTTTAATACTCCTTATAAAAGGGGAAAGAGTTTCATCCCTGCCCTTTGGCTGATTCATCGAGCTCAGCGTGGCGTCTCTCAATATCCCGCACTCAGAACCATGTTTGATCATATATAATTCCATCCACCACTTCCATGATGTGAGCAGACTGATTCTGAGCTCTCACTATGTCCACAGTGGGAATCGCCTAATAAGTCCTGGCACTATCGTACCACCTGAGCTGAACATGTTCAGCGACCCCTGAGGAGAAGGGGTATTAAAAAAATAAAGTGCTCGTTCCCATTGGAGACCAGAGAGGACCAGGACATTCCTCCAAGGGTGATCGGCAGATACGTGTAAATCGCACTTCAGCTGATGATGTCAGAGTCAGGGTTATCAAATGATTCATCTATTGACGAATAAACATTCCTGAGGACCCAACTCTGCATGCTGAGATGCAAATCCTTCAAAATAAAAGCAGTGTAGTCATACAGCATGCATCAGGGTTCTCCAGCGGCTGTTCCGGGATAACCACGGGGTCGGATGTGGCCCCGGGGGTGTAAAACGCCCCCGTCTGTTTTACCAGTGTGGGAAATCTGTCATTGACTGACTTTACTGTATTACTTGCATCAGAAATATTTACATAGTTGCAACCCGGTCTCTGTTTTCATGCCCACCCCCCCCAGTGTAATTCTTATTTGCCAGGTTCCCTCTGAAATACCCACTCTCCATCTCTCTTTATGTGATAATGAATGCAGGAGCTCTCCTTCATATGTATTTAGCAGCGCCTGGAGACTGGTGTCGGCCCATGGTCCCTTAATTATTAATTTGGCTCTGCGCTGGCCGTTTGATCATTCCTCCATACTGTATCAGTCTGACTCAGATTTAACGAGTTCCTCAGGACTCTCCTTTGCTTTTTCCTCACACTTGCTCTTGCTTCCTGTTAGGCTTTCTGTCTTAACCTCCCGTGCGAAAGGTGGAAGCAAAAACCCGAATGCGCAGAAATCTCACAGATCCGATGCGCTGCAGTCTAAATCAAAAGATCTTGAAGAAATCCATGCGTCCAATTAAGAACCGATATGCTGATTTTGTTTTAGTCAACATAAAAAGGTCAAATTCACTCAAAACAACCCTGATTTATACATCGTGTTGCTCTACAGTGTACTGTTCCCGGTAATTTGCTCTTAAATTGGTTGTATCCACATTCCAGGAAAGCATGTTTTCAACATTCCTTTGGTCTGAAGTTGAATTTGTAAGTGATAGAATAATGAGTGCGGTTGTGAAAGAGGAATCTTGGCTTGGTGGATCCCAAATACCACAGCGTGCGGTCCGCCCCAGTAATCCCAGTGGTTTAGAGGTTTTCCTGACAAATAAAAGTAACAGGTCCGATAGATCTCAAGTGTCACGCCCAGGCTGCCTGCATTCCTACCAGCCAAATCGGCAAAATGCTGCAGGACTGATTTCATTTGACATCAACACCAGATGTCCAGTAACTTCCACAACCATCACTGTCGTTGAGATCGTCTTGCTTTCTGAAGTCGGTTTACGGTCAGGATTCGACTGGATCAAATTGCGGACTGTGTGGGTTGGGTGGGTGGTGCAAAGCCAGCGTGTCACTGTGGGCCCACCACACAAGCACAGACTTCTCCTCCTGCCAAGGCTTAATGTCTTCCTCTTTGTCTTCCCTCTCCCCAGTTCCGCCGCGGTTCACCAAAGTTCCTGTCGACCAAATTGGGGTCTCAGGGGGCGTGGTCTCATTTGTGTGCCAAGCAACAGGCGACCCCAAGCCAAGGGTGAGCTGGAACAAGAAAGGCAAGAAGGTCAACTCCCAGCGCATAGAGGTGGGTCACTGAAATATATAAAGAAGCAAAATTGGTGGTTCATTTTCTTATAAAGTCACTAAAAATGCATGTGAATAAGCATAAAATTGGATTTTGATGAACATACTGAGAACATATTTATACATATTCACTGCATTTTGACTTAAAAAGCAGCCACTTGTTTGCCATATATCTTTGTTTGAACCTGTTAGGTTTAAACCAGAATTCAGATCTTGTTCACCATCCCCACATTCCTCTTAGTTTTGGACACTTTTCAGCACAGCCTGGCAACAAAGACTTTTTGGGCTGACCCCTTAGAGAGTTTTTGTAAAGGCTGTTTTTGTTGCTCTCCTCACCCACAGCTCTCTGAAATAGTTCAGGACAACTGTGCCTTTTCTTTAACCTCAGAGCAACACACCTTATGGTATAATTGCCCAATTATTCAGCACACACACTCTCTTGCGTTCCTCCCTGCTCGCTGTCCTCGTTGCGTCAGACTCTTCTGTTATCACATGTTTGACTGCAGTACTGGATTTTTTTTATTTGTTATTCGTGGTGTTTGTAGTTGAGTCCGTGGCAGACGTCCCAGATGGCATCTCCAAAAGTGTGTGATTGATGCTCAGTGTCTCTTAATTAAAAAGTTGCCGTTGCGAGCGTTGGTGGAGCGCAGACAGCCCAAAGACGACCATGGGGGAGAGGGGATAAAAAGCCAACATCAAGAGAAGGACAGCCAATGTCTCAGAGGAGGACGGAGTAAAAAAGACAAGTTGTATTGGAACATGCTCTTCTTCTGCATACTAAGTGAGAAACAAAGCCAGTGACGTGAATGAGGCCAGCTGATTGGATGCTTCCCTTCTTCCTTTTAGTAGAAAATACATTTAAAAAAAAAATTGAAGGGGGTTTGATGTGTTTAGAAAAAATGTTACCCTCTGGACAGCTGCTTTGATAGTGATCATGCCGCCACGCTCTGCAGAGTTTTTAGCCTAATTAGCGGCTCAGCCCTGAGATGTACAGCAGTGAAGCAGCAGGGCCACTGAAGACTTCACACTTGTATCTGTGAGTCCTTTGCATCCGAGGCTCCTTTCACGCCGAATGTCCTTTTAAAATGGAAGCTTTGTTCGAGGCCGTCAGGCAGGGGGACCGTCACTCTATCTCAGATTAGCTTGGCAAAGTGACTGTAAATGACCATCAATATCCAAAGCGAGGAGTTACTGGAGTAAATGCCACCATTTGTATTCCACTCGTCCTCCTCAGGCCTTCTCCTTGCAGGATATATGCCAGTAATTTGATTTGTCAGGTGCTCAAACCTGGGGTCGTTTGGGCCGACGGCTGTGTTTTTGAATGTTAAAGCTGTCCCGTTGTCAAATACAGCCACCGGCATCATATCACAGAGCAGACGCATTTAAAGTTTCTACAGTTTCCAATGATGCTGCAGCCAGAATGGATTTTGATTAAGCAGAGCCATTAAAGTTAATGACTTAATTCATCAGCAGGACCAGGTTATATCAGACACACAGCATTGTTCTCCGTGTTTTAATTAGTCTAAATGAGATCTGATGTGGAAGAGGAGCCTTATTTTAAACACAGAGAGTCCCGTCATGAAGATGAATGTTTGTGGACATTATTTCTGTATTTTATGCTACTTTCCATTTACCTCGGAAATCGGAGCTTGAAATGATGTCACAGCTGAATTATCAGCGTTCCAGTTACATTCCAGTAAGTCAGAAGACAAGAGGAGCTCCCATTGGAAACTATTCAGAAATCCCAACTTCTGAGTACAAATGAAGGCACCATCAGTCAACAAATATATGATACACAAAGCACTTTAATTGTGTTCTAAGACTTTCAGTTGTCAGAACAACACTTACTGTCTTTCCCACAGACCATCGAGTTCGATGAGGGCGCTGGCGCCGTGCTCAGAATCCAACCGCTCCGTGCTCCACGCGACGAGAACATCTACGAATGCGTGGCCGAGAACAGCGAGGGCGAGATCACCGTCAATGCCAAGCTGTCCATCATCCGAGGTGAGTCCGGTACTGTGGAGCTGCACGCTGAGGATTAACCAGAGAGTAAATCTTTAAAGCGGACATCTGTAGGACTCTCAGATGTTTTTATGATGACGCCTTACCTTGGATGTCTGTTACTGCTCTTGACAACAAGTTAAGGCTGTGAATATGTGTCAGGCACACTTTATTATTTAGTTATATTTAGTCACTTTTTCCTTTAGTTGTTACATATATATAGTTTGGATTCATTAGAATTGTTTCTCTTCCATATTTAGCAAAATCCCAATTTCTGTTCACGCATGCATGCATGTCCAATATTACATATTACTATGTATATTATCAATTGTTATATAAATAACTTGGATGATACTTGAATCTCATTGGATGTAATATAGATCACATCAGTATTGGTTTATAAAACTAAAAATGCTACATTTATATATGGGAATGCACAGAATCACCGTTTATGTCTTTTGTGCAGCTAAATTAGACCTGCTTATAGCAAATAGATGAAAGCTTGAAGAATCATTTTAATCAGCTGTCAAAACAGCTCTATTTGCCTAACACACACCTGCATGCACACACACACACACACACACACACACACACACACACACACACACACACACACTGATAATGTGAAATGTCAGAGAATCAGAGAATCTATGGATGCCATAGGTGTAGGTTTAGTTTTAGTACAGATCACACCATTTTTATAGCTTGTGGTCACACATCTTCTCTTTTTACACCTTCTCTTGCAGACACACACACACACACACACACACACACACTGTCTCTATCTTTTCTTTTCTCTCCTCCTGCCATCTGTCGTGTTTCCAGGGCTGGATGAAGCTGAGCTATTGCTGCCTGGCTGGCAGCGCTCGGCTGAGGCCTTCCTGGCTGATACATCAGTAGTAGGCAGTCAGGTAGAGTGGAGAGGGAGAAAGAGAGCGAGTACAGGGGGAGAGATGTTGGACCAGGAACTGGAAAATCTGGTCCAAGGTCCTGGATTAGTTATTGTTAGCACCCTCCCATACACACACACATTCACACACCTTGGAAACGTGTTGCTAGGTGGTGTAAGTGCTTCAGATGCCTTTCAAAACTTGATATATATTTCATAAAATGCTACTTGCCAGTATTCCAGGATTTACCAGCTGTTTTTGACTGGACACGCTAGCAAACCTTTATTGAACCCAAACTCATAACAGACAAAATCCCATGTGCAAAATATTTGTTAAAAAAGGACACATTTCTGGCTCTTTTAGCTTTATGTCACTCTGACGGGTCTGGACTGCTGTCAGCCTTTCAGCTGCTGTCTGAATGTTCATTTTCACAGCATAAATTTGTCTTTCATTTGCGTCCCGACTTGGCGTTTACCCCTGCAACGGTTGGACAGAATTGTGAGCTTGTGTACAATTCCCAGGCACTGTGTAAATTTGTGTTAATTGTCGAGATCACAACATCACAAATGCCTGGAGGGACTGACGTGCCCCGTGAAAATACACGTGCTAGCATGTGAGACTATCACTTCATCTCATTCTGGGACCAGTTTGAATTGAAAAGCGTTCAGAGAAGGTTGGTGTTGTGTTTATGGTACTGTATGTTGTATTTGCGACACAAAGAGCCAGATGACAGACACTGTGTTTTGGAGGTCCTGATGTGAAGCAAAACCCAGCGTGCACCCTCTCTTTAAAGAAGTATACAAAAACACTGTTACAGCTGAAAGCTGAAACAACAAACAGGCGTCAATATTTACTGCCCACAAGATGAAGAGGAAAATGTAAGTTTATGCAATTTTAACTCATCTTGAGGTCCTCTAGAGGCCAGCAAGTGGAAGCAGCCGCTCTCCAACTGAGGTTGATGCAGAGAGTAATGAAAGTGATGGTGCATGAGGAGATGGGCAGAGGGCAGGAGGTTTTCTTTGTTTTGTAGTGTTAATGAGTGGCCCCAATTTAACCCATTACTGCAAAGAAAGAGAAAGCAGGCATATAGAAAATGGAACTTCTATGAGATTAGATATATGATAGGCAGAACAATGTGGGAAAACGGGAATTTGGGGGGGAAAGGGTGTTTGGTAATGGAGTAAAAATGGATGAAAACCCTCCAAGGTGAAAGTGGAGCAGACGATGGAAGATGGGGGAAAGCTGCAAAAAAAATTGGACAAAGATGAAGGGAGAAAATCGACGTTCGAGTCAGGCGTGGAATAGGTGAGGAGGACAATGTATGAACATGGGTTGTTGGAACGGAGGCAAAGGATTATGGGATATGGGACAAGGCATGAGGGACACATCCAGCGTAAAAGAAAGAAGCTGAGGAAGAAAATGGGTCGGAAAGATGGTTGACTTGGCCAGAAAGCCATGACAGACATCACACACACACACACACACACACACACACACACACACACACACTCACAGAGGGTTGATGTTTGTTAATGTGCATTGGCTCCTGTGAGTACACCTTAAAAATTGTGACCAAAAAAACCCACATGTACAGAAACTTATATAAACGTGTATATACAATTTGCTTATATAAATGAGATCTGCGCATGAGCTACACCAGCTTCATCCCGCTCGCCTGCCCTGATACCATATGGGCTGTGTTTGGCATGCTATGGAACACAACATGCAGTTATATACACACGTGCATACACATTGATTCTCTGCACTGATAGAGATACGGTATGCAGAAACACACGCCAAGATCAGGCAGGAACACAACCACCCAGTGTCGGGATGGATACGTATATAACACGGGGCACTCTCTTACAGTGTCACGCATACAAAGCATGAAATAGATTGTCTGGAACATGCAAATACTTGTAGTAATAAGAGGGTTTTATTCAGACTAAACATGACAGACAGACCAAATTTAAACTCCATCTGTTCCGTGACAGTGACCCAATGCCACTTTCTCCTCTGTTGTCTTCCTGTGTATTTGTGCGCGGGTGCTTGCGTGTTAGTGGCTGTGGCAGGGTGCATTAAGCACCGACTGTGACACCTTCTTGGCTGGTGCTTCACAGTCTCAGCTGAATACCTAAGATGGGGGCCATCTGGCTCCGGCAGCATTTTCACACAGTCCTCTGGGAGTCCTTGGAGAGAGAACTCTGGATATCTGACACAAGTCTGGTTCGGTGGTTTCTGGGGTTTTTTTTGTTGTTGTTGTTTTGTGCGTGCGTGTGTGTGTGCGCGTGCGCACACACGTGCTTGTGCGTGCACATGTTCAGGATCTTCCTCTTTTGACAAACAAATGGTGTCAGTGGGAAGGCAGAGTTGCCACTGGGATGCTGTCAGCTCACGCTGTTGTGAAGAGATCATGGGGCATTATCTTGCTTTGTGTGCATGTCTATCACACTCCTGTTGTCTTTAGCCCTGTGATTACTGCTGCAGATAAATTCTCCCTGGAGGCCTCCCAAAGAGAGAAAAAAGGTTTTATTTTTGACAGAGGTTGTAAATATAATATATCTGTCTGTGATGGGATTTATATCAGACTTAAGGCGACAAGCTAGAGAAGGAAAATATCGCAAAATCTCAGTTTACTGAGTTTGGAGTTTCCATTAAGTCAGGTAAGGCTGGAAAAGCTTCAACTGTTGACTGGGTTCTTTTTCAGTATTTCATATATCTTTATTAACATGTGGATTGGAGATGTCTGCTATCCACTGATTTAATTAAACATTGGATTGGAAGCTGAAAGCCATTTTGGACCAGCTTCATGTCATCTCTCAGATTCTGCCGATTTTTCCTTGATTTCTAACCAATGGAACTGGTCAAAGTCAGCCTTCTTCTAGTGCCTCATCACTCCTCTCCCATTCCTGCGCCTCCTCCCGCTCGCGTCCCTCAGCCTGTGCCAAGTTGCTCGTCTGGATTTCATCCACTGCATTTTTTTTTGTGTGCCAATATTTAAGCAGTTTATCTCTTTAGTTTTTTATCTCAGCACTCATATTTAAGAAATACACGCAGCCTTTAATGCGACTAGACCCCTGTGTGCCGTTGCCCTGTCTGTGAAACCCACCTCATGGAGGTGGAAGAAACTAATCAGTCTGTTAGTGGAGATGGTGTCTTCTTTGCTTTCAGGACTTTTGTTGCATTCAGATCAGTTTTTTGATCCTGTATCCTGCACTGGCTTTTAAGCATACTGTAAATTGAGGTTCGGAAGTGCAGAGGGATGGGGGTGGATGGTGTGTGTGCGCCTGTGGTGCTGTTTGATCAGTCTCTCTGCTAATTGGCTGCACTTGTATGGAGGGGGAGGTAATGGTGAATTTTAATGGGATTCCGGGTCGTGATACCTGCAGTGAGTGAGGAGATCAAGCTTGGCAAATTCAGTGTATTTTTTATATATATAAGATGAGAAGTAGTGTGGTGGTGGTGCTGGTGGTGGTGGTGGTGCTGCTGCTGCTATGATGTGATGGGGGAAAAGTGAGCATCCATGAGATGGAAGGAGAGCAGGACTGAAAGTTGAAAGGATGGGGGCCAATCAAATGGTTAACTGTGGCCATGCCTCAGGAC
Organism: Lagocephalus sceleratus; assembly: GCA_911728415.1. Classification (NCBI taxonomy): domain Eukaryota; kingdom Metazoa; phylum Chordata; class Actinopteri; order Tetraodontiformes; family Tetraodontidae; genus Lagocephalus; species Lagocephalus sceleratus. The sequence continues at coordinate 2,286,200 of CAJVRN010000030.1, read as the reverse complement.
CCCTTATGCCACCTACCTCTTTTGGGTCCATTCTCACTATCTGTGATGTCCAAACCATGTCAGGCTCACTCTTTCTCAGTTGTTCTCTCTTTTTGTCCCCTTTTTCATCGAAGCAGTTGCGTGTGAAGTGCACAGAGAACTCGATAATAATGTGTCAGGGTTTAATACATTTCTTCTTCGGCTGCACAAATGATCTTAATTAGAGTTCAATCTCAGTTTTCGGTCTCCGGTAATGACAAATCAAGAATAGCAGAAATGTGAAAATTGCTTTACCACATTCCATTTGTTTGTTACACTCTGTAATCTCTATGCATCTGAAATCAACCAAGTTCTGTGAATAAGTATTCCCGTGTTCATGCATCTCTAAAATGCATTAGCACTGATTCGGGATCAGCTCCGATCTTCTCTGCTTTTATTAAGCCGTTAAGAAAAGAAAGAGAACGTAGATTGCAACGTGTTTTTGTTGTTATAGGACGTGAACGCTATGAAATTCTTTTGCATTCCGTATGCATTCCCATCTAATGAGCACACTCCAAAATATGCACACAGGGTTTTGAAATGCTCCCCGTGGGCTAGATCATGACCCCCTTCATTCTGCAGAGCCTCTCAAAACTGCGTTTCTCTCCCACCTTACCCAGAAAATAGGAACACAGAACTCTTCCCGCTGAAAGTCAGTTTGTAGATTTTCATTTTTGCCGTTGTTTTTTTTGTGGTCACTTTCTTCGCCCCCACCTGTCTTTTCTCTTTGTAGTGCTAATGTTGCACTGTTGTGGTGTTAAAGGTTTGAATACTTATTTCATCGTGTTTATTTTAGAGGTAGAGGTGATTTCAGGGCATCAGGCAGGCTGGATGAAAATGTATAAGACACATAGGGAGACATGAACAGGCATGGGAGCAAGTAAGACTTATTTTATGTGTGTGTGTGTGTGTGTGTGTGTGTGTGTGAGAGAGAGAGAGGGAGAGGGAGAGAGAGAGAGAGGGAGAGAGGGAGAGAGAGGAGGCAGGCAGGCAGGCAGGCAGCAACCAGCCTGTGAAGATTAAGCTTGGCAGTAGCAGCAACAGATCTGGCTGTTCTCCCTCTTCCTTTCAGCCATCCTCTGAGATGACCTTTGCCCTCTCCCACGCCTCTCACACATGCACACAAAGAGCGAGAAAGTTAGAGTGAAAAAAAAAAGAAGCTGAATAGCCGGGAGATAAAACTTATGCACAAAAAGAAATGATTTTGACTTACTAGAAGTGCAACAGCTCAACTAAATGTTGCCGCCTTTGTTGCACTTTAGAAAATTAGCTCTGGGTTAACAGTAATGGAGCTGGGCACAGATTTGAATGGTCCATATTATCTGTGCTCAAGTGTAAGCCTGGACAGCCTTGTCAAAAAGGTTTGTACTCATCTGCCAATCGATGGAAAGTGTCCTCAAATGACACCAATACAAATGAAAGCCAGTCCAACTTGTGAGGCCCCGGTTTAGCCCTCTTCAAGCTGAGACGAGGCACCCTCTGTTGTTTTGGCCCACTGCTTATCTCTGGTTTGTTCTCGGCCCGTTTTCATTCCCCAGCAGCTCTCTCCGCCTCCTCCCAGTAAATAATACATTTGTTTATAGTGGTGCTTCGATGTGCACCCAGCAATGGAGATTACCTACTCTGAGTGCACTCACTCATTTTTGCCACACCTGTGAGAGGCTCCTCACACACTCCCTGCATACGTTTTTTTTTTTTCCACCCACAAATGATTGAGTGTTGGATCTTCATCCCTCTTTTCTGGCTCTCAGTTTCATGGGGGAGAAGTTTTGTATTGTTGTTGTTCATGAAGTGTTGGGTTCACATTCCACGTATGTTATTGGTGTTGAAGGCCGACCTGGCACAAACAAAAAATCAATAGGGTGAATTTGACCAGGAAGGTTCACATGCCCCCAATAACTTGCTTGCTTTTTTCACAAATATTACATTTTTTTGCTTTTTTTGTTTGTTTTTAACAATTGTAAATGAAGATATCTCTTTAATGGAATAATAGCCAAGCAGAAATCATGTAGCCTTTCTGACCACATTTGTGGATGAAACATGAAGGTTACTTTGGATGAAAATTCCCCCCAGGTGAGAGTTTACAGCCTTTGAGCTCGAAGCCCTGCGATGCAGCGATCGATTGTGATTGTAGGATGAAGACAAACACACGTTGAGTGGTGGCAGGAAAATAAAGGAGGTAGATGAAGGGAGGAAAGAGGTGATGTGTGTGGAGCAAGGGTAAATGGAAGGTGTTTGCCTCCAGGCAGGGGTCCTACCTTTTACCCTGCTTAAAACCTTGGACAGCACGAACGTCTGCCCTCAGCCAACATGATGGCATTAAGTGGAGCCAAAGTGAGGAGAAATTAAGATAAAGAAGGTGTTATCGCTGCCCGAGGAAATGATAGAATAAACACACATCCTGTGACAGAAAGAGTCACACTGGCATCAGCACTCACGCACTGGAATCAAAGCGTCTTAAAGAAATGAGCATTGGGAGACTGAGCGGCTGAGGCGATGACCTTTGGAGCGGTCCAGCTCATGCATAGAAAAAAAGTGAGTGGGATGTGACCTGGACCACCAGCGTCATGAATATACATGAGCTGATGGCCCAGGCGACTGAAGGAGCACAAGGCAGAGGTGGTGCTGGGGCCCTGCAGGATTGGCTGGGCTGATGAGATGGGCCTGCAGGCTTCCTCCATAGCTGGGGTGTCTGCATTTCCGCTGGTCAGATGATGGGACCTGCAGCATGATGGCAGGATTTATAGGTTTAGAGGTCAGATTTATATGTATAGATGAAACATGAACAAGCTTAAACCAGTTTGTAAAACGTAAAATTTGAATCATTTATTTATTTCCAGTGTGTCGTTCTGGAGGTTGCATTTTCATGAGGCGCAGGCATGTCTCACACCTTGCTGGGTGGCATGGGAATATACCCTCACACGTCAGTTAGTGATTAATTCTATAAATAAAGCACGAGCATGGCTGTATTTAGTGATGCATGACGTAAGATGTATTTATCAGAGACAAACAGTGAGAGGGGGAGAAGAAAGGAAACGGCTGTCTGAAGGAAGCCGTTGAGGAGAAGCTATCCAGGCCCTCTCGGTGATTACAGAACTTGTCTTCTGGAGAGTCGCCCAGATTCAAGCGGCTTTCACAGCAGCTGCTTGTATTTTAGGAACATTGTGGTCCTTGACTGTTAAAGGAAACAGCAGGTCCAGTGGTGCTCCAGAGCCCATCTCTCCATCCTGCCCAAAGCATTTTGCCCCCCCCCCCGAAAGACATGCAAGTCACATGACTGCTTCAGTTCTGTGAATAAGAGTGTCATTAGTCCACCTTTCTTTCACTTTAATCTCCTGCTGTGGCCAAATTTTTACACAATTTACCTTCCCAGCAGTTTATAACTGTTGTTGCTGCTCCGGTAAAGGTGTTTTTTTTTCTTTTTCATCATATGCCGGCATCAAACTAAAATTGCCCAATTACAGTGGGTTTCTCACTGAGCCTTCACGCTTTGCAGCCGTCACACTTTCAAAATTGTATCTTTGCTGATGAAGAAAAAAGGCTCCAGACAAATCTCCACTGGCTTAATTGCTCCACTCGCTCAAGTTCTCAAAGGTAGTTGTCTCACTTAGATTAGATCCCGTTTCTGGCATGAGCGCCAAAGAACGGCTTTAATGTCATGGCAACGAGCATGTGGCAGCATTTTTGCACACACATGCACGTGTGTAACTGATGTCAAGTTTACAGGTGCCCGCCATGGCCCCAGACACGTGCACGCGTACACTTGCAGACGTGCTCAGAAGCAACCTTCACTAAACCAGTCTTGACTGGTTGACGTTTCTCCGCGGTGAGGCACTTCCTTTAATGGCTTCAGCCTCATCTCTTGTCTCCCCTGGTGTTCGCCTGTCTTACCACAGATGCCTCAGGAGCATGACAGGAAGTAGAGAGGGAGAGAAGAGAGAGAGAGAGAGGGGGTTCACTGAGATGGATTAAGAGATTCTTTTTCTTTTTAAGTTGTTTTTTCCCTTCTACCTTTTCTCCCAGGCGGGGGATCCTTGCTGTCCTAGATAATTACCTCTCTTGCACGTCTGTGTTGTGCCATCATGGTTGCTCATCACAAAGTCAGCACAGCTTCCCTTTTCAGTTTTAATGAAAGCAGTAGGACGGTTGGGTGCAGCAATTGCCCCCTCAATTCTAACTCCAAAGTCCAATATTTAATCTCAACTCAAAGAAAAAGTAGATTTCCACCATTTTCTCTGTATTTCATATTTCTGAGCACTTTAGCTCGTATCCCTAAATGTAATGACGGGAAATTGTACCCTAATCCAGTTTAAGGGTTAAAAACGGTTTTCTGCCAACTGCTGTCTAGTGTTGTGTCGGCATTTGCATCGAGTTCTTCTTGATTCTTTTGAATTTCATCTGTGAAGTGAGGATCTGTGGTCGTTGCTGCCATTTGTTCTTAAAAATATCCTGTTCTTGGCTGCCATCATTATCTTTCTTTAGCAAAAATAGAAGGGAAAAACTGCCTGCTTGCAGTTTGTTTGTTTTTTATAATGTCCGAGACGCATAAATCCAGCCAGAATTAGATTGCAGCTTGCTTCTTGAACCCACAAACTAATATCCTGGCACAATAAGTAATCAGTGTCCAATCTTTCGTGTTTCTTGTTTCCTCCAGCCCAACGTGGGGTCTGCAATTCCCATAGCTCGGCTTGTAGTTCGAGGATTTTGATGTAAATGTTGTTTCTGATGGCTCGCTGCAGTAAATGCGGTGAGAATACCAATGGGACACCAAGCGTATTTTCCTGGAATGGAAGCGCGGTGGAGTGGAGGGGTGCAGGTTGAGTGCTGGCTGTATAATAACCATTATTCAGCTCAGATGGCTGTCCAGAGAGGGCTATCGGTGCATGGGCCAGAGACCCCGTGATTAGATTTCCCCTGTGTTGCTATCTTACTCTGTCCCTGGATGGTTTCACTGTTCCTTCATCTCCCTTTGTATTGCTCGGTAACTGTTCAGTGGATCTCCTTTAGTTATTGAATACAGGAAAGAAGAAACTGTATTTCTATTTAACACGTACATGCGAGGTACTGTGATAATGACATTAATTGCAAAGGAATGTCAGATATAACCTCATGTTGTTGGATATTCAGTAGTTAAATATGACATCCTGAAGCTTTCTGCAGTTTCTGTAATGTCATGTGCTAGTTTGGAAATTAGAAATTCGCATATTCCTTGTAAATGTCCTAAAACACAGGTCTTTTTTTTACATGTATGTCTTCAATATTCCATGAAAGAAGATTAAGTTCTCAGCATGCTGTACAGCAGCAGCATAGGCTAATGAATTAGAGGACTGGTGCTGTGAAACTGCATTACCAGTAGCAGAAACGTTTACGTGTCAGAGTGGTGTATGTGCATAAAGAGCGAAAGCTTCGTAGTATCTAATCCCCTTTGTTTTCTTTTGTACCATTTTGATGGGATTGTCTCTCTTCTTCTGTCATTTGAACATACATATGTTGCTTAAACTGTACAGTCCTAAGGACAGTCAGCTAACCTGATTATGCTACTGATGGAATTAAATTACTTTTGCAAGTGAAAATAATAATGAGTAATTGGCATGGAGGCCAGAGGAACACTCCATAGCATCTGTCTAGCAGTTGAATTTCTCTGTTTTTCTCTGAGAAAAAGCTCGTCACAGTTGACTAAAGAAAAAAGTTATCTTTAAAATCTAGATTTACTTCAAAATCCATAAGCCCAAATGCAGAGCTGTAATCTTTTGAGTCACGCCTGCTGTGGCAATCTGCTTCCCGTCCTTTTAAATGGGACATTTTTAACAATAGTTCAGTGCAGATGCTAACCAGCGGCTAATTGAAGGTTTTGCAGATGTCACTTTGTTACAGGAAATGGCATGGCAAAAAAAAAATACTGCAATTATGTCAGCAGTCCAGCAAAGTACAAAAGCCCAAGATAATTACAGATATCAAAAATGTGAGAGCTTTGAATGAATTAGCATGACTTAAACAAAAAAGTGTAGAAAGGTATGTGGGGGTCTAAAGTACCAGTCTGTAACGGCTCCCTGACCACACAGCTCTCTGCGATGGTTCCCGGCCTCGGTCACAAAGGCTGCTCTTGGCACAATCTCCAGACATTGACCAATTGTGTGCATCTGTCTGTTCTATTTGTCCCGCGAAGATTTGTCATCGCGGAGGACCTCCAGCAAAGGCAATTGCTCAGCCATTATGGGAAAACTGGCCCTTCGGGGGGTTTCCAAGATACCGCATGTCGCCGCTTCCCTGCTCCTCTTTGCAGTCACTCTAACGTCCCCTGCAGCTCCACCCCCTTGATGAGTGATCTGTTTATTTTTGCATGGCGGCCTTTATCGCAGGCCCTGTAGGCTTCGGGTGGGGCGAATGAGACGCTCCTCCTGGTGAAGTAAGTAACCAGTGTATATTTATTCATGGAAGGCTGCTAGTTCTGCACAAGCATGGGCCCTGGTGTTTGGTTGCTCTCTATCTCTTTACGATCACAGACGGTCAAGCAGGAAAGCCAACACATGCCAACACATCACTCTGCCTTGTTGCGATGTTGCCAAAGTTCTAGGCTGCCGTTGCCTTTGTGAGCTCCGGGGTAGCTCGGTATAAAAAGATCGTACAGAGGTGATCGTTAATAATCTATGAGAGGATACGGCACCGAGCCCTAAACTGTGTAAATGTCTGGATTTCTGCACAGCAACCTTTTGAAATATTCACCATGCTCATCTGACGTCAACTTTAGTTAGCGCTAACTTGCCTGAGTTCAAGCTCAGGCCCCCTCAAGTTCGGCGAACCGTTGTGCCCTGCATCTACAGCTCCGCAAACTTAAATATTTGAAAATGAAAACATATGGGCACGGACGGACTCGCTGCCTTTCCTGACCCGAAAATTCTGTTACGTTCAGAAGACACATGATGTACTGTGTTTTTGAGTTTTGACAAAATGATAATATATTTGTTCACATTGTTTTAACCTTTTCTTTTCCCTAGTATTCATAAAAAGTAGGGCGCAATCGGTAGCAAACGTGAAGGTTTGTGGATGATTTCATCTGCGTTCATCCTTCGCTTCCGTATTGTTTTTCTGCTGTTTGGTTAAAAAAAAAAAAGGAAAAAGAAAAATCTATTCAAGGGTACAATTCTCTTTACCAACAGACAGCAGTGGGGGTCGCATCAACTCCAGTAAGAATGGAGAGAAAGAGAGAGGAGAAATGCCATTTTCTGATTGTTTTACAGCAGTTATGTTCTAAAGCACAAAAACAATCCCGTGGGAAGGTGCCACATAACCGGATTTTGTGTAAATTCAGCCAAAGTGAAGGCTTTTTCTTTTCCACTTTGAGGCGTATTCTTAATGAAATGCATTTTGCATGTTTATTCAAGCATTATATCCTCAATTGGTTTATGATGAGGCTTTTGTACATGGTTGGCTATAATCTCACGCTCCTGAGAAGCATTTGTCAAGGGTAATCTGGGTTGAGTAGGCCTTCTAGGCTAAAGGAATTCTGCATACATATGTAACTGTACAGTTTATTTCATTTTTGTAGAAGAAAATATCAGGGGATTTCAAAGATCACGAGTTCTGTCCTCATTTTATTTGATTGATTTTGGAGAACATGTTAACAGCTTTCAGTCATGATCTTTGAATGTTGCAAAGTGTTTACAGCCAGATGACTCAAACACCCCCTTTTGCTCTGTTTCACAGAGGACCTGCTCCCACCAGGCTTCCCGAACATTGACATGGGCCCTCAACTCAAAGTGGTGGAGCGCACTCGAACGGCCACCATGCTGTGTGCCGCCAGCGGTAACCCAGATCCTGAAATCACCTGGTACAAAGACTTCCTGCCCATTGACCCCAGTGCGAGTAATGGACGGATAAAGCAGCTTCGCTCAGGTAAGGGAAGCTGGAAAAGCCAGCTAGCTCCACTGTATTTCCACCTTGACTTAATATTTCTGCTTTACAGGGTAGTTTTGCATCGTTAACAATACTCTGTTCTCTGGTCATTTTAAATGACCTGGATTGAACAGAAGTCCAGCGGCTTGGCATTAACCCACATTGCTCTGGCCATGTTATACAAGCAATTTGACACCCAATGGACAAATGACAAATTTCTTTTTGGAGCATAAAATGACCAAAGGAGGTCAAATGATTCACAACATCCCAGAAGTATGTCATATGGACAACGAGAACAAGGTCCACATTGTACTGACACAGCTTAGCTGCTGCTGTGTTGTCTCATTGCCATTGATTAAACCCACCGAGAGGCCCAGTAAAGCAAAGTCTAATTATATAGCTAATTAAGTGTAGGCCCTGAAGTGGCTCCGGGCAATGCAGGATAGATATTTTAGGTCAATGATTTGTCACCATTTGGAAAAAATCCGATGACTCTTGTTTGATTTTTTTTTTTTTTTTTTTTTTACTGGAAATGCAAATCAGTGTAGCGGGCAGCAAATAAAGAGCCGTTGCCTTTGAGTTTGTGCCACCACCCTCAGATGCTTTTCATGTTCAGATGTCCCATATAAACACTAAGTGGTTCGCTGGGGTTCCAAGAGAAATGTTTGACTATTTTGGGCTTGTGCATCCTCTGCTAAAACACAACAGAATTTTCAGATATCAATTTGAGAATTTCTGAAATATCAAAGCTCTTGTTGCATTTACTTGCCTGTTAGAGAGGTTGTGTGAGATCAGTCAGCTAAAATGGGGGATCTTGTATGTGACTTATTGGGCTTCTTATGGATGTTGAAGGAGACTTCTTTCCTGATGGCTTACCTCTTTATCACCTGTCTTTATCTGTTTTCTTGATCTTTTTTTCTCCCAGTTGTGTTCATGTGTCCAGTCTCCCCAGAACTGAGTGCTCTTGTCTCTCTTCTATGTGTTTTGTCTCTATTTGTCTAAAACTCTAATGCAACTTTTGATGCATTAGGGTTTTCAAAATGTGTTCCCATAACACCCTTAACCAAATAAATCAATTAATTCCACATGAATGATACATAAACTATTTCTGTATTGCACAATTGACATACTTCCTTCCAAAACACTAAACTTCTGTTGAACAATATTAGACCAAACTGCCTGATTTGCTTGGCCGTTACGTTCACCCTCAGCCTTGAATAAACGATGTCGTTCTTCCTCTTTTTTCTTACTTTTCTTGCTTTGTCATTTTCAGACACCATCGGTAAGTGACTTAACCTAACAGGCCCACCCACACTCCTTTGAGCAGATAGCATATTTAAACTTCTTTGTAAATTGCATGCATCCCCTGCTCTCCATTTACCCTGGTCCCCAAATACACTTCACTTGTTCTGTTGTTCCCCCACACTATCGGCTTCCTCCACACACCCCAAACACAGTAAGCACAGACATTTACCTCAAGCTGAAAGTCGAGTCAAGGACAAGTAGCATCAGAAAGTGATGTGGTGGCTACATGCCCTAGCTCATCATAAACACAATCCTATTCAAGTCGACCCAGGGAAGTGGCTGTTCCCACTTATTTTTTCAGATTATATTACCCAGATGGTAGACTACTGATAGCCACTGTCATGTATATTTCTGTCACTCGCCTACTGACAGCTGGCTGCATGAAAATAATTAGCCCTGGTTTCGAGACTTCAGCATCTGTGTTCTTGGATGGATGTTTCCATACGAGTTGCATTCACTTCCAGATCCACATAGTTGAAATTCAGTTTTGACTAGTTATGGCTGGGCTGTCTAAAAATACCCAGCAATGTCTTCCAAGTACCAAGGGTCTTAAAGAACTATGGGATATTTCTGTTGTATGGTCAATCCCCACCTTGGCCAGGGTTGACCTCCTCCTGACCAAAATTTTGGACGTGACAATATTTTTTTTAAACCCTTCACATCCCTGCTGGCTCACAGTAGCTCTTGTAGAAAATCTGTTACCCAGAGGGCAGCAGCTCAAGTGATTTTCTAAATTCTATACTCCTGACTTTTTGAACTACTAGCAAAAATAAGACAAGCCTTATAAAACCAGATCTATTTTACTTATAGTTCATACTCTGTATACGTAGGAGGGCGGCAAAGGAAATTACTTTCTTGTGTTTCAATAGCAAGGCTCCAACAAGGTAATGTTAGCTTTGGGGCTTGGCCTTCTTTTTTTTTTCTGCACGGCTCCATCAGCAGCCGAGCAGGATTTGTGCTAATGAGAAAAAGGTCTGTGCGAACAACCCTCCAATTCCTCCTTTGTCTCCAAACTTTAAAAGGTCGTTTTGATTTTCCAGACTTCACATCTAGAGCTATAAGACGACTGAGACAGTGACCAGTCTATGAACAAGCTGCAACATGCCCCTACTGAATCAGATGGATGTTGCTAATGTGAAGAATGTGTTGATAGTGCTCCAGCATGGTATGAAATAGTCATGCCCAACATGAAAGCAGGATAAGAACATTGTAGATGGGGCCGTTGTACAGCTGTGTGCTAGGTACCTGATTTGTTGGTCGACTGGCTGCTTATATGCCAGGCCATGCTGAGCTGCTGGGGTAGTGATATTTCTGTCAGGGTCCCCTGAGGAGGTGCTCCAGAGGTGTGTAGTGAGTCTGACATTTTTATCCCCAAGTCCCTGTGGCTGAAAACCCAAGCCCTTTGCAGCTTTGTCGGCCAGAACAGATGAACCAGAGGCCATAGAGACAGCAAGGGGATCGGGAGCGTGTGAAGATTGAGGTCATTTTTAATGTAAAGGTCCGACACGGAGAGGCTGACATTAACCTTTGTGTGGTGTTAGCTTTCTGTTACCATCTCCGATGTTAACGGGTCGGTTTTTACCCGTGTTTTAAATAATCTCTAAAATACACTAAAAGCAATCATCTATCATCCAATTTGTTTCTCATCTCTTGGTTACATTGTTAGGCTTCCTTATCAATGAAAATATTGGTTTAAATATTTTTGGTGTGGGACTCTGGGCCTTTTTCTGTCAGTATAGTCCTCGATTTCAGTTTTAAAAACTGATAAAAATGAGCCTCAAGAGAATCATATAAATAAATAAAAGGTTATTGTGTTACCTGGCTATTACTGAAGGGTATTAGAACACATCTCTTCAATAAATTTGTTTCATTTATTTTTTCATTTTAATAATATTAACTATAGTAACATCTCTGGTGTTACGGGTCAATTTCGACCCATATACATTTACTTCAAGGAAATGGAAAAAAAGTATTTTTTCAGCAATAGAACTGTAATATAAACACAACATTAAAAGCAGAACAAGTCATTACACAAAATATAGATTTGCAAGGTCAAACAACCAATGAAGCATATGTTCCAAAATTCCAAATTCGAAAACTAATAAAAAACTAAATCAGAGTAAAACTCTGTGTGTGCAAGAACATGCATATGTATGTGTGTATGTGTGTTTAGATGCATGTGTGGCAAAAAGTGACACTTTTTGTGTGTTCTTTGCAGATGTATTTCTTGCACTGGAAGCACAATTTGTTTGTCTTTCTGTCCTTACTGCTTGGGCAGACCTGACACCTCTTCTTTTTAGAATCAGGTGGCCTGAATTGGGTTCTGGCTGTGGCTGGTCTGGTTGATGTTGAGGCAAGGCTGGCTGAGGAGGATGCCGGCAAGGATGCCCTTTGTGTTGCTGATGATGTGGACGGAGTGGTTGGTGAGCTCTGCAGCTGTCTGACCAAGGCTGCGGCATTTGTCTGACCAAGGCTGCGGACCAGGGAATTTCTGAGCTCCTCAAGAAACATTCTCCGCTTGGCTTTTTTGGTTGAGTTCCACCCTTGGTGGATGTGGGTCCACAACACAAATGCATTACATGCAGACACATCAAGCATGTTGTGAAACACAACCATTGGCCATCTCCTGGTCATTCACTGGCAAGTGTAGGCGGCAGTCAGCTTGTCTAGGTTGTCCACTCCTCCTTTGTTCTTATTGTAGTCAAGGATAATGGTGGGCTTTTTATCACTTCCAGATGACACAGCTGCATCTTTGTGAAGAGTAGACATCAGTATCACATTCCTTCTTTTTTTTGGACAACAGTGGTGGTGTCGGTAAAAGCAAACTTTGAGGAAAGTGGAGCTCTGTCCTTCACCTGCAAGATTTCAGCAGGCAGCTCAGGTTTGTTCTTCTTCACTGTGCCCACCATGGTAAGTTTCCTCCTGAGAAGTTCTTGTCCAAGGTCAAAGCTGGTAAAAAAAATTGTCACAAGTGATATTGTGACCCTGCAGGCCAGTAGTCATATCAAGGACCACACATTTTCCTTGGTTCTTCTCAGGGATGATTCTACACTCAGTTGGTTCCTCACTCTGCAGGTGAAATGAGTGAATTGACCCTACATGTCTGGACATGGCCGACTTTATTTGTTTTTGTTTCTGTGCAGGTAAACTGGAAAACAAAAATCCAAAATGAGAATCCACTAAAGCTCACATGACTGGGAGAGGAGCTGTCTGTCTGACAGTGCACTTATGATTTCAGTTTTGGCTCTAATTATTGCTTTATAAGCTTATTTTATAACCGGGTCAAAACCGATCCTAACACCACAAAGGTAACAATTTCAACCAGAGCATTTTATAATTTAGTGAAAAATTCTTTTGGATATTGTTTTGTTGAAATAGAGGTTCCTGACAAAGTCAAAAAGCCTTGATGCAATAAACGCATTTTTGTGGTAGTTTTATGAATTTAAAACCTCAGAACGGGTCGGTGGTGAACCTAACAACAGACGAAGGTTAAATGAGTTCACCAGGAACACAAACTGTCGGGACACTCCAGTAAAATTCAGATTGATTTCAATTGCATTCAAGCTGCAAATGGGGAATGCTCGCTGGTCCTGCAGGGGATGCCTCAGACCTCTGCAGATGTAGCAACAACAGCCGGGTTTTCTGCAAGACCTGCTGTGGCACATCCAGCGACCCAGACAAATGTATGCAGTGATAAGGTCAGCCAGTTGCCCTCCAGAGGGTGGTCATATTTTGACACTCGGCCAGTGGCGCACCCCCACGACCCTGTCCTTCGCAGATGGGCAGCGTATCTGGCCAGATTGCCTCCGGCTTAAAGTACATCTTTCGCTAATATTTGTAATATATTCACAGGGTTGGTTAAGAAACAGATGGGCTGTTCTGTGGACCGCATAATGCCACATTTTATAATTTGAAGAGGTCAGCTTTCTGGAGGTGTATTTGGGTCGTTGACACAGTAAGCTGATCAACTGCTGGCTGACCAAAGCTTAGCAGAGGAGCTTGTGGCCAGCAGGATGTGTGGTCCTGACACAGGTGGAACTGAGGTTTAACCCAGCCTGTCTGCTCTGATCCTTATATTTATTCTATTTTTGTCTTTTCACACAGCTTTATATAAACACACACAATACACTGACTTAGATCACCTATTTTCCTTCATACAGTTCACAATTGTAATAGAAGACATATTGTAATCTTGAGTGTCTACCCACATTTCCTTATTCCCGTCACGTAACCCCCCTGTCTCTGTTCTGCTTTCCTTATACTGCATTACTTGGCTTCAATAACGCTCTCCTTTGCAAAACCTGCTTTATTAACCATGAACTAATCCTAACCCAAACCCAACTTTAACATTAACCTCACCTAACCTTAACCTTCAACTAAAACATCATCAGCTAAAGCCAAATAAACCAGTTCAGCATTCGCAGCCCCCTAATCAAACTCTAACTCCTTTCCAGACCCTTGACCTGCCTTTTGTATTGTGATGATGATCATGTGACCTCCAAAAATGATGGTAGAATAAATAAAGTTGTTTTGCCTGGCTTCAGTGACTGATAATTACTACAGACAGTGAATGCATCATACAGTAAAATAACATAATATAGCAGATAACTACGTTTACTGTTATTATTAGGCTATTCTGTGACAGAAATAAGATAAATGAAGCTTTCCTTCATTGCAAACTGGGCAAAACTGGAACCTCCTTTCTGCTGTTATCACAAAGGATGCTTGGTATGCAGAGCTTCTAAAATAATACCAGATGGTATTAAAACATTGCGCCAAGGATAGTTGTATTAAGTTGTGTCCAATTTGGATGAATATAGGCACACACAAAGCGAGAGAGGCCAGGCCTTTAGTGTCAGGCTCAATAGGCTCTAGACACCCTTGACCTTCAGCACTGTGCCTGCAGGCCATTTTTACTAAGTAGGGCACTTCCCCATGATTTATGCTGCCCTGTTGGCACCCTCAAGGGGTGGCCAAAGGCATGTTGTTGCCATGAGTCAGCCTTAAATCCAAAGGAGAAAAGAGGAAAGTAAAAGGGAGGCACTGTGGGAAAGGTTCATACGTAGAGACGCTCTGAAAAGGGGAGTCGACATTTAAGACTGAAAAAGGGGGTTATAAGCTCTTAAAAAACATTTGATGAAGAAAGGGGGCCTGTAAGGAGACGGCAGATAAATGCTGAGGAGAGAGCGAGTTGAATTGATGTTGGCACTCATAAAGAAACCTGAAGCTCTGCCTATAAGGACAGCATTTTACATGACAGCAGCTATATTTAAAAGCCCACCAGCCAGGATAAGCTCAATATTTTATTGGGCCTAATGGGACTTTTGGCTTGCAGGCAGGCATGTAACACAATAGCTGGCAGACCTACCATAAACAAAGAATGGAGATACGCACAACTCAAGTCAGAACTCAGCTATAAAAGTAGGGGAGACTGAATGAAAGAGGCGGGGGGGCGGTTTGGAGCTGGAGGTGAAGATTTACGTGCAGGATGAATTTGTATTTGTTTGGTTTAGTGTGTAGTTGCCTGAAGGTATCACCCGAAGTTTAACGTGACAGTAAATTTGATCTGTAACGAAATTCTGTCAAAATGAAGATTTATCTAATTATATCACACACATATAAGACAAGGAAGAATGGATGGAGACATGTGGTGTGTTTTGGTTGAATCATGACGTTTCAATTTTCTCATGGCAGAGAAACAGCACAGACAGATAGCCAGTGGATTTATTGGATCAGGCTTTACATTAATTTGACTGTCAAAAGAGTTTCTCAGAACTAAGCATGAAGACTCATCTGCACAATGACTGTAACATATGTAACATATATGTTATGCCATTACTGAACCTGAGAGGTTAATGTAAATATCAAGCATGGCTGCATTACAAGCATGGCTGCAGATAAAATACATACTAAAATATAGACTATACAGTGTATTTTAGAACTTTATTTTAAGTTAGCACAGCGAAAGATTGCCCCTGGCTGGAATTCGTCATAAAGTCAAAGGTGTCTGACTCTGCCCAAGGAGTTTTTCAGATTAGCCACTAGTTTTCATTCTCCATGGGAATCCGACAGGAAGGCGGATGTGAAAATAATAAAGGCAATGAACTGTGCTAATTATGTAACCCCCTCATTCTTCCTTTGTGATAACAGTAGATGGTTAAAAAAACAACTGTGGAAGTTCCAGAATAGACGTAATAATCAGACGTAATCCCAGAGCTCCACACCTCAATCCAAACACCTCCTAACTTAACTAACATTAATGCTGAACTAAACTTATGTTGTGTCTTCTTTTGTGTCTCCTCCAGAGGGCACCCCGATTCGAGGTAAGATTATTAACAACCGAAAAAGGCTTAAAATACTCTTTAACTAACACTAAACCGGACATAAACCTGCTAACTCCACCATCTTGGTTTAATTTCACAGTGCTCAAACTCCCAAAAGTGCCAAAATATTGTCTATCCACCAACACATCATTTGTGTCTGAGATTTGTGAGTGTGGTCACATGTGTTTGTCTCCTCGTCCCCATCATTGTTGTGTGAATCCTCCACCCTCCTGTGTGTGTTCTGTGTGTAGGGTCACACTATCTCCTCAGCATCAGTGTCAGGATAGTGCAGAGTGATTCCTGATTGGGTTGATAATGATACATGATTGTGGTGCTTGATAGGAGTCAGGGGGGAGGAGGGTGAAGGTTGATCAGAGCAGTTTGTTTGCTTTATGCCTTTGACATTTAGAACGTCAGGTGTGTGGGGGGGGGGTCGTTGGTGGATGGGCAATGAGGACCTTATTTGCTGGCCAGGTTAAATAAACAGTTCAGTGCAGTCGAAGCAAGCAACCATTACTCCTGTTCTGAGTTTCTGCTTTGATATCTTCTTCATCCATCTGTTCGCTGGAGCCGGAGCCATGTTTTTATATCAACGTGCAGGCCGCAGTGGCAGTCCCTCCAAGAATAACATTCACCCCCTTTTATGGTACCAAAACCCGCTTCATTAACCCCAGATGACAAACTGGGGAATATTAAAGCAGGAAGGCAACACAGGTAAAGTTGTTGTAGGTCCAATAGTTTATACAAGAGGTTTGTGAAGTATTTCTTCCCTCACCCCTCATGTTCCCCTCACTTCACAGGGTAAGATGGCTTTAATTTGTGATTAGACGTTGTCTCTGAGGTTTTCCGTACAGAGCCCACGTCACACATGCACTGTAATCCTGAATGTATCTGAAGGGGCTGTCTGCATTCTTGACCCTTCACTGGTGCATGAACAGAGGAGGAGAGCCTCCAGAGCCGCATGCAACACCGGGGGTGTCCATGACTGACAGATAAGCCGAAGAAAACAAATCAGAGGGCAAAAAAAAGAACACAGGTGAAAGATCTTGAGACAGAGAGCCTCTAGGGCAGGGGGGTGGGATACTGGGTTGGGGGGAGGTGGGTGGACTGACGGTGAAGTTGTCCGACAGATGTCGGGGGGGTGGCGAGGCATTTGCCCGTGCACGAGTGACTGCAGGAAAGCGTCTTCGCTCCACCCACGCCACACGTCTCCCTCAAATGTCCTGCTGCATCTCAAATATTCGTCTGCACACGATGCTGAGACTCTCCTGCAGATGTGTGCGTGTGTGCGTGTGTGTGTGTGCGTGTGTGTGTGGTGGGGGGTGTTGAACAGGTCTGCTGAGGAGCTCAGAGTGTGAGTTCAGAGCAATAACTGTCATGTAATGCTTTTGTTTCACAGGTGGAGCAGGTGAGTGGATATCCCATCCCACCATGTGTGTCGCACACATGGTGACAGTATAAACATTTTAAATGTAAAATCACAAAAGATGCAATTTATTTCCTCCACGCGCAGCCATTTCATACATGCCATGCATGACATTAATCTCTTAGACCTAACTGTGCTCAAAGAAATGCAGGAATCTTCTCTCAAATAAGAATAAAAACTCAAACTTTTCGAACAAAACCTGCAACCATAAATCAATTTGTGCTGTCACGCAACAAGTCTTACTTTTAATTAATAAAAATAGAGATTATCAGGGTAAATCCACATGCACTATTTTTTTCTGCTTTACAATTTTTAATAACACTCACAACACAAAGCTGTTATCAAGTAAATCTTTAGGAAAGCGATCCCTCAACTTATATAGTGATAAGAAATGAAGCAATGTGATAGAAAGATGAGACATGGGGATAAAAAGATAAGAAGAAAGGTGGCATTTACTGAAGAAGCAAGATCCAAGATGGGGAATAAGACATTTTCAACCAGGGGAGAAAAAGAGACGGAGACAGATCCCAGCACAGCTCATGGTCCAGTGGTGAGAAGATGAGACCAGCTGGGGGAATTCAGGGCATAAAAGAGAGGTTTGAAGCACACAGGGGTGTTCCAAAGTTCTCTTTGGAGAAGTTAGGGCACAGCGAGGTGAGGACAGTGCCCTGGGTTTCTGGAGACAGCTGCCTGGAAAGTCAAACATGGTGAGGGAGGGACTGCCATGGACCTGCCACACAGCATTAATGGGCAAGAACCACATCAAGGGTGAAAAGATGAGATTAAGATCAGCATGGAAGTGATCCCAGAAGGTAGTCTTTCACTTGGATGGAATGTCTGATGAGCCAAACTTCCTACTTTAAATGTTGTGTTTAAATGTTAAATAATAAATGTATTGATAAATAAAGCCCTGTTCAAGTGTTTAGACTCACCAGACCAGGTTGATAAAACACAAATAAAACAGGGGGGGCCAAGAAGCAGAGTCTAAACGCTGACGCTGAGAGTGTAAAATGATTCCCCCTCACAGTCGTGCTCTTCGGCGCAGGTACCGCAGCTTAAAATAAAGCCGCAGGTAGAAACCTACCAGGACTCCCCACCGGCCTCCATTCGGATATAGGCGTGAGCGCTGCCACCCGCCACATAGGCACATATCGGAGGGCAGTGCTTCGGTGACAGACACATGCGAGGCTGAAGGAGAAGAAGCTCCTGAACGTCTACTCTGGGCTCTTTTTGCGGAGGCCTGCTGATGACCTGAGCAGACTGTGATCACAAAGGAGAAGCAGCAGACGAGCTTACAGCGCAGCATCAGCAAATACTTATTAACAGATCTCAGATTGGTCATGTGACGTACCACATATTTCGGCTCTCGGAATCAACGTTCCTTGCTCTTGAAATTTCAAATGTGTATCCTGCTTTGCCGTTAATTGTGGAGTACGTTCCCGAGCAGTGTTGGGCGGGGGGGGTAAACATGAAATGACAGGAGTAGCGGAGTGAAGGATTAATGAGACACAGGGAGTGAAAACGAGAGAGGGAATGATGAAAGGAAGAGTGTGCCACCGGCAGGCCTGAGTGGGCTGCAGGAGGAGGGAGAGGGAGGGGAAGAAAGAGTGAGACTTGGCCAGCCATTTTGTTGATCGCCTAAACAAATCAATCAAGGCCCACTGGAGCACACTAATTGAATTACACAAATGAGACAGGGAGGGGGGCACACATGGCAAAGCTGCTACAAAGCAGCGACAGGGGTGGGCAGACTACAGCTTCAGGCACTTTCTGAAATTAATCATCCATGCTGCCCCCTCCTTGCTTTTCTTTTATCTCCATCTCCCCTTCTGGTTCTCACTGCTGTTCTGTCTATTCCACTTTTCCTGTCCTCTCCCCGTCTCTCAATTGAAACATTCCCAATCAATCTCTCTTTTTTTGTCTTTGTCACTTTGACACATTTCAGTATCTCATTCTTTACATCACAATTTGAAAAGTGAATATTTTAAACCGATGTCACTGTATAGTATACATTTAGAATAAGGGGTCATACACAAAAATATAAAGATAATTATCATCTGAATGACAGTATTTTCTTATTTTTTAGAAAAGAAACGGTATTTTCTTATTTTAAGAAAAGGCTGTTGGCTGAGGAGAAACTGCAGCACAGACACAGCCACTGCACTTAATGTGTGCACGTTAGACTATTTGTGTCATTAACTACGTACAGTAGGCTGATGTTTCTGATCTCAAGGCCTTCAATTTTCAGGATTTTACAAGAGCATCAGCTCTGGGGGTGAATGTTCCATCAGAACGTGTAATCTCTGAGTCCTCCCCAGAAAACCAATTCTGCCTCTGCAGCTCGGACCCCGACAGATCTCAGCAGATGGGTCTGCAGTGAGCTGCGCTGTTAACCAGGGGCAGCTGTCACAGCCGGGACAAATGTCAGACGCCCACCGCCCATTACTGCCTTCTTCATCAAATGGAGAAAGGCAGCTAACATGCTGCAAGGCAGCCGCGAGTGGTAGAGGCTGCGAGTGCTGGTGGGCAGGATGGATGACTTTGAGCCGGGGACTAATTGGTCCACATGGAAGTGATGTCATAATTGGGAGTCTTTTTCCAGTTCTAATGGTGCAGCAGAGATCACGCAATCGACACAGAAACTGGCAGAGGTCTACTCTTTCCTGACCCACATAACATGAATTATGAGAGAGGCAGCGAGTCCTCGGGGTTGCAGACAGGCCTCGCTGATCATCCATCCAATGTTAGATTCAAGTTATTTTGGAATTAAAGCGAAGCATTAGCCGGCTGCTCCAGCGGCAGCAGCCGGTTATTTATCAGCTCCGACTCTGAGCCTGCTGAGCAAGTAGCCTCTTTCAGGCTTCCCATTAACATCAACCAACTCTGTGGCCCTTTTTTTTTTTTTTTTTTTTTGCATTTGTTGTGTTTGTGATAAGCGTTCCTGGCTGGAGATGGGGAGTCATGCCACTGCACCCCAAGCCGCTTTCAATTCCGGTAGCCTTTTCAGACAGAACTCCTTAAATTGCTTGTCACCAGGCAGGTATTTATCGTTAAAGGAGCATTGTGTCAGCACGCCGCTTGTTAGCATCCTAGTGAATGATACATTTCAGGATTTGTTTCATTGTGGTGGGTTCTATTTTTGTTGTAAAAGAACCTGCTGACCCTGGAGTTGCAGGAGGGACGCAGAGAAACAATTATTGAAAACACTGACGCTGTGACTGCGGACACATGCTGGTGACGCGCGCTGGCGGAGGACGAAGGAGCCTTGTTTGCATATCTATTTGAGGCACCATCTCCTCTCTCATGGTCACGGACGTCGTTAAGCAGATTTATGGGCTTGATGCAGTTAATTACTCATTTAATCACACATAACTACAGCAGGATAGAGTAACAGGAGACACCTCCAAATAGCTGCAGACAGAAATCTCATTTTAAGGTACCTCCGCTTTTCTTGTTGTATGATTTGATACTTTTGGACAAATATTAAGCAGTTTTTCTCAGGCTACACTAATAGTGCAAAAGCGCTTTCTTCTCCAGTTGGATATCCGTCTTCCGGCTTCACGTTCCCTCCGTCACCCCCTTGTTTGCCTTCACTCCAGCATTTCCGTGCTCGACTCCGCTGAGCAGCAGCCGCGGTATCTAATGAAGTCAGCGGGGTTCTTGGAGAAATAAGATGACAGAGAATAGATAAAAACCTTTCCATCCTCTCGAACAATCCTGTCTTTCTGCCCCGCGTGCTTTTACGAGAAGGCAAAAGTCACAACGCCGGTTTTAATTGACTCGTAATTAGGTTGTTTTTGATCTAATTACCTGTTATTAGTTGTGTGTCATTGACCTTCAGAAGAAGTCTTTTGGCAGACATGGAACGAGCATAGCTGAGAATTATCATTCTTCTGATTTAGCTGTGTAACCGCAGCAACAAAGGTTTGTTTTTTCACCACAACTGTTTTTTAAAATTATTATTTATGAAGCGTTACAAACTGCACCAACTTCGTCTTCGAGAAATGTATAATTCAGCACACCTACCAAGGCTAAGGAGCTGCTGGCAGAGCTTTAGGAGCCATCCTCTTGGAGTTGAACCTCACAAACGCACTTTTTTGGAGGTTTTTTTTGCGTGTGTGTTCTCCCCGGTGTGGGAGAACTCGGCTTTTGAGCACATTCCAACCCACCTGCCACCAGGCTGGCATTTGCCGTTCCGAGCGCACGTCAAAATAATGCGAAATCAGATCTCTGCGTGCGCGGCGGTGCTGGGAGTCCTCCACCTGCACATTTTCGTGTGCTCAGTAAGCTTTGTGCCAGGAACTGCTCCCTCCAGACGGATCAGGACCATCTGATCTGAACAGGCAAATGAAGACGAGGGAAAAAGGAAATTCTATGGAGGTTTTTTTTTTTATTCTCTCAATTCAGTTGGTCTGCTTTATTGTTTTGACTGCAGATGTCGTAGAGTTTGAGGCCCTGGCCGAGGTGGAAGTGTGACTGATCTGTGTAATTAAACAGGATCGATGAGCTCATTTATGGCCCAGCTGAAAGGCCCTGTTAAAGCGGAATCATAGCTACAGCGTGTACAACAGCGTTCCTGTTCCAGTGATGGAGCAGGCCATGCTATGTTACAGAGCATCCCGGGCTGCAGCTGGCGCATTGATACATCCTGGCTGAACGCTAACGAGTGATGGTGTTGTGTTTGTCAGGGAGGCCGCGGCTGCAATCTGTCTGCTGAAGCTGGCCAGAAAGCCCTAATGATATCATCAGGAAGTGCCATCAACAGCGCGCTAACAAGGAGTGATCAGGCACTTGCCCCCCCCCCCCAACAAACACACACACACACACACACACACAGCCTGTTCATTGGGTGTCACTGGCAGACATGTTTTGATTGAGTTTGTTTATACAGTCTCAAACCAGAAAGAGAAGGCTGCCCGGTGGAGTCGGTGTGCGTGTGTGTTCCTGCAGATGCGACTGTCGCAGGAGCGGCCTGCATGTTAAAGAGGAAGTAAGACAGAAGGGCTGCCGCCGCGCCGGCGAGCGTGCGTCTTCCCTTTTGTCCGGTTGCTTCTATAATCGTAACAAGTGTGTTTCACTTCTTTACCAAAACGCTGTCAGCGCTCGTCTAATCGCGATTTTCCCACGACTCCAGAACCATCACGCAGCGTCTCCCTCGACTGTTTGTTCATCTCTGCGTCTCACAGAGGCGTCCCAGTGCCCCCCCCACCCCCCCCTCTTATGTCTCACCACACTCGAAGCATCATCAGGACAGACACTTTTTCTTAAAAAGAGATCGACTGTCATGCATCGGCTAATTCGCCGCGGTCGATTCGGTCCACATTTCCATTTAATGAACTTCTTTTCTTCTTTCGTTTGGGGCCGGAGAGGATTCTGTCTGTCATGGCAGCCGGCATTAGCATCGTGGGGGGAAACAATTCCTGACAAAATGGCTGAGAGAAATTCAAGATACCCTCCATTAAGAAGATTGTCTTCCTCCTTCATGCGCTGTCACTGAGAGATGCACTAATCACTCCCTCTCTGCTCTCGTTCTCCCCCTCTCTCCCCATCTCTCTCTCTCTCTGTTGTCCGGCTGTTTGTCCGATGTTGTCGTTTCCCAGGTGCGTTACAGATCGAGAACAGCGAGGAGACGGACCAGGGGAAGTACGAGTGCGTGGCGTCTAACATGGAAGGCGTGCGTTACTCGTCCCCCGCTAACCTTTATGTGCGAGGTAGGGAGCAACCCGTCCCCAGACCCAGGCCAAAATGAATAAATTACCAATTTAATTCATTAAAATACAATTTATAAAGTCAGCCACCCATTCTATTAGCTGAATACATTATACACGCTTCCATTTTAGCTGAACTACATGTGCACTAACATGCATTTTGTGAACCACCACCAGCAGCCTAGTAGAACTCTTTCAGCACTGATACCTCTGTAATTTCATGTGCACTGAAACGTCCGAATGTCAGACTATATAACTGACCAAACTAATGTTCTTCTCTGTTATGATGCTCCGTTCTTTTCTTCAAACGCCCACCCTTACTCACTCGGAAGGAAATGTGTAACACAACAAGCCGTATGTCTTGACTTCCCCAGTTGTGAGAAGCCTCTTTTTATCTGTAAATGTCCAAGTCCCCCCTCTCCAGTTGTGGACCCCCCCTTCAAAAAAAAGGAGACCTTTTGACTGTTTTTCCTTTCAGGTACAGGAACAAAACGGTAAGTGTGGATTTTGATTGAGTGGTGAGGTGTTATTACCCATCAATCAAAATCTCAAACCCCTTTTTGATGCCCCTCCCCCCATATTTTGGGGGTATTGAGGATTTCCTTGTGGTACTGAATAGAAATGGACTGTTAACGCAATTATTGCCTAATGAAAACTCAGCCACTCGTGTTATAAATAGTACACTTGGTCTGCCTCCTGCTGCTGCTCCGCAGCATAAATCTATACAGTTCCATTGATTCTGCTCGTGGGTTATTATCTTTTAAACATCTCTGTGATGTGAAGATACGAAAATCAAACAGTTGCAGGGAACAGTAAGTTTCATAGGAATGAACGCAAAGGTCTACAAGTTCCCACTGATGCTAAATGACAATAAATCCCAGTCGAGAGAGCTTTGATAAATTGAAGCAGATGCATTTTCCACATACATTATTTATTTTGTGCATATTAAATAAGGTTGCCTCGGTATCTGCTCAGTTTGTTCCCTCTACTGTGTACCAAATAACTTTGTTCCCAATAAATAATTCACCAGTCTGACATAATAAAATGGGTCAGGGATCTGCTTTTTCATTATTGTTGAGGAATAATAAGGAGCAGCGGTGGAGGGAGGGAGAATTCAGCCGCAAGGAGTACAAGGTAAAAAAAAAACCAAAAAAACAACGTGGCTCAGCAAGATTAGCATCTCTCGCCGGCTACGCTCATCATCGGGGCTCACGCCACGCTCTGAGACAGAATTGCAGAAGCTGTAAAGGTTCCTCGTGAGTTAAGAGTTCTAAAAGGACCCTTTAATCATAGTCATGGGAACCCTTTGCCGACACAGCACTAGAGTTGTTTGGGTCGCACAGATATGTCATTCACGCAGTCTCCATCAACACCAGCTTCATCAGCATGCTTTTACTCAGAGAACATAGGGCTCATGACCGCCCAGGTACTTCCACACTATGTAACACACTTGTTATGCCTTGATGGTGTCGACCTTTGTCTGTTTTCAGTTAACTTTTGTCAATCAATTCTGATACTTGATGTTTACTATGTTTTGTTCTCAAAGCAATATGCACCTGAGATTAGCAGCTGTGGTGGGGATTGATT
The DNA here is from genome assembly GCA_911728415.1 of Lagocephalus sceleratus. NCBI lineage: Eukaryota > Metazoa > Chordata > Actinopteri > Tetraodontiformes > Tetraodontidae > Lagocephalus > Lagocephalus sceleratus. The sequence goes on along the minus strand of CAJVRN010000030.1, from coordinate 2,261,940 downwards.
TAAGAAAAGACGCATAAGTAAGATAACGATCCGATTTTCCTTCAAGGTCATTCTGCACTGGATCAGATTGAGACTCCTTCCCATGCGGAAGACATCATTTCACTGATAATGACTGAATCCACACAATATTTACGCCGACTGTCTTAAACTGCAGCTGCTAATTTCAGCCCAAACTGTGTCTTTTTTATTTTTTATCTCATTAGTTTTGTTTATTTTCTCTTTATTTGGTTTCCTTTGCTAACCAAAGCAAATACAGCCACCACAGGAGGCTCTCCTTGTGGCTATAAGGACCTTGTGAAATTTTGAATTATGAGTATGGTACGCTTGATTTGACTCCAGTGGCGCCTCAATAATTTCCTCTTATCAAGCGACAGTGTGGCCACTGGGGTGAATCTGATTGTTTTGGTTCAAAGTTTATTTAAGGGGTGGGTGCAGGCAAGTGTACTTTCAAAACGGGTGTCACTGATAGAAGGGACAAGGGAAAAGAAGGGAAAAAAATTAAAGAAAAGGGATATGTAGCTGCAGCTAAACACCTTGAGGTGGCTTTTTTTACTCTCTCTGTGTTTCCCCTATTTTTCTCTTCTCCTCATGTCATTGTGTTCTGCATCAACCCCTTTACATCCCTCAGAGCTTCGAGAAGGTTGGTGTGTTTTTTCTTTTTTACTTTTTTTAACCCACATTTGAAAGAGAAAAAAAAAGAAAAGAAAAATCAACGTGTTTGAAAATTTTAGCTGTATTTGCCTATTGCAGAGCTCGATTCATGACTAATTAGAATACTATTCGGTTAATCCAAACTGCTAAGTGATTATGAAAGAAATGTTTCTTTATTTCCAAGGGAGAAATGATGAAAGCAAACCCGATTAGCTCGGGTCTTGTTAATTTACTTTTATGTTTGCATTGTGGGGCCTTTTCTCGTTTTTGCATCCTTTGGTACTGCTTCTGCACCTAAATGCTTTCTTGCATGTGTTGTCATGGAAACGCAGCATGCGTAAATAACAGGACCTGTTGCATGTCGGGAGAATGTAACTGTGCTTGCATGCCTGTACAGAAACCCTTTTGGCCGTTTATTTCCCTTTTCTTTTAGCATTTCCTGTGTTTTCTTGTTTTGTTTCCATCCTTCCTCTAATTTCCTCACAAGTGTTTTTCCTGGTACGACCTTTTTGGCTTTTCGTTATTTAGTTTTCGTTCCTGCGTTGTGTTTACAGTGTTTGTGATTTCTTTTGTCCTCCTCAACCTCCCTGTCTTTATTTTTACTGCCATTATTCAGATTTTTTTCCTCTCTTTGTGGTTCATTTGTGTGAGGTTTGTGTTCCTGTTTTCAAACTGATGCTGCTCTGCTTCTTGACTTACGGAGTGCAAATGCCGAATGAAATAATAAGTGTGTATACAGCCAGTGTTCCTGTCATCTTGTTTACAGCGGGCCATTATTGAAAGGAATGAGACCCCATTGGGGCCTGATTAGGTTCCAGGGTGATTGCAGGCAGCCATTAAGAGGCGCCATTTACAGTGCTGTGTGGATCAATAACATTATAATAGCCTCAACATCATATCTGCTGTTGTTTAGCGAGTCTTATTTCCAAATGGCGGCAGTGATTGGATTGGTTGGTTGAGCCAGTCCAGCCTGTTTCGCTGTCTTCATATTCAATCAAAAAATAATTTATTATTCAAAATCTCTCACTTGTCTTAACACACAAACACACACACATACACACACACACACACACACACACATCCAGAGATGCAGAACTGATTTTCAGCTTGATGTGCCAAAGTAATGGAGATTCTCAAATATGATGACATACCGGCAGGATGAAATCAAGATCAGTGTGTGTAGAATTCCCTGATTCCCAATACTCCTGGCTCTGCATCATCTCCGGCTCTTATGTAAACATCGATCTTTTATCGGCGCATTTTACACCTCCGCACAGGATGTTTTTGAAGAGGGATCGGGCTTTCACCGCGACTCGACATCAGACGTTTTATTCATTCAGGTAGAAGAGATAAGACGCTTCTCCTGCCATCAGTCTTCTCTAAATGGGAAATATTTGTATCTCTCAGAGCCTGCTGATCTCCAGGGGATTAGGCTGGTCTTCATGTGTAACAGCTGAAAATCACTACTGCCTCAACAGCAAACAGATTAGCAATACACACTCTTTGGCAACCTTTAGAAATCCATAGAAGCACTTATGATTTAATGACTTGAAGCAGGAACACATTTTGCTTAAGGGCACCTTGATGCGCATTGATGTATGATAGTTTGTTTTCTCCATGAAACTTGCACTTAAAGTCTTTCCTCATTCAGCTGTCATTCTAGACAACAGCGTAGATTCTGTTTTTGACACCTTTATTCACCCATCGACGATACATACAGACTTTTGATCAGGGTTGCAGAAGAGGCTTGTCAAATCTTCGACCATTGCTGCCTCCGAACCAGACAGGCAGAAGTGAAGGCCTGAACTGCCACAAACAGGCCCGATGCAGAAAGACTGCGCTGTGATGTAACGTGTGCATGCGCATGTTTGCCCTCCTTCACTGGTTACCTGCCTGTTGGTGAATGTGCTCGCATGCCCTGCTATATGCATTTGTGTGTAACGTTGGGAAAGAAAGCTAGATTACACCTTATGTTCTCACTGGCCAAAGCGGAAACGACTACCCTGCCGTCTGTATTAGATGTTGGTCTCAAGGGGTCCTGAAATTCGTAGTTGCCCCTCAGAATGCCATGTTAGAAATGCGTCCGTTTTTATCAATCCAAGCGGCTTTGTGTAACGCATAAAGGGAGAAGGCATTCCCTGTCCCAGTCCTGTGGGTAATATTGACTGACAGGATCATCGCGGCAAGCGGACACACACACCTATTATTATTTGGCTGCTCGTCATCTGTAAGTCAATTGAAAGAAAAGTGATACACTCCGAAATCCCCTCAATCCACTGTTTTCTATTATTCGATACCCTTGCCGCTTTCCTTTAGGTAATAATTTCCATTTTGATAAGCTACCGATAGTGACTTTTTTAGCATTGACGCAGCCGGGGTATGTTAATACGGCCCGACCCCTGCGGCTCATATGTAAATGCCGTAGGACTCACCCAGCAAGTGTGACTAAAGGATCTCCATACTGCGCCTGTGTCCTCAGGCAGCAAGAGGGTGTAATCTCAGCTTCAAGGTGACACTAAAGGCTGCACATTATTTTGGCTTCCCCTCCCCTCCTTCATTTTGGGGCAGCAAAAAAAAAAAAAAAAGACTGTCTCACCAAAATGGCCGATAATGTCCACCTTCTGACCTCTGTTTTCTGGCACGAAACCCTCCACGACACCGCCCACTGTTAGAAGTAGTGCAGTACTCTGGCGTTCTCTCTCGACTGCTTCCACCTCGTTCACTGTGAGGCTTCTTGTCTTTCTCTCCACATTGGGGCTTGAAACGAGATTAAATGTTGGTAGTACTCCAAAAGAACAGCCCATGTTTGTTTTACTCTCGATTCCAAATGGGCCGGCTGGGCTCCTGGTCTCTGTGAATGAGGAGCCTGTCCACGCAATTGGGATTCTTTTGCTTTTCCTCACAACATTTGCAGAGGGACAACATTGCAGCCAGACCCACAGTTAATGCGTCAGTGTGGTTTTGAGACCTGTAGCGGTGTAGCGTCCACTGACTTTGGATGCTTGACATTGTGATGCATCCAACGGCCAAAATTTGTATGTGTCAGATATAATGCGCATGCTGTTAAGAGGTACAATCTCCCCCGGCTTTCCAAGCTGTAGTTCGACCACCAGTGATTCATGACAGACTGTACCACTGCAGTCATGTCTGCGTTTGCCCTGACAGAGTCTCCATTTACATGCACAATAATATTCTGTTTTTGTCCTTGTGCAGATAGAGACAAAGTTCCAATTAAGTCTTTTCATGGCTAATGGAGATTAATACTTAATTATTATTTCTTTGCACATGTAGCCACGGGCTTCTTTTGAACTTAGGATACAGTCACGTTCCCAGATCCCAGCTAGACGACCCGTCACTGTCTGTCAACCACAAACCCGCAAACCTGTGTTTTCAGTTGTTTTATATATCCCATATGTATGTATTCCATACAAATCCCGATAAAGAAAACTTAATGAGCTTTTCACATGATGATTAGGGGTATATTAGTCAGTGGAATACTAATGTGCATGTAAGTGTTGATACTCGGGGCAGGAACAGAAGAAGCATCTTCCTGGAGAGAGACCTCATTCACTCAGCCCCTGCAGCTCCCCGGTCCATTGGCTGACCTGAGCCCCAGGGAGAGAAGTGCATCACATCACATTGACTGGACCCCCCCCTCTCAAAACATGCCCACTGTCTTATCAGCTTTAGGCCATTTATTTCATCAGAACTGCATTTAATGACACAAATCTTAGCTGGAAAACATCTAATAGCGTCAATGCAAACCTGTGTTCAACACAGCTGCACTCTGGTTCTGTTCTTGTTGTTTTTAGTGGATTTGTTCAGTTTCATTTGATTCGTCATTTGATTTGTGTGTGTGTGTGTATGTGTGTATCGTGTGTGTGGAACACTGCTATATTTGGGAACGAATGGCATGCTTGAATGGGTTTGAATGACATTTTTGGATTATTTCAGTTTTGTGGTGTCTGCCTGAATGGATGGGCATACACCCTATATGTCACTCATGCCATAGGCACACCCATGCATGACCTTGTGAGGAATGGGCTTGCCCTTTCACCTTTGCTTAGTACTTATTCTTTTTGACAAATGAAAATACAGATGCTAAGTATCTTTGTTTTTGTGGGCCTCTTTATTTTTCAGTGTTTCTTCTTTAGTTATTGCCATTTGGCCCTATTATCTTTCTTTCTTTTAGTCCATTTTATACCGAATTGGTTTGTGAGCGCAAAATTTTTTTCAGTGTTGACAATATTCCTGCTCCCATTTCAAGAGTGTGCTGAATGTGGTAACATTATTGACACTGACAGCAAATTAGAGGAAATGGAATCGTCAATTAAAGCCAGTTGTCATTGTATCTCCACTGATTTGACTCAGTCTGTATTTGTTTGTGATTACATGATATTTTGAGTTATTTATTACTCAAGTGGCTGTTAAAAGCCTTAAAACAGTCATCTACTTCCACACTTGGCCCCCTACAGTCATGGTTTTGCTTTTATTTTGGTGCTCAGGTCAGTAAATATCAAGTGAAACCCTACAGAGTGTGTTATATCTGTGTCCGTACTCTCCCGTGCAACGATCATTTGAATCCCATTTGGATTGACACGGTGTTCTTTGGAATGCTACCTATCCTTGGTGACCCCCTCCCACCCTGAAAGTCCTGTTCACCCATCCACACTCCTCCCACCTGCCCACCACATGACCTCCTAAGTCACGTTTACACTGTGGTGCTGTGTTTAAGGCGCGGACGGGGAGAGGTGGGCGTGATTCTTGGTTTTGAGCCCCAGTGTGTGAGACCAGAAAACCCACTTTAACCCATGATCTGTTCATTTATGTTGGGTTTGTTTGGTTTTATTTCTATTTACAGTCTCCTTTTCTATCCTCCCACCTATGCCCTGCTCCTTCCTTTTCTCTGACACCCCTCTTCCGCCCTTTCCCTTTGCGTTGTGTGCGGTGTGTCAGGGTGAACATCCATTACTGTCTGCCCTGGTGTCTCCGGCCTTGCTGCCTGAGTCTGTACCGTTCCCTCTTGCGTCCTGTCTTTCGCCCATATCTTGGCTTGTCTGTCTGTCTGTCTTTTAAGTCAACTCTTCTGCGTTTTTTTCTTTTCTGACACTGACATTAAATCATTCCATTCTTTGCATTCCAATAAACATTTGGATTTTACACGGAGCTCCAGGATCAGACCTCTTATGTAACACAAATTATATCCTCCTTCAGTTTAAATGTTTTCTGGGACATTCCCATAAACACTCTTTATTTTTAAACACCAAAGACACGCACACCACGCCTCATCAAACACACTCCCACACTACACACATACATATATATATATATATATATATGTGTATATATATATATATATATATATGTGTGTGTGTGTGTACATATATATATATATATATGAACACACGTGAGTAAACAACACTTCTGGTGTCCGTCCTCTGCGTCTCAGACTCGCTCAGTGTCATGCTACCTAGCCCTCCCCCACGAATTCCGAGCCGTCTCCGTCTTTTCCACATCTACCTCTCTGCCTGTTCCACTCTCTCCTTCCTGTTTTCTGGATATCTACCTCCCTGTTGAGACAGTTCTGTTCCATAACTACAACACTCCGTGATAGTAGTCTCTATTTGCCACAAGCACTACAGCTCTTTTTCTGTGTATTAATAGGCACACGCCTTCTTCCTCTACTTACTGTGTGTTAACTGGGACTGCGATGTGACAACGTGTACCGTCACAGTCTGTCACATTTGCTGAAGAAAAACTAAGTTTTACACTGCATTGAAGCGGGCAACCCCCCCTTCACCCTGCTCCAAACCCTCCCCTGTCTTTTTCATCTCCTGTCGCTCTTTGCTCCTCCTCCCTTCTTTCTCTTCTATCCTCTCCTCAGATGTTTATTTTTTTCCCCCTCCCTCAATCTTGTAAATCTTCTTTCCTCTCAATCGTCTTCTGTCTGGGCATGCTAGCGACCCCTCAGTTATATCCCTCTATGCATTTTATCTCAACTTTTATATCTGATTTTGTTACCATTTACTTCTTGATTTACCTCGGTCTATTTATGCATGCTGTCTGTGAAACTGATAGCTGCATCTATCAATGGAACCGTGTCAGATCTTAATAAGGCTTTGTCCAGTGGATCTACCCTGAACCACAAAAATCTGATTAAAGTTTCTCATCTTTACCATGCGTTAGCCAGAAACGTAGGGTGTCAAATGCAAACTTGTGTTGGAATTGTACCTGGAGACCAAACAGAGATGGTCAATACCCCAGTAACCCCACACTTCCTGTGCTGTAGGAGAAGCCCGTAATGGCTGACTTCACGTTTGGCATGAGTGCTTGAGAGGACAGGAAGTTCCGGGTTGCCGTGTCGGCCCTGCGTGATAACATTATCGCGAGGCCTATCTCTACACCTTTATTGTTGCCGATCAGTTTATGCCTTAATTGTGTATGTATAAAACAGCAATTCATCCCCAAAGATGAGAAACTAGTAATAGATTTTTGTGTCTTTAATTGTGCTGTGATGGGTCAAATTTTGGTCAATGGAACCTTGTTGCTATGAATCGTTGCTTTATTGTTAATCTACTGTATATTGTTGTTGAAGCAGTTCTGTTAGTTTAGTTCTTTCTCATTATTTCTACATTATGTTTTGAAAACCTTGTGTTTCAGTTGAGATTTAACATGTTGATCCCTTTGTGTTAATTAGTCCTTTGAGAAGGGTCCATTTATATCTGCCTCTCTTGTTACCTCTCTTTTTTCTCTTTTTTTGACTCCCTTACCTTCTTTTGTCATCCTCTCCCCCTCCCTCATGCCTCCTCCCAGTCCGGCGGGTACCACCGCGATTCTCTATTCCGCCAACCAGTCAGGAAATAATGCCCGGCGCCAGTGTGAACATAACGTGTGTGGCGGTGGGCTCGCCCATGCCTTATGTCAAGTGGATGCTGAATGCTGAGGATTTAACACCGGAGGATGAGATGCCAGTAGGTAGGAACGTTCTCGAACTGAGCAGCGTTCGTGAGTCAGCCAACTACACCTGCGTAGCCATGAGCAGCCTTGGCATCATTGAATCTGTGGCACAGATCACTGTTAAATGTAAGGGAGCATGCTCATTCATTAATATAGCAAAGATAACCATTAGCCAAATCAATAATTTTGACTCTTTTTACTTTTTTTTTCATCATAACAGCTCTCCCCAAGCCTCCAGGCACCCCTGTAGTTACTGAAACCACTGCTACCAGTGTGACCATAACCTGGGACTCGGGCAACCCAGACCCAGTGACTTACTATATCATCCAGTATAGAGCCAAATCCCCAGAAAGCAAATATGAGACAGTGGAAGACATTACCACTACACGTTACAGCATCGGCGGGCTGCACCCCAACACAGAGTATGAAATCCGTGTCTCAGCCGTGAACACAATTGGTCAGGGTCCTTCCAGTGAGCCGGTGGAGACTCGGACAGGTGAGCAGGCCCCTGCCAGTCCACCACGGAACATCCAGGCCCAGATCATCTCTCAGAACACCATGATGGTGCGCTGGGAGGAGCCCGACGAGCCCAACGGACAGATCAAGGGCTACCGTGTATATTACACGATGGATGACTCCCAGCCCATGAGCCTTTGGCAGATCCATAATGTGCAGGACAGCATCATCACCACTATCCAGAGTCTGGTTCCTGAAGAGACGTATACCATCAAAGTGCTAGCGTTCACTTCTGTAGGGGATGGACCCTTTTCAGAGCCTGTCCATGTCAAAGTGCTACAAGGAGGTAAGATAAAAACCTTTGTACCTGAATATTTTTTCTTACAGTATGTGTAGAAATAGTAATTTTTCCACCAACATTTCATTATTTTCACTGACAAACATTTAGTTCCAGGATTCTATTGACTTGGGTAAAAGAAAAAGATCCTGGTAATCTGTGTAGTTTGTGTTTCCAGGGCACCTTGGTATTCCAAGAAATGGATTAAAATCAAGCTACTCACATATGGAGGAGTGATAATAAAAGCTTAAAACAATCTATTAGCCTTGCTTAAATTTGTTGACTTGCCTCACCAGGTAAATGATTAAAGATCTTGTGGTATAAGAGCAGCTAATGTTGGCAAGGAAAATAACCACATGTCAGACTTTTGCTTGGAATGTTACAAATAGATAAAAGAGGTACATCAACTACAAAGATTAGTAGCCCACAATCGGATCTCACCATGGAACATATTTTTCACCAATTATCAGCTATAAGTAAAATAATAATTCAATCTAATCTTTTGTCTCCTGATACCAAGTCTCATCGTGCTCATTGTGCTAGTGGCCATCAAACAAATATGCAGTTTTATTAGGAAATCACTGAAGAGGAAAAATAACTCCGCTGGCAACTTTGCTTTGCTCCCAGTGGTAATTGGATATGTCTTTGCTAATTTCGCATAACATGACTCACAACAATACCCTCTGCTGTGTTCTTCAGTTCCAGGTCAGCCATCCAAATTCCAGTTTGGCAGCGTGTCCGACACCAGCATAGAACTGACCTGGGACCTCGCCTATGAGAAAGAAGGAATTATAAATTACGAACTCCGCTACAGGGACAGTTTGGGCACCCAGGCAAGGATCATAGCATTTCCTTTTTTCAATATTAGCGTGTTTGGTATTAAAGGTTGTGCTTATCTCTCCCCTCACTCAATTTCTTTGCCATAATTATCACACCAAATCTCTTAATAACCTTTGTCAACAGATGAAGAAAATATTTGCACCCACATCTTCTTATGTGGTGGAAGGTCTCCGCCCAAACACAGAGTACCATTTCTCCCTGGCAGCCAACTCCAACAAAGGCATTGGCGCCTACACCAATGAAATATCCCAGAAGACCTTCCAAGCCAGTATGTAGCCATTATTACACTTTTCTTCACTTCTCTCTGTAGTTTAGGTAATAAAAGGAATGTACCGTAGAGGAGTTGATTTTTATTTAAAACAACAGCGCTAAAATTTAAGACTACCTCACACCTACATCTTTACATCTGAACCTTGACTGTTTTTCTCCCACACGATCAGCATCAAATGCAGATACAGAAATGATCTCCTTGAATTGTTGTTGAATTCCTTCTCAAATGTGTGGTTTGACTGTTTTTCACCTGCAGTGTAAAAATATGACTGTGTTTTTGTTACGTAAAGTGACTTTTACATCGTAAACAGTGTTGTGGAGGATTTAGATTGACTCACTTTTAGACAACGTGGATTGTTTTCATTTGGCTTTTACTTTGCCGGTTTTTGTGTGATGTACCCAACAAGCCGATCAAACTTCTGTAGAGATTTAAATATTAGTGAACTTCTTAACTTTCCTTTCACTCTGGTCTATGCTTCCTTTTCCTTTTCCACAGCAAGTGCACTTTCCTCCATGCGACAGAGACACAAAAAATGTCAACTCTCCTCCAAGACCACCAGGGCTCTCACAAAACCAATTTAGTTTTGGGCCACAACACCAAAAAACAATTTATCCCAGTGCATCTGCTGAATCATTTAAACGACATGACTAAAAATAAGAGCGGCAGTGTATCTTACAGGCATGCAAGATGTATGGGGAGTAACGTTACCCAAATTTCCAGCAATTACTAATAGAAATATATCATTCACCACTGTTAGTGGCTTCGTTTAAGAAGGATTACAAAGAATAAACCAGAAGACATTTGCTGGTACAGAGGAGAGCCATGGTGGTGGGAGCATTTTAACACATTTTCTGTTTCTACCAGTGCACCTTGTTGGAAGCACCCCCTCATCTGAGCCATGGGGGCTTTGGAACAACCACCTCACTTTTTTTTTTTTTTTTTGGCAGCAGAGCGAAACAGGCAGTGCCCAGTCACTACAGGGAGCAGTAGCTGCATGCAATATGCACTCCTGCCCACTGGGGGTGCTGATGAGAACATATCACCTGCTCTGTGTCCAGTCCAGGCATGAGATAGCTTTATGTTCACACGGCTTCATCTCCGTCTCTGTGCACATCATCACTCATCACTGTGTTAGCTGTTTCCTGAACCCCCACTCCTCTCTTTCCCCTAAATTCCCCCTCCTCTCAGACTGTTCTCTCTTTCCCTCTTGTTCTACTGCTCAGTGGAATAAAAGCTCTTTGGAATGGCTAAACTCCTCACTTTATGATCCTTTGCTTTTGTGTTGAATCTTTTCAGAAGGAGTTTTGAGTTAATAGTCGTTAAAATGCAGAATCTGATTTTTTTTTTTTTTTAGTCTTAACATCCATCAATATTTGACCATAAACAGATGTTTGCTGGGTTCATTAATATAAAATGACATGTCATAGATTAGTGTGTTATTGAAGATTTTGCTTTTCTATCTGTAACATTCCAGTTTTATGCTTCATGCTCTTAGTTTTTATTGCCCATTCAAACCCACACACACAGGTTTTTTTTCGTGGAATAATCATAGCCTGAGCCAGGCAAAACAAAAGTTTCCCACAGCACAATACATAATTTGATCTTTTGGCTGTTCTGAGGTAAGTCATTATGTGGTTGAGGGTTTCAGTCTGCCATAACCTCAGTGGCCTGTGTTTTTGACTTTTCTTCAGCGGCGAATTTTAATAGTGTTTTGTTGATTTCTGGACCCGTCTGTGTTGGGCTCTAATGATACAGCTGTGTGTTCAGAATTTAAAGCAAAAGTATTGCCTGGCAGACTGAAACACTTCTCCACAAATTTTAGAAGCCAGTCAGACGATGTGTTTCCTCGGTCTGCTTTTGTCTGTATTATATGTGGTACCAAATGTTTGCTGATGGTTGAAGTTTGTGCTAAGTCTAGGCAGCCAGGGGGCCAATGTCATGGGGTCTGCTGGGTGAAGAACTAAAAAAAGCACCTCAATGGATGTTGATTTGTTTCCTCAATAGAGCAACACACCAGCTTCAGAATGGCTTCTTGTGGTCATTAGTAAGAAGTCCAAATAATACACTGGCACCACAGTATGCCCCATTCAGAAACATGGCCTCCTGAGACATGCTGCTACAGTCAGACTAGGTGGAAAAACTGCTGTGAGCCCGTTCAGACGTGGACGGATTGGGTCCACGACTCGAGATTTGGGGAGACGCCCAGCATTTCCTGGTTATTGTACAAAATACGCTAGCATGCAGGAAGATGGACTCTGGGAGCGGGTGTTGAGGGACGGTAGGGTCCCAGAGTGGCAGATAAGAATCCCATTTCATAGCGTCAGAATTAATTTCACGCTTAGCGGTGAGCTATGAGAGAGGCCCCTGGATCGTTGGGCTTTGTTACACACCGAGATTATACCTCGAACCTGCCAGTAGCTAGTCAAATGCTATCTCACAAATTAAAGTGGCAGGTTCCAAATCCTCTGTGTTTAACCAAACAAGCAGTTTAGCCCCCCCTCGACCCCCCACGTGCCGTAGTTGCAGGAGGTTTTTAGCTTTATTGGAGGACTAGTGCGTGGGGCCACTCAGCATCAGGCAGGATTAATTCCATAATGATCTACAAATATGAACATCCTGCAGTCGGAAGCTTCTGATGAATTGAAACGTGCACGTGAGCTTATGCTTTGGTTGCACGTGCATTGGCCACGTATGGTGTATGAAGTGAAGTGTAGCTGCAGAGTATTCTCTGGTTTTATTGATCAAAAGGGACCAATTAAAAAAAGAAACAAAGAAAATTCTTGGCGTATCTCCCAAGAACTCCAAGTGGAATATTAGCTGACTTTCTTCTTTTGTGGATGTATAGTTCTACTATTCATAATCCCGTGGCTGGCCCTTCACGAGATGTGCACTTTTTTTAAAGCTGTGCCCCAGCCGGTCTTAAACTCTTATCAGGCGTGCCTGTGCCCTCTGATAGCCTGGCCCCTGTCAGATTCAGAGTCATCCCCACACCACAAAGACTGAGAACTGAACAATCATTCTTGACGTGGAGATTTTGCAAATAAGGAAGGAAGTTGAAGGCTTGAAATCCAGTAAGACCATAAGTAAATAAGCCCATTGGACACAGGGAAGGGTTTGGAAAGTGTGGCTGAGGTCCTGTCCTATTTGTTGTGTGCTGGAACTCTGAACCTTCAGCAGGAGGAGCCACATTCTCCACCTAAAATCCTGTTTGATTTCATTTTGTTTAGACAAAGCCACGACGCTATGAAACAGGGTTTATTTTAACTGATCATTAAGCGGGAGTTAAGCTTGTACGGATTAATGGCCCCAAGGTTTCCCCTCTCGCAGTCTGATGGACCCTCCGGCCCGAATATATATGAGTATGAAACAGCCATGGCTACAGCACAGAACCAACTCTCTCCCTCCCAGTAACCCCTTCAAAGAGATGGGTCAGAATTAGTGGGAAAGGTTTAAATTTGGTGCCTGAACTGACCTGTGGGTCAGATGTCAGATCTCCTGGCACGCTTCAGGGAGGGAAAGTGTTGCTGTTCACTGACCCCAAGCCAGTCAGGTGCTGGTGGTAAGAAAGTCTTTAAAATGTGTTTAGTGTGGGAGTCAGGTACGTATGAGGCAAGCGCTGCTTCTGATTTCTCTTTTGTTGGTGTGTTTTTATGTTAAAGCTTATTTTCTGTTCATGCTTCAGTTTGAATTCATGTTTTCTCATCAGTTGTCATTTTTAACGTCAACTGTTCATCGGTGGATTTTTTTTCCGAGTTGCCTGGATTACAGAGAAAATCATTTCCTGTAGCCACTTTCAGTTCATTATTTATTTATTTATTCTTTGGAATGATGTTTTGTTTTGTTTTTTTGTTTTTTTTTATCATTTTCCTCAGTTGCTGAATGTGGAATGAACTGATTTCTGGTGTTATTTTCATACTGTTTTGATTTTTTTTTAATTAATGTAATAATGAGCTGTGTCACTACATCAAGATGGAGGGAACATGTTAAAAAGCGATAGAAAAATAGGTTGTTTTATATGTATTAGAAGGAAAACCTTTTCCTCTCCTGGGCAGCATGCTCAAAATTAAAAGCAATAGGCACTTATTTTTTTACAAAAATAAAGGCTTTTGTTGGATTAAAATGGTAGAGGATATTACTGTAGGCTAAATAACATCTGTGGAACGTGACTGAAAATGTTAAACAGTAATTTTCAGCTGTGATCTGTCACAAACACGACGGCTATCGGGCCTCGGAACCAGTTGAATTTAAAAATTCTTTATTTTGAAAATATCATGTTGATGATGGTATGTTATTAATCCCTTTGAGGACAGCAGAGTGGCACCGTGATTGACATAATTGTTGAGACTCTGACAGAGAAAATGAAGGGTTTTCCACCCACAGGTGTCGTGGTTACCTTCACTTTTCACATGTTAAGGATCAAAGCCTTTAGGCTTAAACATGGAATGTGGTGCATTTAACCACATCCACCTAGCGCTGCTCTGTCCGACTTAATAACCAAGAATTAAATATTCTAATCAGGCAAATCATCCAGCATCCTCTACTGTAATTCACTGTAGGGTAAATTATGACTCTGGTTGTAATTTAAGATGGAGGCTGTAGTTTATTACTGCAATATTACGGCAAATTGTTATCGAGGAGAATTTCTTTTATTTTCCTGGCAAACGTCAGATGATGCCAGGTGAATTTCCTCCATAGCTGCAATAATTGACTGTCAAATATTAACAACCTGAAGCTGTTGCTGCGTGCAGAAATCTCTCACATCCGTCTGCGAGTTGCGCATTTATCCCCGGGTTCTGTGCGAGGCCAGCCATCTTGATTCATTATTACACCAGCTTGTGCCATCGTGTGTTTATGAGTTTTTCAGTTGACATTTGCCTGGTGGTTATATTTTTATTTTAAACACATTTGCTTCCTTTATTCAGCAGTCTTTTTTTAGTTTGAATTACTCTTATGTTTTTACCCTTTTATCATTTTCTTTATCTCTCCCATCTTTTAATTTTCAACCCTGCTCCCCCTCCCTTTCCCCGTCCTCCTCATTCCCCTACCCCCTTCCTCGCTGTCCTTTTCCACCTCGCCAGAGCCCTCAGCCCCCCCTCAAGACATTAAGTGCAGCAGCACCAGCTCTACCACCTTGCGGGTAAGTTGGCATCCGCCACCTTTGGAGAGTCAGAACGGAGCCCTGGTGGGCTATAGGGTGCACTACCAGGTGGTAGGCTCCTCAGAGGGCGACACCGTGGACGAGGAGTTCCTGCAGGAGGCCGCCACCTCTGCCAGCGATGCGCAGGTGGTGCTGCAGCGGCTGGAGAAGTGGACCCAGTACCGCATCTCTGTGTCTGCATCCACTGTGGTCGGGCCAGGCCCTGAGAGCGAGCCCCTGATCTGCCGCACCGATGAAGATGGTACAGTCCTCTTTTTTTGAATTCTAGATTACTTTCCATCCACAGTCGGGCAATGAAACATTTGGAGATACTTGGTCTAACATACTGACATATTTGCAATATGGAAGTAGTGTTTTAAAGAATTTTCCACAGTCAATAGTCCCTTTACCACCCAGATTAGCTCTAGAGCCACGTTGGCTGTTCCACTTACTGAAATCCTTCCTCAGCAAATAAGCATGAACAAACCTGGACCCACTTCTCTTCTTTTCATCTCTTCTTAACACTCCAAGCAAAAAGTCCTGTAGACATGAAATAAATGGTACAAATGTGCCCTACCAATCAACATTCTTCAGCACACAGCTCCGGCCCTTTCAGGGAACATTGAAAAGTCCTAAACCCCTGAGGAGGTACTTTTTCGATTATGATTGGGGTTGATTGGAAATTTTGGTAGTACCCACTCTTTAAATTAAATGTCTATGGAAAAAGGGGGTTAATGCTAATTTTCCTGCCATTGGCACATTCCCTTTGATATCCTGATGTTTATCTTGCCTGAAAAATTCAATATATGAAAACAAATAACAAAGAAAACATCAACTGATGTTTATACCAGTGATACGATTATCATCAGAGAAGTCATTGATCTTGTTGTAAAACCTCTGACCTATCTGCAATCAAACCCATCAAAACGTTTTTTTCCAAATAACATGAAAACAACAATGTCCCTTCTTCCGCAATTCTCTAAAATATTGGGGATATTACTCGCTGAACAATTGGATATTTTTATTGGTAAATATGAATTACTCTGTGAGCAGTATTCTGGGTGTAGGGGACACAGAACGACTACATGTGCTGTTATGGAGATGGTGGAAGAAATAACAAGGACAATTGAAAATGACAAGTATTCTGTTGGGATTTTTATTGATCTGCAGAAGTCTTTTAATATCACTGATCACAGTATACTATTGAGAAAAATGGAGAGGTATGGATTAGGAGGTGTAGCTTATTCTTGGCTGACAAGTTATTTGGAAGACAGAGAGCAATGTGTAGAAATCAGTAATACTATTTCACGGGGTCACCTGTGACGTACCCCAGGGATCTGTAATTGGTTGAAAACGTTCTTTGCTCTATATTTATGATATCTGTAATACTACAAAATTGTCAAAATTTATTATTTTTGCAGATGAAATTTGCAATGCTGAAATTAAGAGTGACAGATATAAAATTTTCATTCATGGTTATTAACCATGAATTAGTCTGGAAACCACATGTATATTATATCAAGGGAAATATTTCTAAGACAATAGCAATTTTGTACAAATCAAGAAACTTATTAAACCATAAGACCTTACATATTCACCCATACTTCCATATCTTACTGTGTTTAAGTCTGGGGATTGGGAAATAGAACGACTGTCAATGCCATAGTTCTCCTACAAAAACGAGCCATACGTATTATTAACAAAGCAGATTACTATGCACATACTCATACTCATACTCATACTCATGCTCGTATTCATACTCATTCAGTCATTATGGAATGACGCTAATACAAAATTAAGAACTTGTGGTACATTTTTGGTGTTCAAAAGAATGGTTAGTAAGGTTCTGCACTCTGGAACTACAAGAGTGCCTAATGTGCAAAAGACTTTTTGTTTATCTTTGTGTGTCTTGTGATTATGCTTCATTATTTTTGTACTTTGACTCTGTCAAGATACTATATGCTTTTTGTTTGTTTTTTGTTGTCTTTCCTTTCCTGTGAGGAGATATACATGTTGATGGGTGGCCTAATTTGAACCCGACAAATAGGACAGGCTTAAAAAGCATGCTTCAGCCTGTGCCTTTTCAGTCACTTCATAATGCTATGTTTGTAGTAATCATATTTGTTGTTACTACATGACTGAATAAAAACTTGGACTCTTCAAAGTGTTTAATCAATAAATTCATCCTGAAAATTTCCACCCAGTAGTCACACTTACACAGTTTCTGTGGTCAAAAATGTTGCACTAATTTATCTCCTAGGATTTCTACCATTTATGGAGAGGTTTATGATAAATGTCACATTCTATAATTAAAAAATAGCCTTTCGATTAGCCTTTCGCCAAATCCATGTCCAAATATGCTTAATTGCTTAGTAAAAATTTAGAAATACAAAATGCAAATAGTAAAATATCCATTAAAAATGGCATGAAGGACAGCAAAATAAATAAAACTGAGAAATAAACTAAATAAACTGACATGCGAATAAGATGTGAGAATGCCAAAACACACCTAAATCACTGACGGATGGCTGACATGGCCCTCTATCCTCCACCGTCCATGACGCATCCATTACCTGCAACACCTCCCTACGTCTGGAGGCGGGCCCGACATCCTCAGCGCGGCAGCTGAAGAGGTAAAAGCTGAGCCTGATAAGGTGGAGAAGATTTTCAGTAATAAACAAGATGGCTGTGTGACGCCGTGGACGACCTGGGAAATGAGCTTGTGATTTAGAGGGGGGGGGGTCGGCGGGTGAGGAGGAGAGGCACTTTTGCATGGGAAGAGTCCCGCTAATGGTACATTCATCTCGGAAAAAGCCGCCGCGTGGTTCGGCCTTCTGAAGGCACCTGTCGTTGTCCGCCGCGCAGACAGACGTGTCAGGCGCAAATGAAAAGGGGGGAAGACGAATGGCGCCCACGTTCCACTGGAGCCGAGCGCTGTGTGAACATCGGGGAGCCGCGCTGACGTTTTAACACGAAGCCAGTTCTGACATTTTCTTCTTCTTCATCTGCCCGCAGTTCCCGGGGCTCCTCCCAGGCGGGTGGAGGTGGAGATCCTCAACTCCACGGCCATAAAGGTGATGTGGCGGTCCCTGACGCCAGGCAAGCAGAACGGCCAGATCCGCGGCTACCAGGTCCACTACGTGCGCGTGGAGAACGGCGAGTCGCGGGGCCTGCCCCTCATCAAGGACGTCATGCTGGCCGACGCACAGGTGTGGCCATCTCGCATACTCCTCTTGGTTCAGTTGAGTTTTTGCCAAAGAAGCAGTGGGAGAGGGGCTACTTTTTGATTCCTCTAGATTCTGCTGAAACATTCTCTTCCTCCTGGGAAGAGCTGTAATCACAGCTTCCCTCTTGTGCGCTGTTTATTTGTCCAGACCCCTTCTTTACGGCAACATCTACCATGAAACCCTTTCTGTGGCTCTGCCCAACACAAAAACTCAAAGCAAATGCTGATTATAGGACCCTTTGCCTTCGGTAAAAAAAAGAAAAGAAAATTGGCACGAAAAAAGTTCTACTAAAAAAATCAGCTTCTGCTGACAGCTGCAATTGCAATGGAAGCCTTCACAATGGCCCCCTTTATTTGTTTTTTAGCATCCTGCTCACTTTTTTACGCAGCAGCACATGCCACACAAAATTATAGCTTTAAAGCAACACGGGTAACAACATTGAAAAGAATGCTGCTCTGTACAATTTTACATATTCTAGGAAATGAAGAAATTCATTTTTTCCAAGTGATTGAGGGTCTGTTGAAGCCTGCCCAGCATTTCCTGTATGTCGTGCACACTCCAGTGTGTGTGTTAATGTCAAGCCTTTAGAGTAAATTCCCTTAAATGACCCCTCTATTGAACACATTTCCAGCTAATGTCGCTAACTGCTGTACCAGTCAGGCAAACCCTGCTGCCTGTGCTGCTGCTAATAACATCTTTATCTAACTTCTGCCTCTCCTGGCCTCACAAAGCCCACTGACCTGTTTCATGCACATTGCTTCTAAACCTGCAATGCCCCTCATCTCTCTCTCAAACCTGTTTCTCTCCTGTCTTTATTGAAAAAAAAATCAAATAAAACAATCTTCCTTTCTCTCCTGCGCTCTCCTCTTTGGCTGGGGGGGTTAGTGGGAAACGGACGATACGGCCGAATATGTGAGTACAAGTTTCACCTGAGTGTGTTGTGAACCAGTGGGTATTGCATCAGTCGTGTTCATGCAAAGACCTTCAGTAAGGATTTTTCGGAAGTTCACAGACCATCCGAGTCTGTGTGAGCCATCATTTTATTTATGGCCAATGATGCAATATCCACTGCACTCTTTGCCCACTGTTTGTGTCATGCTGTGTGTTGCTGCAGTAGGTGTGTTCTTGCACTGTTTGTGTTTTCTTTTGTGTGTTTGTGTGATTTTTTTGTAATATTTACCAGTTTTAAATATATATATATATGCTGCAATTTTTGGACCTTCTCAATTGGAAAACAGTCCTTACAGCCTATTTAACTTTACTGACCTCTTCACCACCCCCCTGCCCGTTAAAAACCTCATTTCACGTTCGTTCAAACCCGTTCCCTTGAAAGATTCATTAGAATTGATCGGAAGCCTCTCTTTGAAGAGGACTCGCAGAAACCTAATGGCCAGGGTAAAAATGGCCAGCAAATGGGCAGGATGTATTCAGCAAGCATTCATCACCACGTTAAGGTCTTGTTTGGAAAAAGAACAAAGGGGGACAACTTCCATTTACATTCTAAATGTCTCTCCTACGCTGTTGCTGCTCTCACGGATTTAAATGGAATGATCTTCTGATACACAGGAGGAAATGTTAAGTTTAATGCATGCCTTGTAAAAAAAAAAAAATAAATAAATAAAGTACCAGGAAGTACTTTGCTTGTCTTCTGCTCAGGGGTGTATGTCCTGCATGAAATGGGGGGGTCAGATCATCATACATTTAAGGCACTTTTTAGACTTTTGGTCTTTTTTGTCCCCCCTCGTCCTCCTTTAGGAAATGGTCATCGGAGGTCTCAAGCCAGACACCACTTATTCCATCACGGTGGCTGCGTACACCACCAAAGGCGACGGCGCCCGCAGCAAACCCAAACTGGTGGTGACCAAAGGTGCAGGTCAGTGTGATGTTTGGAGTCTTTTCCCCACAGTAAAATGCAGTTTGTGGCCCAGAATATGGGTGTTTTTTGAGGCTGCATTTGTAACTTTTGCCGCGGAAGACTTTTGTATCTGGAGACGGTATGAATTATTTTGAGATTGCCACATTTCAGACAGATTATTATGGCTCCAGTATCCCTGTTGAGTCCTTTGTTTGAGCTTTAGGAGTGAAATACCAGAGGCTACTGTTTGCACGGTACGAAGCATGTTCTTCTTTTGAACTCTCTCCCTTGTTACCTCCGGTAGGCACACAAGTTTAACAAGACCACTTGAGCCTGTTTGGAAGCTAGCGGCATTAGCATGAACATGAGGACGCCTGCCTGCGAGTATGAAAGCCTTCTTCCAGAAAATTGAAGGCAGCAAGCCAATATAAAAGCACTGTGTTGTGTTAGCATCTGTGCCAGTCAGTACTGGGATGCCTCAAACATTCATGGGCGCAACTTCGTACTTTACCAGGCTGTGGTCTGTTATTATTCATTATGAACATGCATAATGTATGCTGCTCTGTAGCAATTTATAATCTAGTTATAATTTCTAGTTCTAATGATGACAGGAATATCAAGACTTATTTAATAATCACAGTCTAAAGTCTTTTGCCCCCAATTATAAGGTCAGATGTCAATACGACATATTTGCTGACTGCTTGCCGTTCCAAAATATATTATGTTTCTAAGAGCTGTGATGCATTATGATCATTTAATTGTAATCGTAATGCACGTGTCCACAGGGTGTTTGCAGGAAATCAGCGCATTATGGACAGACATAATTAATCACAAGCATATTATAAGTTAGCATTGTTTACTTTGTGAAGTATGAGGTTGAATCACTGCGAGAGCTGCGGAATGGTCTTTTAATAGGTACTAACATGCGCTACAAATCTTTTGATGATGAATATGCCAAACAACACTAATTGAAATCTGAAATATTTATGAATGCTTATAACTATTGGCACGCTGTTGGGAATTATTTATTTAGAATTCATTATAGGTGTTGGCATCATTATAGATTATGATGTTCAGAGAGCAGAGTCATTAGGTGTAAATGTGCATTATAGAAAGGCCTCCATATAAAGTCACATTAAAAAGGAATGCACTTTTTCCCTACTTAATAAGAAAACAATGTCAAAACAAAAGACTGCCACATTCAGATGAGAGGGAATTCTGTCACCTTGAGCTGCTTGTCAGGGCCGGCTGGCTGTTATTTCAGTGGCCTGTTTCCATCCCAGAGAGGCAGAACTGCCTTTTCTGTAATACAAATGTAAAGAAATATTTTTTTCCTGGGAGGCAATAAAAAGTGGAAAAAATGGGTTTGAGAAGTGGGAAGAGATTAAGCATTAGCAGTGTTTTTTTTCGATTTTTTCAAAGGTGTGTTGCATCGTGCAGTGAAGATTTGTCAACAGTTATGGAATATCGGGAAATGCTGTTTGTGTATGTTTGGGTATATTTGTGTGTGTGTGTGTGTATTTATGCATATATGGGGTCCTAAAATGGGGTTCTACTCCATGGTGTCCAACCCTCCAGTGGAGTTCAATCTTTGGACTCCACATGCTAACCCACTTATGCAACAGCTTTTAAACTCTTTTGCTGGGCAACTGCACTCAACGTGAGCAACTGCCTCCAGAAAATGGAGGTCTGACACTTGTTCTTTTTAAGAAGCATACAGTAATCCTAGAAAACACACAATGACAAGCGGAATATGTTTTTATGCCACTTAGTCCCAGGACACATAGTCTTCCAGACAGTAAAGAAAAAAAAGCTTCCCTTGGTATCAAAATATCCAAACAAATCTTTCTCAAGGGCTAAAAAACATGTTTAACTGGATTGCAAAAATCCAGAATTCATCCTGTGGCTAATGTAGATTTCTGACTGTGAACTTTTGCTACTCTTAAATAGAAAATACCAAAATAAATTATTACTTTTTTTAAAACATTATGCAGCACATGCCGTGTGAACCCATAACTCTGACATTTCACCATCCTGCATGAATACAATTTTCAAAGAAAATTCAAAAACAAAATGTGAAGACATACAGTTCTTTTAATAAATGTCATTCCCTTTACTCATCGTATTTGTGCATTTACATCTGTGACATTTATCCATCTGGCACTTGTAGATTCCCATCTCCTTTGCAGCACATGTGCAAAATTTTCTTCATGTGTAGCATGATTTAGATTATGATTGATACACTCTTTCCACCGGTTATATGGTGTGTGTTGGGCCAAGAGTGAATGTAATGTGCACAAGAGAGGCAGGAAGTGAGAAGGAGACCAGATTGGCCTTTGCTCAATCAGGCTGAGTGAGTGTCAACAGCTGGCTGTTAATACCGTGGCCTGATGGGAAACGTGCCACGAGACTCGCAAGGAGGGATTGTCCCAGGGTCAAACCTGAAATGGACACACAGAGAGTGGAAGATGGGGGCGGTGGAGTGAGAGAAAGACTGAGGAAAGAGGTTAGGAAATGAAAGGGAGGGCTTGGGTAGGCAGCATATACTGGGAGAAGAGGTTAGGGGGATTGTCTCCCCTTGATTGCTCCCATTCTCTCACACATACACACACATCTTGGTCCTCATATCCCCGTTGGGCCCTCTTTGCTGCAGATTGCTTCTTGTCCCCAGTCACCTTCCTCATCCACTCATTCATTCATTTTCACCCCCTTGCTGTGCCCTTGTTCTCCTTTTCATCGCCCTGTAGCACAACCTGTACCCCCCCCCCGCCCCACAGACACACGTAGCCCATCTCCACCCATCACCAGTGATCAGCTGTGTGACACTGGTAGTAGAAGCTTTAAATTCAGCTCAAAGACAAACATATTTTATAATTCAGGACCACAATGGTTGAGAAAACTTAGTTTTCTGAGTTGTCATCTTTACATATATTGTATTGATTAGCTTTTAAATGACACCAGAGCTACATTATGGAGCATTAATTTCATGCTGCACCCCCCCCTCCTGTCCATTAACAGAAAAGTTTCTGTCATCTAGCCGCCCTCCACCCACAAATAGCCAACTTTACTGAGAGAAAAGACCATTAGCTAACGGAAATGAACAATATAAGCAGAGGGAGACTGCACAGAGGGGATTGCATTTTGTTCGAGAATGTGAGTGTGTATGCATGTTGTGAGACTCAAATGAGCAATATATACCGTATATCAAGACCCATACACACAAACGCACACAAGAAGGCAAAATGAGAGTTTTCCCCTGAGATGGAGTACTTTGTCTCAGACTAATGCTGCTCTCTTCAAATTACTTAAAGTCCATACTGGGCAACAGGCCAGCAGTCTCTGTGAGCTGGTGCACTGGTGATGGAGCTGCAGGAAATCCACAGTCTTTGATACCAAACAAAAATGGGCTCAAGTGCAACCTGTCATTCAGAGACCAAACTTTGACTGCTTGAGATGTGGAAAGGAAAACAGAATTTCAATGTTATCATTTGCATTCAGCGTATTCAGCATTTTAATTGATGCTGAGATAGCGCATACCTGCCAGGACTAGGCAATTTGCAGCCGACCCACTTTGCCGACCCACTTGGCAAGCATATGGAATCAGGTTGACACAAAGATTACCATTCCTCTAACCATAGGAATTTATTGAAAATGTTGAATAATACAACATCTAACCTCTCAGTCTTTTGTGACAAAGGCAACGAGAATAAAGAAAGTCTGTAATAGTTGCCGCTGTGTTGTGTTTCTGAAACCACGCTGAGGTGGATCAAGGAGAGACGCACGCTTTAGCTGAGCCAAACTTTAAACTATTTGTGGGAAGTTGGGACTCGAGTGAGCATCTGCCACACTTTGAGCCAGAAGTTTCCCGTAGCTGTCAATCAAATGGATGAGGCCTTAAAAGCAGAGTTAAGACAAGTCATCCTTAACGGTAGCAAAAGTGGGCCAGCCTGAAGAATGGTGTCTAGACCCCCACTGAGGGTCATCTATTTTGCAACAAATAATGACACTGTCTGCTCAAAGTTGCACTGTTGACTTTTAGTGGTGCCTTGCAGCAAAGGAATGATTTAGGCTGGAGTCTACATGGATCATTTCTTTGGGTTGTGACTGTTGGAGTCATTAGTTTCTTCACCACTTAAGCCTTTAATCAAAATGTATTTTGTTACCCTATGGGGATATAAAAATTAAGCTGTTTTGTTTTCTTCTGTCCCTGCAGTTCCTGGTCCTCCCTATCTCTCGGTGGCTCAAGACTCAGAGACAACAGCTGTGGTTCGCTGGGACCCCCCAGATTTAACCAGTGGCATCGATCTGCAGGGCTACCGGCTGCAGTTTGGCAGAAAAGATGTTGCTCCTTTAGCCACTCTGGAATTTGCCCCTCAAGAAAGACAGTACTCTGTGAACAGCATTCACAGAGGGGCCATGTATGTCTTTAAAATTTCAGCCAAAAGCAGGAGGGGCTTTGGGGAGGAAGCCACGGTGGAGCTCAGTGTGCCTGAGAATACACCAGGAGGATACCCTCAAATGAATGAGGGCTCCAATGTGACCTGCTGCTCGGTGCAGTTGTCCTGGAATCCGCCTGTACTGGCGGAAAGAAATGGGGTAATCACAGAGTACACCTTGGCCTATAAAGAAGCCGGAACCGGAGGAGCGCCACGGGAGCTCCGCTTGCCCCCCAACCAGTCCAGCTACGTGCTCAACAGCCTTAAACCCAACTCAGCATACGATGTGAAAATTCGCGCACACACCAGCATAGGTCCAGGGCCCTACAGCCCACCTATCCAGTATCGGACAATGGCCTTTGATCCAACAGGTATGGCTTATGTATTTCTTCCCCAGCCTGGTTGGCCGGGGGTTGGACATTGCTCTGCAACAGCACAAAATTGAAAACTGCCCCACCCCTTCCTCCAACCTCCTCCACTTCTCAAGAACAAAAAAGATTTGTATTAAATGTGTTTGCTGTGGGATACTCACCTCACTTACACCAACAAGGTAAAACTCAAGTCAGTAAGTTTAAAGTCAGTCATTTGAGTAAGTGGAGAACACCCTAGATCTCCAAGGTAAGTGCTGATTGGCCAGACACTCCTTTCAGTCATGCTTGCTACCCAAGCACAGTCACACAGCGAATGCCATCTCACATCCCCAGTGTTCAGACAAGGTAGGACCGCTGTCAAACCCACTAAGTGTTTGGACTATTTAAGATGACATAGGGCAATTTTATTACTTTTGATTTTTTAATTGTTTTGAGAAATGCCTTCTCTCTGCACCCCCTTCTTGTCCAACTGCTCCATCCCCCCCTCCCTAAATAGGGCAAACTTGTGGCATGGCATCACCCTGATGCACTGCTGCTGACTGTTGGCATGCTGTTTTTGGGCCCTGTCTCTGTGCCCTCCTGGCAGCCCACTGGTAGCACCAACCCAGACTCGGCAGTGTAGGAATTGTCACTCAGTCCTTAATCCTTGACTGGATTTGTTTTCAAAGATAGCTTGAGCCGGGTTGGCACTACCCAGAAGGCTTAGCCAGTGGACACACCCTTGTGTCGCGTGGGTTTCGTTCAGTCCTTTTCATCAGTCCTATGTGCCATGTGTCTTAACCAGTGGTATTGCCTCTCTCACAGCCAGTCACAGCTCACCTTTACACTCACTCTCCAACCCAGAGGAACGTTGCAGAGAAACATATTTTGTATTTTTGCACCGATCTCACTGCCTGTTTAGTTTGCTAATGCACTTTTTTGTTTTATTGCTTTTTCTCCCACTTGTCCGCTCAACAGATGTTCCAAAGAATTTCACAGTCAAGTGGGCAACCAAGACCACCGTGGTTATTGCATGGAAGTACAATCAAAGGTCCCCATTCAACTGCACAGTGAGTTTAGAACTTACCAGTGTAGAAGTGGCTCTTCATCCATCCTCGAAATAACTCACGTGACTTACGGGTTCTCTGTTAAACTAGATTGAGTACAACCGTCAGAAAATGGTCATCGATGCCAAAAAGATGAGGGTCCTAATCAACGGACTGAAACACAATACCAGTTATAACTTTACCGTGACCTGTCAGGAAAGTACGGATGGCGGCCCAAGACACCGCGTGACTGCCAAGACTGCACCTTTCATAGTGCTCAAAAAGCCCAAGCTGGACCCTTACACTAAATCAGACAACATGATCACCATGTCCTTCTCACCTGTAGATGTCAAGGATGCCAGGTGAGGATGGCCTGCTGGACGGCCCTGAACAACATAAAATGTACCTAATATTTATAAATGTTTACATTTGGTGATCTGTTTGGCTCCTGTGTTTCCAGGAACTTCTATGTAGTAGGCGTACCTCTAAAGGGGAGGCCAGGAACTATAAAGAACCTCATCAACCCTGATGAGATGGACATGGAAGAGGTACACTATGTGAAAAGAAAGCATGCAAAACATGTTTTAGACATGTTACAGACGCGTACTTGTCACCTATGATAAAATCACCCCTACAGCGTGCAGAGGACGTCATTAAAAGACTACTCTGGCCTTCTTTCTTCCTCCTGGTGGCTAACTTGAATACCAGATCCGCCACATCTGTCTCTACTGGATTGAGCATTTCACATATTCCCCCTGTGTGGCAGTTGCCCGTCTCTTTAGTTAAATGATAAATGAATAGGGTTGTATTCCTCTACCGGGGTCACATGGGACAGTCTACACACTTATCAAATTTTCACCTGCAGGCGGTTTAACATTGACTTAAAGCTACATTGACTTAAAGCTACATTGTTTCATTTGGCCGGGGTAAAAGACGGTGCTTAAGATTGAAAACGAAATGTCAAAGTAAGCCTTTTTCTGCCCTCAGCTGTTAAGAGATGTGACTCCAAAGCGCCGTTCACGCCGACAGCTGGCTCAGCTGGACCAGATGAGCCCTTACATCATCGCCTGTTTCAAGCAGCTGCCGTCCAGCTTCACGGTGGGAAGTGACCATAGCTATACCAACTGTGAGAACAAACCCCTTGAACCAGGTCGGGAGTATGTCTTCTTCCTGCTGGCTGAACTCAGCACTGCCACAGGGGTGAGTCAAACGTGGGCTACGCAGTTCAGGGTTTTCATCAGAGCATTCTTTTTCACCAAAGTCACGCTGTATGTTTATTTATCTTTCTGTGGGATTTCTTCTTCACAGAAAATGTTTGCCACCAGCGAGTACACTGACACAGTGAAGGCCCCAGAGCTTGTGGTTGACCCCCTACCAATAGAGACGGGTGACGGGCTCATATGGGTGGTAGGCCCGGTCCTGGCTGTGGTCTTCATCATCTGTATCGTGATCGCCATTCTCTTATATAAAAAGTGAGTTAGTTTGGGATTTCTGTTATCTGTTATCATATTGTTTGTTTGAGGACAACATTGTTTCTGTTTTCCAACTTCAAATGACAGAAAATTAGACTGTAATCATCACGCTCATGATGATTGCATCAGAGATGTGTACACCTTCAATGGTTGTATGTTAGAAATGCATGAATAAAAAATGTATTTGTCACAGTCCAAAACTTTGATCACCAAACCAAAGGGCAGGTGCAGAATCAAGAACTTAAGTATAGGCCCAACACAACCCCTTTTCTTAAGTTTCAAAATTTCTTAATAGAGATTTATAGGGGCATTTATGGGGCATTATCTTCATTTGACATGAATACTAAAAGGAAAAAATTAGGCCAATTTTCATGATTACTTAGAAACAGGCTGCTTAAATTGCTTAAATTTAAATTAAAATCACCTCAATGTCTTACATGTTTGAAACACGTATCTTCTTTGCACAAAGAGGCAGGGAATAGTCAGCCACTCCCACTGTACCAACCAATGGTCTAAAGTGTTAGTGTTCTATGACCAGAACAGATCCTTCCAGTACTAGTATAATCCACTCATATAATAAATATCCTCTCACTAATACAGTTCACTATTATATTGCATATAGTTTTATTACTTTTTGTAAATTAGGATAAATGTGCTGATATTAATTTTTTTTCAGGCTAGCAGCACCTGAAAGATTCTCTCCCTATTTGCAGTTGAACCAACTGAATTGAGCTGTTGGGAAAAATAATTGCATGTTGTGGAGCATGCTTGAAAAGAGAGTGTTTTTATTTCATTTATATGATATTTTGTACCCTCAGCAGCATGATATTGCATGTAAATCCAAAAGGGTTTTTTTTCTTATGGAAAACGATGGGTCTGGGAAATGAGGAGGTTTGAGAAAGGAGAGAAGGAGTGCTCTGAGATGGTGCTCCATGATGGCACTGGTCCATGTTATCAAAAGAAAAAGAGAACATGGTACTTGAAATCTCGTTATATGTTTTCTTAATGTTTTCACTATTGAAAACACAAATATTGAGGAATCCTGTGTTAGGATACTCTCTTTTCCACCATGTTTAAATGGAGAATTGACCATTCTTTAGCACCTGAGGCTTTGGTTTAGACAGCAGTCAGGGAGCAGTGGCGGTCACGGATATGAGGGAAGATGAGACAAGTGCATCTTTCTACTGTCAGATGATCCCCGACTATCTGACCTTGCCTTATCTCCATCTTGGTGGTTAGGGAGAGTAACACCTCTCCTTGGATCTCTCTTTTTTTCTCTTTTCTCCCTTCTCTTTCTCTGCTCCCTCTGCCATATCTCTGACCCATCCTCCTCCCCAGTGAATAGTGTTTCCCGTGTCTGCCCTTGGCCCTGACATTACCCTCTCCCATCTGTGTCTACACCCTCCTGCACAAACATCAACGCACGCATACAACATATTGACACACACACACACAAAAACACAGGTTCACAGTTGTGCTCACCTATATTCATGTTTGACTTGATAGTTTCTCACACACTGATATATGTTCATACATGCACACCCCACTTTTAGATGCACATGAGCTTTGTCTGGTGTGCCCAGCAGTGACCCCTGTGAATTTCGGACTGTTCACTATTGATTTGTCTCTCTTCTTGCCTCCCACTTCTCCCCTTTTCTCCTTTTGTGCTCTGTTTTGCCATCTTTATACATTTATTTGACTTCTTATTGCTTTCTCTGGAAACAGCAAACCTGACAGGTAAGGTTTAGCTGTACTCATTGCATTTACAGGGCAAGTGAAAGTAGCCTGACTCAGCAAAACAGATGTTTGTAATTAGTGGTTTTTGTGTGTGTGTGTGGGTGTGTGTGTGGTGTGTGTGTGTGCTTTCTGGAATTCTCAACCCCTCACCCCGGTCCCTGTGTACTAAATGTAATTTTGTTTTTCTTGTCTCCTGGTTGCTCTCTAGTCGCAAAAGAAAAGAGTCGGAGCCTCGGACAAAGTGCATGCTGAACAACGCAGACATCACACCCCATCACCCTACGGACCCTGTGGAGATGAGACGCATCAACTTCCAAACTCCAGGTGAAGGGACACGCATTCACAATATTGGAAGTGACCACACAACACACACTTTTTGCAGTTGAAAATAAAAGCTTTGAAAGAGGAAGTTTCCTTGACTGCAGTATTGACTGCAAAGGGCATCGAAGAGTGGCCTGACATTATGTCATGCTGTATGGCTTGATGCATGTCGTTAACATTATGGAATCATTGAGTATTTATGGTGTGTGTCATTGTTAATGTCTTTATCATGACAGTTTTGCATCAATCACAGTAACGACTTTGCTACAACAACCTCGCACAGACAAAGACAACATGACTTGTCAACCAGATGTAGAGGATGATTTCATATCCCAATCAAAAACCTAATTTACCACCATTATTAAGATCATTGACAAATTATGACCTACTTAATTCAAATGTCAGTTTAATGATCAGTCTGAATTCTTGTACAGTAGATTAGGCGAATCACTCTTAAACTATTCACACATCAATTCATTGTTCTGCCAATCCATTTAGCCATTTCAAGTGACATTTATTGTATAAATTGATCGCATATTTCTCATATTTAAATGAAAAAATGTATTTTACCGCATGGTATTTTGCAGTAATGTAATAAACTGCATAAAATCCTTGTTTTAGGAATCCACACAACTGCAGACAAAGTTTGTTTCAATGAATTATGCAAGAGATATACATGTGTACTTGAACACGCACAGATTATGTTCATGACATTCTTCTGGCTTATTATTTGTCAATATGACCACATATTGATGCTTTCCGTCACTTGAAGGGACGTGCGGTCATTTGTATTCAGAGCGTATTTGGAGTGTTTACCCGTTAGATTAAAATCCTATTCTGAAGTTCTCCTCTTTTCAATTTGGTGTTCATCCAAGCTAAAGCTCGGATTTAACAACAGCAAATTGGCTCTCATGCACTCGTATTTTTCAGGACTCCATTTCAGACCCGGTCAGTCTTTCTGTGCTGTGAATACCGAGGACGTGCACGGCATCTTTGTCAGCCGTCTTTGCTAGGCACCATTTGACAGTAATTATTTTTGATTACATGCTATTTGTACAGTTAGAGGAAAAATAATTGTGTAAATGTGTAAAGAGTGTCTGGTTCGTCTGGAGTTAGCCCAGCAGTATTCCACTTGATGGATTATTGAATGGATTTATTTGTATTATCTCCTCATGCTGTTATTTTGACAGAGGAGCGGAACATGCACTTTATTGTGAAAGCACTGTTGTCACATGCTAAAGCAAATGTCAGGAAAAGAGCAAATCCTCAAGAGGCGGAGTAAATATACAGGGTTTTTTTTCCTTGCGTTCTCTCTTTTTTTCCATCACAGGCTCCCCTCCTGTCTGCCTGTCTGCTAGCCTAGTTGTCTCTCCACCATCTGTCATCCACAGCTCCATCAAAGGCTCCGATTTCAAAATGGAGCATTTCTTTCAGCATTTGTGTCTTGGTTTAAAAAAAAAAGAGACATTTTCACATTAGAGAAGAGAAATATGAGAGCAGGAGGATATGCAGAGAAATGAGGAGCAGCGGGAGCAGGAGATGGACTGTTATCTGTACCTGTTTGACCCCAAAAATGATCTGCATTTGGCCAGAATACTGAGCTGCCCTGGTCTATAATCACTACATTATCTTTACTATAACTGTTCTTTTAGAAGCACTTTTCCCTCAAACATTATGTTCAGAGCCTCAAAATCTGAGGCCGCAGTCACTGTTTGAAGTGTGAAAAATGGCATTATTGTCCCTGGTCCACCTGTATCTGACTGCATGCTGCCCTCCTTGGGTTGAAAGATGATTTTGTGCTCAAGACAATCTAAGTGGACTTGCTGTGCTTCATTCAGAGGAACTCCACCAATTAAGGATGTAATAATGCTAACAGCGGTGGCCCGGAGGGCTGGAAGTACCTGGAGCAGCAGTGGATTTGGAAGGTGAATTGGGATTCTGAGTCCTCTCTGCTGGTACGATGATCACTGCCCTTCCTGCTGTTTGTCTCAAGGACTTCCAGCACCTTCCTTTCTTAAACGACGGCAGCATTTGTTTGTTTGGTCGCACGCAGAGAACGAGTGTCCGTCGCTGTGTGGAACTGGGTGAAGTTGTTATGTGCACACTCTGGGAGTTTAATTTGAATGGACATTTTAGCCCAATTAAGTGGGTCGGTGAGCATTTGTGAACATCCCCATCACCTAATGGCAACCATTGTTCAAACGAGCATGCTCACAGCGCACTAATGCTCGGCTCCAGCCCAGCAGTGCATATGCCACATCAGCAGTGTGCGCTCGCTGACCTCGAGTGGTGCACAACACAGAAAAAAAAAAGTAAGAAAAAAAGAGTATGATTTGATGAGGTCCCCTTAAAGGACGGGCTAATGCGTGTGGTCGAGTGTGTGTGGTGTGCATTTGTGCTTTGGGTCATATGACATAACCCTTTAACTACTTGAGAAGCATATTGGCACATTTTGTCATTATCTTCATTGGCGCCTGAGGGTTAATTGGCAAATGGGGCCAAACTAATGAAGCAGCACAACTCATTTTAAATCTACAGTATGTCCAATCACGCCCCCCCCACCCCAGTCCTTTCTTCAGAATCAATCTCTCCTACTGATCAGGCAAAAAGGAAATCTCTTGTTCCCGGTGTAGCGCGCCGCTGACACGTTTCCAGTTCTACACCATCTCCGCCCGTGTGCCCTTTGCGGCTCTCTCGCACCTCGCGCCCCATTAATTCTGTCTGATCAGCACACTTCCACGTGTGAGTGTGTCGATTCGCTCACACGTAACGGCAGCCCACGCCCTTCTGCCGCTCCCACTTACAACTGTAACAGTTGTGGTCCGGCCCACCCGCCAACACGTATGGCGGCGGTATGACACCAGCGTACTCAGACACGCTCTCCCCGCTGCGCTGAGTGACGTCTGGAGACGGCGGATCAGATCACCCCCTGCCAGGTTTAATTAGTCATTGTCACAAATCAATTATGAGGGTGGGGGAGCTTTAACGTCTTCATTCCTCGCCACTTATTTGGCACCTCTGGCCTGCCGTCCTCTCACAGATGGTAAACCCAGTGAAGCAGCCGAGCTGATCAGATAAAAAAATTAGAAGGAGAATGAAATGTCTAATTTTGAGCAACTGTCTTTTCATGTAAGTGATAAAAATAGTCTTCAGTCTTGCCGTTCTAGTTCTGTTATTACCACACATGCAATCACAGATGTAGAAAGACTCAATATTCCAACTCCTGGATTTTATATAGAGGAGTCAGAGAGAGCTGTTAAAAGATTCTTACTGGGCAGATTTTCCCATCAACCTATTTCCAGGACAGATATGTGGTTGATGTTGGAACAGATGGCTCATTTTTTGTTTAATAGCCACGGAGACGCAGCAGAATCTGGACAGGATCGCTGGCTGCGGCCTCAGAAAGCTCTCCTGGAGCAGATAAGACCATCAGCGCTCCTCCGGCTCCTATCAGCGCCTGCTCCAGGGCTGTCAGGGAAGAATGTGGACACATTTCCACACCTTTCACTCCCAAAGCTTGAGCAACAAACTGCAGACAAAGGAGACATTTAGAGTTGGTTTTCACCAGGAAATCCAAGCTCTTTTTTTTTTTAACCCGTTCTCTTTCCTGTCGGTGGCCCCTTCTCGCTGCTGCTCATGCAGACTTCAGGATGAACGCACGCTTTCCACGCCGTCCACAGTCAAAGATTAGTAGGATTCAGATTTACTTGGGCTGAAATTCCGATTTGTATTTTGATTTTTGTGTGTTCTGTTGGTCTGTCCTCACTGTGAAACATTCCTCTCATTCTGATTTTCGCTGTTGTGCTGCAGTCTTTAAATGATCTCTGCTGTCCCCTACAGATTCGGGTCTAAGCAGCCCTCAGAGTGACGCAGAATTTGTCTCTGAAAGTTAGTTCCCGTAGTTCTGGCATCAGCATGGCTTGCCTCCCTTCACCAATTAAACTCTTTTACACACTGTGAAGCTAAAGTCCAGTGCTAACAAAATTGATGCTGGTTTGGTTTGGCACTGGGCTGTTTAGCTGCTGTGTTTCTGTGATAATTAATGTGTCACAATATTCATTCAGGCTTTATGACTGCGCATTAATCCAACATGCATAAATAACCCGTTTGATCATGGTATTCATGCTACTCATGCTATTGTGGAGATGATTGAGAATTGATTAATTATTGTAATTTTTTTGTTTTTCAGAACTACAACTCTCTTTATTTCTTTCTCTCTCTCTCTCTCCCTCTCCATCTCTCTCTCTCTCTCTCTTTTCCAAATGTCCTCCATTCTCCTTCCCTCTCCTTCACCAGCACTGCTCCATTTCCATTCTGAAGTAACGGGCTCCTTTCTGTGCTACGAGATAACGAGCAGAATTAATTAAAGCAGCCGCAAACAATGGCTCGACATTTGATACTCCGCCCCACCTCTGCTGACTGCATAAGAATCATCCAAGGGAGAGAGGAAAAAAAAAAGACTACCCCGCTCCTCCCTTTTCCTCGCTTTATTTCCTCCGCGCCCATTTTCATACGAGCATATGCGGGCATCGTAAACAGGCTTTTGGGTAGAGGGGACGCCTCGTTTTATAGAGAGTTAACGCCACATTGCTCAGGCACGGGGACACGGATGGCTAGATTTCAAATGTGCAATTAGATGCTGGTTTTATTGCTCCGGCGTTCATTGATCACGTTCCTGATCAGAGCGCAGGAGAGGGTGATGGGTAGGACGCCTACAGGGGGGTGCGCGGTGTTTTGAAGAGGAAGATGAGGGCTTTGGCAGGGAGAGAGCAGAGAAATAACAACAGTCTGTCCTTGGACGACTTTGCTGGAGTACGAGATACAGCAAAGCTGGGCTTTGGAAATAAATACAGGAACAAATCAGACACAGTGGACTTGATGGTGCTGAGAATCAGAGAGGCTGGGGGAAAAAATCTGATAACATAGCCAGTCAATCTGGCAGTCGCAGATCGAATGGATTTGCACTTTTAGGTAGTAAAAAAAACATTTAAGCTTTCTCACGCATTAGAGTAAAGTAAACTGTTGCACGTCTAACCTTAAAATATCTCGCTGGCAGTGTGTCCCGCTTTATCTGGACGAATGTGTAAATATTATTCCCTCCTCCATCTCCCCAACCTGTAGCCAGTGTTTAAACATGCAGACGGTGAAGTGGGCAGTAAAAACAAACTGAAAGGAACTGATGGAGTTTGGGGATGACAGGAGCTCACAGAGACAGTAGTGAAGTTATCCTCATCTGGAAGCTGTATACACACACACGCACGCACACACGCACACACACACAGCACTCTTTCATCCCGCCCTCCTCTCCTCTCAAGGAGAAGCACGGGCTCATTTGCATACACATCTAGTCACACCTTCTGATTTTTCTTTTAAAGCCTCGGCAGACAGAAAGCGAGACATCCTTCCTGTCCGTCTCCGTGCGTATCCTCAGCTGGAGGCGACGTCAAAGTCCGGGTTCTTCCGTCAGCAAAGCAGTGCGTCCGTGCTGGCGCATCGAGAGTCGTCTCCTCATTATATGCGTTGTAATCGGTAGTAATCTTCATGTAATTGACGCTGCAGCTTTGTTCCCTCAGTGTTGGTAAATTACCATTACTAATGAAGACTGTCAGTACAAAGGGCTGGGTCCCCCCGAAGCTCAACAAAAGCAGGCAAAACATTCATGACCCCCTTGACATTGGAGGGAATGTTTGAAGCATTTTGAAAGGGGGGGGAATTAAGGCTGGTTAATGTGATTATGCTTCTTAAGCCTCTCTTACGTCTCTTTTTTGCAACAAGATTTCATCATATCGTCGTCTTTCGACCTCGTGACTCGGCGGGGGTAAAAAAAATATGCTAAAGCCTTAAGTGTTGCCAGTGAGCTCGCAGGAACGTAGCTGCGATCTATGGCTGCTTCATATTCCATTACATGGCCCCAGCATTATGTTCATAAATGGATTAGTGAGTGGACTGCACAGCAGTGCAGATAATATTGTGGCAACAGCAATGCAATATTCAGTGGATATTGGAGCAAGGCAAAGAAATAATAAGTCTCGCTATTTTTGCCGATCAGGAAACTAGCTCTCCCTCAGAACCACTTGGGATGTATGGAAGAATGATTTGGGAGTGGAAAAATGTTGGATATGAACCCCGCACTGGCTCTCTGTGTGATTTTGGAGGGTCTTAAAGTTCCGTTTTGAGGAAACCAACAGATGGAGGAGGTGGTGGGAGAACTGGCAGGCTGGAATGGAGCAGCTCACACTGTCACTCAACATCACTCACACTCCTAAACCCCCTTTATTCCCCTCCCTGTGAGCCCCCTCCAGGTCAGGGCTCCTTGAATAAATACCTTTCTCTGAAGCAGTCAGGCCAGTCTAAACTTTCAACGTTTCAACTTTCCAACAACGCTGCATAGCTGGAGCTTTAGAGATTAAGAATAGAGCAGGACTAGGCCTGTGGGACATTTCACCCAATTGAAAAACGCTTTTGACGCTCCTCTCTCATCCTTTTCTTTGATTGAGGGCACTTCTGCATATAATAAAGCTCAAATGTTGAGAGAAATGATCAATTGGATGCTGTTCGGGCAGAGGTAATGAAAGAACGAGGACTTTACAGAGGAACTTAACAGACCTGCCTGGAGTAAAACCATTGTGAAAGACATGTTTCAGGTCAAAGTTTCATCACCCGGGACTGAATTTGCTTCAGCATCACGAGGAGTCCAGCTAGCTTGACTAGTCTCTAAATCATTGTGTTCCTTGATTTGTTTTTGATTTTTACTGAATATATCACAAATTCTTAATCATTCAAAAATATAAGTGATTTGATTCAGATTTAACCTCTGTCTTGGTTTAACAACCAACACAACATCCTTCTGTTGCAGACGCACACTGCAAAATTCTTTGAGCTCTGGCCTGGTTCAGTCAAGTGTTTGTAACATCACTGTTTTTTCTTTGTGTGTGAAATTCACTGTGTTGTGCACAAGCTTCCCAAGCACCAAAGCTCTGGTTCTGTTGCTATATTAGCAGCAGACCCCCAACTGTCGGTGTTTTTGAGTTTGTTATCTGTTTTGCTAAAGGCCTTTCTTCCCTTTCCTCCCCTGGGTGGATCTTTTTTGTTTTGTTTGATGAGCAGGTATGATGAATCACCCCCCTATCCCCATCTCCGAGCTGGCCGAGCACACGGAGCTCCTCAAGGCCAACGACAATCTGAAGCTCTCGCAGGAATATGAGGTGAGTGGGACAAAGGTTCAAAGGTCAAAGGGTTCTGCTGCAGGGGTATTGATTTCTGTCCGATTGCATTTTCATTGGGAGCGCCTGCTCTCCCTCAGGGGAAATGTCTGTTTCTTTTCCTTCAAGTCTTTTCTTTGGACTTGTTGACAACATTAGAGGTTAGACCTGCCACTCAATGGCGGTTCTTGGCCACGGATTTCCTGGCAGTGCAGTGACAGTGTCATTTTTCAGCTTTATGAAATTCCCTTCAGATATTGTTAAAACTCGCCAACTCTGACATGCAAATTACAATTAAAACAAAGAGAAGCCCTCAGAGACCTCAATCAAATCATTGCATTCCCTCTTCAACTTAGGAGGGAATGGGGCCCATCTGACCTGGAGCACCCCCTGCAGTTTATCCAGTGACGTAGCAAATGAGGAAATACTTAGATATATATATATATATATATAGACCTAGGTTAGCGCAAAAGCCCAGTTATTAAATGAAAAAAGCGCAAAAGCCCATGCTTTAGGATGGTGCACCCAGGCAACATTAATGGCCACCACTGCACATGACAGGAAGTTATAGTTTCACAATGTTGCAAATAAGTTCCCATGAATTTTGAATTAACCTTAGTGTGTGTATGTACATGTCTATGTTATAGAGTGAGGAAGAAAATACACATTTCAGTAGCAAAGTGGGGGCATTTGGTTTTTTTTAGTCTCAGGTTAGGGTTAAAATTGTAGTTTTAATGGTTAGAGTGGGGGATGTATTACATCTATGAAAGTGCAAGGATGAGTAGGATGAGTGTGTGATTTCTTTTGAATGCTAGAGAGTGAGGACCAAATTCCAAATTTATTACAAATTGAGGTCATATTTAGGAAGTGAGGACATTTTCGTTGGTCCCCACTGAGGCTGTTTGAGAATTTTAAGGCAGGATTTCAAAGCAAGTCCTCACAACAATAGAAGTGTGTGTGTGAGTGTAGATGGGTTAAGAGCTGTCTGAGATCAGTCCACAGTGTAATAGATGACACCAGAGTTGATTAGAAATCAGGAATGCTGAATCAGCTCTTGTTTGCATAGAAGCAATATTCCCTCCCCGCCACCCCTAAATCACGGCGCCCATCGCTTCGCTGCACGCCGGCATTGTAGAGAGCAGGTACAGCAGCTCAGATTGCTGTCATTGTGCCTGCCGGTGATTGTTGGAGGATAATGACTTTTCATAGTGATCCAGCATTCCTTTGCTATCAATTATTCATAAATCCACATCCGGGCTGCGTACCAAATGGACAAGCTTGTTCCATTTGTGGGGAAGAGAGATGAGAGACGTGAAGCCAAAGTTGACACTTCGCTACAACAACAACTTCTAATTACTTGGCCTAAAGAGAGCATTAAACTGCCGGCTCGCCTCCTCTCCCACTCCGTCTTCTTCACTCCCTTGCCGTCACCGCCTTCCTTTCCCTCGGCCGCCCCTCCAAAAAAATAAATAAATAAATGACCAAATTAAATAGAGAAGTGTAATTTTAATTTTGTTATTTTCTTGATGAATGGCTGCTCGTCCGAGCGCTCCCCGGCTCGCCAAGCGTGGCTCGACGGGCCTTTGACTGATTGGTTTTTAGCCGAGTGGGATGTAAGCAGAGAGAGGGGGAAAAAAAAAAAGAAAGAAGCAGAGGGGAGAGAGATGAGGTACGGAGGCCGGGGTTAATGATGAAATTATAGTTGAGGGAGGTGAGGGAGAGCAGGGCGCGTCAGCTGAAGTGAGGAGATAAAGAGGAGATGATCTGACACCTAAATGGCAGCGAAAAGGCTGACTTTACCAGAAGAAACACACACACAGCACAACTGGCTGAGAGTCAGAAGGTTCAGGGTTCAGTTCCTACTTTGGTCCCCACACAGGTTTTCTCCTCCCACAGTCCCAAAACAAGAATGTCTGGCTGATTGGACACTCTGAATTGCCATATTTGAAGTATCTGGATTTAGTCATAATTCTGGCAGAAGACCCAAATCTCTGGACTATGAATGCACATGCACACACCCACATGTGTGCATGTGCATTCATAGTCCAGAGAGAAAATGAAAAATAAAGTGTGATTGCCTAAGACCGGGGTGTGAATATCAGAGAGGAGATAACAAATCGATAAGCAGAGAAAGAAATGAGGACAAAACCAGAGGCTTTCTCTGGAGGGTGGAAAGATGCAGATAAGGACAACACCAAGAGCACAGACGAGTAAACTGAAACGGAAATGGAGAGAGATTAAAACAGAGGAAGTCTGTGATTGCTGTGACAATTGCATGGAGATTGTTAGATGGTGTTTCCAGCTGGACTTCGTTCAGCCCCCCCCCCAAGGCCCCCCCCACACACACCTGTGCACCCGGAGCTCGACTGCAAATATTTTTCAATCCTGCGTCTCAGGTGCCAGACACACGTAGCCAAACAACACCTTCATGATGGAATACTTAATTATTGGGGCAAGACACAGAATATGTATCTGGAGCGATATTTTAAAGAGACGGCTGAATTTGCGGAGCTGCGGTTCACGCCTCCCCCTGAAGGCAGCAAGGCGCTACCTTCATCAATACTGGTTTCAGCCATTACTGCCTCGGCGATGAACGGTCCAGCGGGCGTTAGGCTGGTTCTCATGATGGCTGTGATTTTTATTTTCATTCGTCCTAGGGAAAGTGTACGTAGCCTTTGTGCAGATAGTTCCCCTGCTGATTTCTCCCCTCCCCTTCTCTGTGCATGTCCGGCCCATCCTGGTCCCTCATCAGTCCATTGATCCGGGCCAGCAGTTCACCTGGGAACACTCCAACCTGGAGGTGAACAAGCCCAAAAATCGTTACGCCAACGTCATCGCCTACGACCACTCCCGCGTCATCCTTGCTCCCATCGAAGGTAAGGACCGAGCCACCTCATGTATGAACTTTGATCATGAAGGATCATTTTGGGAAATTTTCTGAACTACAAACCAACTTAAGTAATTTAGGTAAAGTCAGTAGACTCGTACCAGCATCGATGGTGTTTGCATAACAACAATATGATGCAGAGGCATTTTCAAGGGGTTTTTGTGTCATCCTTATACTACTTGGTCCTTAAAATGTCAACAGGTTGGAGTGTTTTTGGAAGAAGACACACTCAATTGTCCCCCTGTCAACCATAGCAAATATTGATGTTTTTCAAACTATCATTAAATTCTGAAATTCCTGCAGTGGAACAGCAGCTTGTATTTAATCAGAGAAGAAAAAGGGCAGAAAACATGAAGCAAATATTTAGTTTGGTGACAAATTATCAACTGTATCCAAGCAGCAAAGCAATTCATCGAATCAGATTATTCAGGATGGTGGTGGGGGCGCGCGGGGAGTGTGTGCAGGGCTTGTTTCAGCTCACCCCCCCCCCCCCACCCCCCCACTGTCACCGCATCCCTCCAACTGCCAACAGGCTCGGCGCTCAGAGTCTCCGAGCCGGAGAAACTCTTCCTCTCACTCCTAAATCTCGAGGGACATTGTCAGAGGGACTCACCCTTCACCGCTGACATTGTTCTGGTGTTGCGTCATGAGAAAAGCTCCCGATTCTCAGCTTCGCTCCTCTCTCCTGCTTTGTGCGAAGGGACTGCAACTGGGTTTGAGAACAAGTTGAGGCTGCGACAACACGTGTGTGGAGGGGGAAAAAAAAAGATCCCCAGGAAAAAGGCCTCATCCATAAATACATAAATTAATCAACCCTGAAATTTGTATTTGACACTGCAGCGGTTTTCGCCATTAGTTGCAGCAGGAGAAGCATTCATGCACGCCGCCGTTCTCTGTTCATTTAGCTCTGACTAAAGCCAAGGCAACACTGTTGGCCTGGGCTACGTTTTATCTGTTTAATGATATTTGTCCCCGTCTTTTGTTCATTTTTCTCCCCTTTGTTCAGGTCTGCGCTGCTTCCCATATCCTCATTAGCTAGTTGTTGTCCTCCCTGACTTTGCTTCCATAAATTAGGAAAGAACAAGTTCTGTTATTTCTCTGACGTCATTAATTTGCCACGATTGCTGTCGGCACAAATCCCCGTCTGTCTCCTCCACACTTCCCTCCTTGAACCGAGTCGCTTTCTTCAAAGTTGCTTAAGATTCTGCTGTGATTTCGTAAGGCCTCGACTTTTCTTTTTTTCATGCTGTAGCGCTGGCTAGCTTGAGGACAGTCCATGGTGAAACCTTGTAGTCAACTACTTGCTTTTCAGCTTTGCGAATCAGGATTCTGTGATCGAGATAGCAGCAGAGCAGCAGAACAAGGTCACAGACAGGCACGGGACTTTAGCCCGATGGATGTCCTGGTTCCGTACGTGACCTGCTCATTGCCCCCCTCCAGTTTCTTCTGCACTCTGCCCTCGCTGGTGGTAAACCGGGTGCATGATGCTGGGCCGCGTCAGGCAAATGTGGAAAGAAGCTTTTGAAAGACTGATTTCAGTCTGACAGAAGCACAGAGAGGCAGCAGCCTGGGGACTTGTGATTTGGAACAGGCACAGCGACGTTCCAAACAATAGGTCGGGTAGTGTGGAGAAGGTGGGCGGCTGTCTCCAGACATGTCCAGCATTTTTGTGCGGCGCGTGCGGTTTACAAAGGTGTATGAAGACTCTGCACGAGACAGGCTGGAGTGGCGGGTGTGAACCCGTCCGAGGCAGAGAATTCCAATTCCAGATGGTGTAAATAGCACCAGAAGAAAAATAACGAAAGTTATGGGAAAAGGTGAGTTAGGAAGAGGAAACTGCGTGAATTCCTTTTGTTCTGTTTGCTCTTCTAGGTATCACCGGCAGTGACTACATCAACGCCAACTACATTGACGGCTACAGGAAGCAGAACGCCTACATCGCCACGCAGGGGCCATTACCAGAGACCTTCGGGGACTTCTGGAGGATGGTGTGGGAGCAGAGGTCAGCCACTGTTGTCATGATGACCAGGCTGGAGGAGAAATCACGGGTAAGAACCCACGACTACTACTTCAAATCACATTTAACTTCTTGCACATCCGATATGTCCGCACGATCGCTGGAAGGACCCTCGCCGGCTTCGGCTCCGTTTACTTTCCTTATTTGCAGTGACAACCACAAGCTGCTGCGCGGTCCCCACGGCGCTGCGAGCTCACCAAGCTGCCGTGCTTTCACTCCACAGCACAGAAACTAAAATTAAACTGCAACAGAGGGCCTTGATTTCTTCCCCTGTATGTGAGACCAGGGCCTCCCACAAC
Organism: Lagocephalus sceleratus; assembly: GCA_911728415.1. Classification (NCBI taxonomy): domain Eukaryota; kingdom Metazoa; phylum Chordata; class Actinopteri; order Tetraodontiformes; family Tetraodontidae; genus Lagocephalus; species Lagocephalus sceleratus. The sequence goes on along the minus strand of CAJVRN010000030.1, from coordinate 2,220,442 downwards.
CATCTGTTGAGGCAGGACGTTGGAGCAGGAAGAGCACGGTGGCAAAGACTCACAATGGAGGAATTAGACTTATTTTCTGTCTTTGGGTAGTTTATGTGCAGGAATGTGGTTTTAAAGATTCAATCACACTAGCCATTTCTTCCTGCTCTGTTTTTATCCTAAAATAAGAGGGATCTCTGGACAGGAATGTGTAGCATTAGTGTGTAGTTGTTTTTGTTGTCTCTTTGTCGCGGTGGTCAGTAGACAATTATCTAATTCCCGGTTATTTGAGTCGAGACCTGGGACAAACTAGTTACCCAATTCAGTCTTTTCCACACTAAAGTTGTTTTGTTTGCTTATCACACCAAGGTTTATGTTCCCACCAGGTTTACTGGCCTTGTGAGTGGATGAGAATTCCAAACATACAACAAAGTATGTTTGGAAAGTGTGGGGAACTGTTTTTGTATTTTTTTTGCAAAATATATCCAGAAGTGGCGACAAAGCCCACAGATCAGAAATCGTGGCTGCGACGTTTGATTCCATCAGGACCGAGCTCCCTCACACCAGGTGCCTCCACTCGCTTCACGTCCCTCCGTCCCTCTTTAGTTGTTTACCGATCCTGCGCGCTGACGGGCGCATCCCCCTCCTGTCAAATGTAATCAAGAGTGGTGGGTGGTCCAACTTGAGCATCAGCTTCAGCAGGAAATGGGAGAGAAATCGGAGGAGCGGCATCTCTGCCTCCCCGGCTGTCACATTTCATCTGCTGTCCACCGGTGCATCCCTTCCCATATTGTATGAATCTAAAGTGGGATGGCGTGAGGGGTGGGGGACACACTGGAGTGAGCCCAGGATTGCATTTTAAAGGTGTTCTGTAGAACGACTGTATTAATGCAGATGGTGGAAGGATTACATAAAGAGATGGCGTTTTTAAAGTGAGGCTTTATTTGAATTAATAACTGCTTAATTACAAACGGATGTTCTCCATATTTCACAGAATCTTTGGAAGAACGTGAGTTGAGCTGTGCCACAGAGATGCTGTGTGTGATTGCGTCTTTCTTTATTCGTGCCTCAACAGCTGGGGAACTCTAAACTGAAAGATACTTTATGATGGCCGATAACCTCTGTCCAATCCTCTTTCACCTCCAGATTAAGTGTGACCAGTACTGGCCCAGCCGGGGCACAGAAACATACGGCATGACCCAAGTGACCCTGCTGGACACTATCGAGCTGGCCACCTTCTGTGTGCGCACATTCTCTTTGCACAAGGTGAGAGGAGATCTGGGCTCTGCTCACACCCGAACCGCTGCTGTCGGCAGATAAATACCATCATTGTCCAGTCTGATAACAAAAGGAAGAAATGTCCTTATTGGAAATGGCGGTAATAAGGAAATACAGGCAAAGTGGGATAAATGGTGTGCCCTGCAGCCATCACATTAATATAGTTTTTACTTAAACATAAAAGCTTTTATCGTCATTGTCCTTCCAGTCTGCCGCTCTGCTCAATAGATCATCTGTTTATGTGCATCTGCCAAATTGGAGCACTTAAGTAAAGTGAGGAGAAGCGAAAACCAATATACATAATTGGACATGTCACGCACGCGCACACACACACACACAGATGTAGGCTATGCTGAGAACTGCTTGTATTTGAATGCATTTGGCTGTCTCACAAAAACAGATCCTTCACAGACCTGATGAGCACGCTTGTGTTCACACAGACGTTAGAACTGATGTCAGGAACTACACGTGTGCACATCGAGTACGAGTCGGAAAGTTCCTGTAGTTCCTGCTGATGGACGGGCAGACAGATGGGCGGATGGACAGATGGACGGATGGATGGATGGATGGACGGATGGACGGATGGATGGATGGATGGATAAGATAGATAGATAGATAGATAGACTCTAAATTCCCAAAGCCTGTCTCATATGGATAAACAGAGAAAATAAAAAAAAGGAAAATAATATTTAGGTCAGTTTGCTTTTAATTACCACGTTCATTTATTCATTTATTCAGCGAGAAAAGAAAATCTCTGTCAGGGAAGCAGAAACACTGCATTGATATGCAAACAGTACCTCCATTAGAGGATCGTTTGCGAGGGGGGAGAGGAGAGAAAGATGCAAGTTGGGTTTTTCTTTCCCTCTCCCTCCATCTCTCCTCTCTTCCTCTGCATCCCGGCTTGTATCTTTGATGCGTGGAGAGTTGAGTTTGAGGTGGGGGCTGACAGATGGCTGCCTGTCGCTCGTATCTGTACAGTAGATTCTCTGAGACGCAGAAACGTTAAATACCGGAGGCAGAATGTCTCTTCTTAATGGAGCGTATTATAATTAGTCTATTTGAACTCGCTGCACAGGATTTTCAAAGGCGAAAAATCCCATCCTGCTTCAAGCTGCACCCACAAATCTATTTGAAGTTATACTCATTCCACGCTTATTTTTAAAGTAAAGCAGGTTCTTTTTTCTTATAGTAAATTATCCAGGTACAGTGGTTGATTAAAAGAGCACAGATATTATTACCAGCACAGTTAAAATAAACACAGAAATTTGAGAAATGTGAGCATTTTTTCCCCGCCCTCCTTTTTCCCTGCACATCTGTTAAATTCTGAGATTAAAAAATGGTCTTTTCTCCTCCGAATTGGTCCTAAAACACAGTTGCAACGCAGATCTCGTCTCTTGCGAGACGCCAAAAGCAGCAGATCCGCTGAACAACACGCGTTTCTTGCTTTTTCTCCCAGAACGGCTCGAGTGAAAAGCGGGAAGTTCGCCAGTTCCAGTTCACGGCGTGGCCCGACCACGGCGTGCCCGAGTACCCGACCCCCTTCCTGGCCTTCCTCCGTCGGGTGAAGACCTGCAACCCGCCCGACGCCGGTCCCATCATCGCTCACTGCAGGTCAGACGTCCTGTGATCGCTGTTGTCCGTTCCAAACCCTCAAACGTGACGGGGGAACAAGGCTTAAACGCCGCCGTCTCCCTCAGCTCACCTTCGTCGTCTCTTTGTTGGTCCAATCTTTTGAAAGTGCGGCCTTTTCTTCCCTCTTCGCCACTGTCAGTCTCTCCCTCGTTTCCTCTCCTCCTCCAATGTTTTGGCGACGGCTCATTGAAACTGAAACCATGGCGCTCTCTCTGTTGTCCCCTTTGTTTGTCTCCGTGTTCACCATGGCTCCGTTTCCTCTTGCTACTCAATTATTTAAAGCACGAGGCTGAAAAATCTTTGGGCATCAGGGGAAATGCATTATCACGACACCTTTTACTGCCTCAAACTCAACCACGGGCACGGCAGACTTTGGGATGGGGGTTAGTTCCGTGTTGAAGCGCCTCTCTCTCTCCCTCTCCGCCCACAGCGCCGGGGTCGGACGGACGGGGTGCTTCATCGTCATCGACGCCATGCTGGAGCGCATCAAGCACGAAAAGACGGTGGACATTTACGGCCACGTGACGCTCATGCGCTCCCAGCGGAACTACATGGTGCAGACCGAGGACCAGTACAGCTTCATCCACGACGCGCTGCTGGAAGCGGTGGCCTGCGGCAACACGGAGGTGGCGGCGAGGAGCCTGTACTCGTACATCCAGAAGCTGGCCCAGGTGGAGAGCGGCGAGCACGTCACCGGCATGGAGCTGGAGTTTAAGGTAAAACATGCAGAGATCAAACTGCCACGTCCATTTAGGTTTTTTTTTTTTCCTTTCCAGAGGTTTTTTTTATGAATGCTACGCTCTTCGCCCTGCTTTTATCGCCCATTTTTTATGCACTTTTGGAAGTATCACATCATAAAAGTGTGATGGGAAAGTTTTTACGCTTGATTGCGGTGGCTCGGGACGTAAAAGCAGTCGTAAAAGTAGTCGAGTAGAAGACATTTCCCAAAATCTGATATAAACATTCTGCCTCTGATTGCAGCCCCCCCAACATGCACCATTAGCTCAGCGCTTTATTTTTATCGCTTGTTAGTCGTCACGTGCTCAGTGTTACCCCCTCTTCCTCCGTTTTCTGACTTTAATCGTTTGAGTGAAAACTGGATATTCTCTGTTAGCGACAGCTACCACAAATACAGACACAGGTGGAAAGCCAGTGGCAGCGGATTAAGCTGACCTGAAATCTGAAATGCGGAATATTTGGAAAATCCATCAAATGAGGCCGCAGAGGGCAGAGATGTTCAGACGTTGACTCATTAACGCCTCGCTCCTGGGACTTCAATCACCTAACAAAGCCAACTTAAGCAGTTTATTGTTTACGCGTTGTGAGTTCAGTCACCTTGTCCCGGACGACAGTAAAGCCTTTTAAATTCTGTTCCCTGAAGATATTCCAGATGCAAATCCAATTTCTCAGACGTTGATAGTTTAGCGCGTAGAGGCGGCGCACCTGGTTTCAGCACCTGCTTGTCTGACGTTTAAACCGTAATCGCAGATGAAAAAGTTGACGCTGTGGTTTAGAGCTATTTTCCTGGAGCGTATCCTCCCTCAAGATACAGTAGATGACTAGAGATTCCCCCTCGCTGCCCCCCCGACGGTGACGTATTTGGCGCCACCGTCACGCTGGGTTACTGCTGAGCTGGCGTCAGGACCCAAATGGGGATTAATAACGTCCGCGGAGCACCGCATCACAGCTGAGGGGGAAATGGGAGCTGTGCGTGGAGAATGATGGAGGAGCTGGGAATAAACGCTTGATGATGACAAATGGGGGTGTGTGGCAGGCGGGGCAGGGGGCGGGGCAGGGGGCGGGGCAACATCCGGCGTCAGGGGTTTGGGGGAGTGTCGCTCGGTGTATTCTCGGGAGTGAAACGGTGGCCAGCGCGATCCCCAGCAGGGGAGATGAAGCAGGACTCATGGTGAAGATCTGATGTAGACATGAATCCAAACGCGAGCAGGACCAGGAGGGATGGCACTGCTGGGATCTACACAAGATCAAATATTAAAGGGGGGTGAGAAATCAGCAGAACACAAACAATAAAGTGAGTGTGCCAAAAATCACCTGGTTAATTACCACAAACATAATTATTAGGCGGCTGCATTGTTATCCCTCACAGAACCGTAGCAGCCAGAGAGTTTAGGATTAGGATAATCAAATTTTTCCAGCCAGCCATGTTTTGACTGGTAATGCCAAACATGATTACCCCTGTAGTCATGACGCATGTTTAATGCACGTTAGCTGGAAAACACATCTTGTAGTAACAAATGGGAAAGGAGCTGGCAGCCATGTCCAGAGAATACCCAGCGTGCTTCTCTACCCCGCTTGGAAGGGAGCGTTGGCTGAATTCCCCCCCAACCTCCGCGGGATTTGCCAGCGCTGCCGAGAGCCTCCTACCACGCTGCCAGGCCACCTCGGGTCCAGGTGTCTGTGAAGCACTGATCAAACGGACGGGTGAGGAGGAGGAGAGGAGGAGGAAGAGGAGAGGAGGAGGAGGAGAGGAGGAGGAGGGGGAGGAGGAGGAGAGGAGGAGGAGAGGAGAGGAGGAGGAGGAGAGGAGGAGGAGGAGGAGAGGAGGAGGAGGAGAGGAGGAGGAAGAGGAGGAGGAGGAGGAGAGGAGGAGGAGGAAGAGGAGAGGAGGAGGAGGATAAGGAGAGGAGGAGGAGGATGAGGAGAGGAGGAGGAGAGGAGGAGGAGAGGAAGAGGAGACGAGGAGGAGGGAGGAGGAGGAGGAGGAAGAGGAGGAGGAGGAAGAGGAGGAGGAGGATAAGGAGAGGAGGAGGAGAGGAGGATGAGGAGAGGAGGAGGAGAGGAGGAGGAGGAGGAAGAGGAGGAGGAAGAGGAGGAGGAGGAGGAGAGGAGGAGGAAGAGGAGAGGAGGAGGATAAAGAGAGGAGGAGGAGGATAAGGAGAGGAGGAGGAGAGGAGGAGGAGGATGAGGAGGGAGGATAAGGAGAGGAGGAGGAGGATAAGGAGAGGAGGAGGAGAGGAGGAGGAGGATGAGGAGAGGAGGAGGAGAGGAGGAGGAGGATAAGGAGAGGAGGAGGAGAGGAGGAGGAGGATGAGGAGAGGAGGAGGAGAGGAGGAGGAGGATAAGGAGAGGAGGAGGAGGAGAAGGATAGTTGGATAAACTCCGAGAGGAGATAGCGGACTGAACTCTGGTGTCATTAAGGAGAGAGGCTCCGCCGTGGAAGGTTGAACTGGAATTCAGGTCCATGCGGAACACACGTCTACATCCAACGGGCCAGACATCCAACGAGCCAGACATCCAACATGCTTTTTGTCTTCGCCCGACTGAAGCGGACCTGCTCCTCCGCCCACGCGTGTTTGTTTGGAGCTGAAGGTCAGAGGATGTCGCGTTACGAGGGAACTCCCCCCAAGGTCCTTTAGAGACGACGGCGGTTTGAGCTTCCCAATGGCAGCCTCCTCCGACCCACTTTCAGCCGACTCCTCTGCGCTGTGCGAGTCTGAGCGGGCCGGGTGTTAGCACGGTGTTTCTTTATTTTCCATCTCGGTGCTCGGCCCTCCAGGACCGCATGTTGCACCAGAGGATAATTGCCCTTCTTCATTTATTTGCACACTCTCTTTCTGATCTGTATCTCACCCATCCTTCCATCCATCCTCATTTCCTCTCGCCTCCTACTTTATTATCCTCTCCGGCATCAACACCCTTTCATTTTCTTCCTCCACTCTTCCTCTCTTTCTCCTTGTTTTTTTCCTCTTTTTGTTCTCCCAGTGAGTGAAGCTAAAATGCTAATGGCAGTGAGTTAGTGCTTTCTGAAATCGCTGGATTGCTGCTGACCTTCCTCAGATGGTGCTATGGTACAGCTCAGCCTGGGCGGACTCTCTGCACTTTCTTTGGTTAGCAGGAAGGGTTCATGTATAATTCCTCGACCGACGTCCTTTCCTCCCTTTCATCCAGCGCCTGGCCAACTCCAAAGCCCACACGTCACGCTTCATCAGCGCCAACCTCCCCTGCAACAAGTTCAAGAATCGGTTGGTCAACATCATGCCCTACGAGACCACCCGCGTGTGTCTGCAGCCCATCAGAGGGCTGGAAGGGTCCGACTACATCAACGCCAGCTTCATCGATGGGTACAGGTGAGAGAAGGCGGATGAGAGAGATGTTGGCTCATGTTTGAGGTTCCTCTCTGAGGTCCAGTCAGGAGGGGGAGTCAATCATTGATCAGCGGCTCAAGTGTAACGATGTGAACGTTTTCTCCTCTGAAGGCAACAGAAGGCCTACATCGCGACGCAGGGCCCTCTGGCCGAGACCACAGAGGACTTTTGGAGGATGCTCTGGGAGAACAACTCCACCATCGTGGTCATGCTGACCAAACTGAGGGAAATGGGGCGGGTAGGACCCCCGAGCGCAATATCAGAGCAGGTCAAATCCCGTGGCGTCTCTAAAATTAATGTTTCTTGTCATTTTGCCCTAAAAGGAAAAATGTCACCAGTACTGGCCCGCAGAGCGCTCCGCCAGGTACCAGTACTTCGTGGTTGACCCCATGGCGGAGTACAACATGCCCCAGTACATCCTGCGAGAGTTCAAGGTCACAGACGCCAGGGTAGGAGGCTTTTCTCTTAAAGAAATCACGTTTGAGCTCGGTCTATTTGTGGTTTAGGCGAGCCTTCATGTATCCAAATCAAGTCAGAGCGTTCGGGGTCCTGAACACGCACAGCGTTCTCGCAGCTCTGCGTCTGCGTCAGGGCGCGTCGTCAACCGAGAGCGGCAGAGTCGCATGACATCACAGCCTCCTGTGACAAACTAGAACATGAATTCAGCTGCAAAGGAGATCTCGGTACAGAGCGGCCCTCTGTCATAACCCCAGGACGATTCCCCGCCACAGGCTCCGCCCACGCCCTCTGACACAAGTGGAAACCTGTTTAATTAAATACATGAGGAAAGTGTGTTTTGCCCAGCGTAGTATTGATTTCATTCTCCTGCTTCTGTACATGAATGTGTGTATTATGTGCAGCTGCGCTTTAATCAAGGAGGCGCCACGCTTCGGCGCTCAAATCTATCGAGCTAGTCACGTATTTAATCACACAATTGGACACGCCGCGTGGGCCCTTAGGTTGTATGTTTAAATTACCCCCCCACCCCCGGGCCACGCTTCTTTCTTTTGCGCGTGTGCTCCATTGAGTTGTTGTTGTCTTTGCCCCTCTTTCCCTTTCTGCTCCCTCCCCATACTTGTGCGGTGAAAAACAAAGGTGCTGAAAGAAAGAAAACGTGGCGTAAAAGAAGCGAGGAGACACAAGCAGCTTATCCAAATCGCCCTATTTGTCAAGTACAACAAATCTACCTGAATGAATCTTGGCAGGGTACCGTAGGTACGCCACCATTATCAGCAGCTGAGGTACAGACGCACGCCAGAATGCAGAACAGCTGGATTTTCCATTCAGAACACCAGGACTCAATAGGCGGTTTATTTATATCACCGTATACAAAAGCTGCATTTGCTGTGCATCCATTGTTGGAGCTCCCGCCTCGGACTAGCTCATAGCAGGGATTGTTGACACGAGACATCATTAGCATGAATGAATAAGAAGGTTGGACATTGTGACAGCGTCAGATTTGAAGCTTTTGTGAATGTAGCAATAGTATGGTAGTACCGTATTTCAGGGCTATGTTTGGAAGATTTAACCATTTGCAACCGTTTAAGGAGATTAAAGCGATAGCTTACGTTGTTTCTGCATTTGTCACTCAGAGTACATCATAGTTGCTCACAACCTTCACGTATTCATAAAGACATCATCAAATCAATATTGTACCAACTTACAGTCTGTGTGCTGAAATCTTTCAACTTTTTACACCATTTTGAGGCAGCCAACATCTTTAACAATGACAATCCATCTGGTGGACTCTTTTCTTTTTTTCTACTCATGTCTTCTGCTCTGTTGGCCCCGCGTTGTACCTCCATCACACCATTCATCCATCAGGTCAGCACATCGATCGCAGCGCAGGATTATCCCATTCACCGCGGTGGAGGAGACCCGTGTCATGGCTGATACACTATTGATTAGCTTTAACCTGGAACTACTCTTTTGAGCACGGGCACACGCCCCGAAAGAGGAGAAGAAGAGAAGGCGCTCCCTCTCTCTCTTATCAGCTGTTTACGTGATGGCTTTCCCTTCCCGGTCAGCGCGGTCCTCACCCTCCGTGTCTGCAGGACGGCCAGTCCAGGACGGTCCGACAGTTCCAGTTCACGGATTGGCCAGAGCAGGGCGTGCCCAAATCCGGGGAGGGATTCATCGACTTCATCGGCCAAGTGCATAAAACCAAGGAGCAGTTTGGGCAGGACGGACCCATCTCCGTCCACTGCAGGTAGGCTTCTCCCCGCCTCTGTTAAGGCTCACAAGGCCACGCTCTGAGGGTCGCTCCCTGTCACTGAGGTTTCCTGGAAAGAGGGCGGTGCGCTTGTACGGCAGGGTGCGCTTCCCTTAAAGGCTTCGAGATTAAACGACCTCTGCTGGTGCTTAATGTTTCGCGGCGCAGCAGCTCTCGTGGCGCAGCTCTAACGGCGTCATCAGGCTCAATCGCATCCCTCCCCTCCGCTTCGCCGTCGCCGGCGCGCTACCCCTGCCCCCCCGTGGGCCTGTCTCCTCCATAATTGATCAGGCTGAGATGTGCCGTGGCATTTGTAAAGAGGAGGCCCGTGAAACGATGCGGCCATTCTTCCTGCTTTTTACGATCGCGCCGCCATGCATTTTTCATCAGAGCTGATGTAGCTTCCAAGGTAACCTTCGTCATTAACGTGCGGGCAGAGTGGAATGAGTTGGTCGTGGTGGCCGCTGAGGCCGTAGATTATCCTCGTTCTCGCTCCTCCTTTCGCCTCCAGCGGGTTCTGATGAACCTCCTCGCTGGACGGTGGCGACGTCTCAGCTCAAAGCCCCTACACACACACACAAAAAAAGAAATTTGCTTCACGTTGTCTCCGTTTAATCGATCTCATCTGATCCCTTTTTTGCAGAATGAGTCAGTTTTCTCTCCGAGTTTCTGCGACCCGGCCACTGTGACATCATCAAACATAACGTCACCTTCATGAATTTAAAAGCATGATGTCACCGCCCATCAAACGGGCCCCGGGGAGTTCTAAGAGGTGTCAGGGAAGCTCCAATAAGACTGAATTATTCCCTCTCTGTACGAGTTTGCTATTGCAGGGGTGTGGAGAGCTGTCGCAGTTAAGTGATTTCTTGTTTTAAAAGGATTTACCAGAGCGGCCTAAGCGATGAAGTCTCATCACGCGGGCGTATTCGGTGGGTAAATGTGCCGTTCTGGAGGGGAGCGAGAGGCAAAGGCGCGCTGCATTAATGGACTGCGAGCACAGCAGCAAACAGTTATTACACCCAGGTGGGCTTAATAACAGAAACATGTGGTGGTGCCACACGAGCAGGGTCTCTGGGAAGCGGGGGCTCAAACCTTGGGAACGCTCATCTTCTTCACGTTGTTCTTCCTCGTCTGTCGCTCTCCTCCGGCCTTCTGAGACCAGCCTTGCTGCTCTCCCTCCCCTCCTCAGCCTCTATCTAACAGACCCACATGCTTTTGGTCATTAATTGCCCGATTACTTCCTGTGGATGGGGACACCAAATCCTCTCAGTCTCCTCAGATGCTCAGAGCCGATCTTCACGGAGCGGCGATGGCGATGGCGGCGGTGGTGCTCCTCTGCGTTGAATGGTTCGTGTGACAGGCTTTGGGTGGCCTGTGAGATATCACCGCGCTGGGGTTTGGTTGTAGGCCGTTGTCTCGTGTTCTGCGTGATTAGGCTTAATAACTTCTGCGTTCGATGTAATTTAATTACAGCCCCCCCCCCAAACCGTAGCCTCGCCTGCCAACAGATGAACACTTCAGGGGCGTTCTGATGCCTACCAGCAGCCGCTGCTCTCCACTCCTCCCTCGATGGAACGGCGACAGAGGCCGGAGGAACCCGCAAATAACTCTGTTGTCATATCAATTATTGTGCCGTGGGTGAAGAGGAAGACGCTTCGCGGCAAAGCGGCTTAGAGAGGCAGCTCTCGAGTATTTCAGGATCGGAGTTAAGACTCGGGGTTTCTGGAGAGCGGCGGCAGGCAGAGTTTACGCTGCACGTGGGAGGGGCTTAATGAGTGGAAAGGCCGGGCTGTTTATGCGAGAGCGTGACTCATGTGCGTCCTTGAGCTGTTTTTCGCGTTGACGTTTTCCCACACAGGCGGTGTCCTTGGAGTCATTGGCACTACGTGGAGCGCCAGGAGCAAGATCTCTGGTTTTGCTGCTACAATACATCAATTGTTTAAAAAAAACATGACAATAATACACATAAACTGCTCTTTTTGTTGTTTAATAAACTCAGTTAGGCTGTTTTTATTCCCTGATGATCAGTTGTTTCTCTAATCTGCCTCCGGGGGGCGCTAGTGGGACACGCTTCACGTTTCAATCACTGTTAATTGGAGTTCCTCGTAGGAGCAGTCAGGGAAAAACCTGCTGCCGTAGTCAGGGGAAGGGTTGAGGACAGCTTCCGTCCTGCGCCCTCCGCTGCTACGTCCCCCCGACCTTGCAGACCGGACCGTTAACCGTTGCGCCGTCTGGCCGTGTGTTTGCAGTGCCGGCGTGGGGAGGACCGGAGTCTTCATCACCCTCAGCATCGTTCTGGAGCGCATGCGCTATGAAGGTGTGGTCGATATCTTCCAGACCGTGAAGATGCTGCGGACACAGAGGCCAGCCATGGTCCAGACAGAGGTCAGAGGTCACCTAATGGTTTTCAGATATCGTTAACTGTGAGGACCTGGAGACACCGCGTTGTGTCTCCTGCAATAACGAGGATACAGTCACACTCAAAAGTACAATAATTAGTTTTAATTAGACGGCTCTTCAGATTTGCGATTGAAGCCCCGCTGCGATTCTGTTCTGATGCATTTATCTCCTTTTTTTACAGGATGAGTACCAATTCTGCTATCACGCAGCTCTGGAGTATTTAGGAAGCTTTGATCACTATGCAACGTAAAAAGAAGCCATCATCTCTCCCCCCAGAATTCTGTCTCTCCCCCTCCCCCTCAACAGTCTCCTGAGCCATAGAAACTTTGAAAATTTCAAACAATGACAGCAGATGACAACAACGCCATGGCTAATGCAGACCAGGATCCCATCATAGATTTAAAGGCACCAGGAAAACCAGTGTAGAGTAATTCTGATTCGACCCTCCGTGGGTGGGCAAACAAAAAAAGAATAGCCCTTCCTCCAGGCACTGTGTCTGAAGCTGCGGAAGAGGGAACCGATCAAATGTCAGACTGCTTACCTCACCTCAAGTGTTTCAATGTGGAGGACATTGTAAACATTCGTGGACGTTTCTCAAAAAAAAATTCTCGCGGTACAACGGTAACAAGAACGAGATCGTGACGGAGGCAGCAACAGCAAAAATAATCTACGGGAGGCAGTCGGCTGTAGCTAGGATAGGTGACTTCTGTTTCTCATATGCCTGCAAGTAAAGGGAATTTACATTTGAATTGATATCCAGAAGAAGGTTTTTCCAAAATTTGGTAAAAAAAAATGTAAAAAAAAAGATCAAAAATAATATGAAAATGCTACCATCTGTCATAAAATATGCCTGACTGTGGGAACTGCAAAAATTGTGTTTGATTCTTCAAATCAATGTCAAATGACTCTATGAAGCAGAAACAAGCAGCATATATATATAAAAAAAACAAAACAAAAGGAAACTACAAACACGCAGAGTAGTCCCAGAACGGATCCCTGAGGTTCTCCAGGAGGTTCCTGTCCCACTCGCCAGAAAAACCAAGAAGGCCTCGGCTGTCGCAAGAAGATGAGGCTGATTCTTCGAGCTCGGAGAACTATCAACCCGTGACTTTTTACAATCACCCCTCTCTGTGGGACCGTTGCATGGTGAGGCTTCGGCGCTACCGTCCACCGTGTTGAACAAGGCCGGTGGACGAGAAGCTCGGAAGCAAACGTACCTAACCGAACAAGGATGGCCTCAGAGTCCAGGCTTTCTTTGTGTACAGTGACCAACGCTCACTATCATCGTTTTGAACCCTTTTTTTTTTTTTTTTTAAATCCTATGAGGAATTATCAACCCGTTTTCTTTTCTGAAGTCTATTTTCTGTCGAAACCAAACATGCTGCTTATCTTGTGTATGCTGTACGTGCGACTCTCAAGAGGAAATACGAACGCCTGCCCCACTAACCAGCCTGCGCCCAGGCGTGAACAGCATCGCCACGATGCACACCGATCTTTACCGCTACTCCGTTTATTCCCAGCCTCCTCTTGGATCATCTATTTATTTGCAAATGACACTGAAGAGTGACTGGAGAAGAGTCCTGGTGTAAAAGCTGTGCATCCATGTGGTTGGAAAAAAAAAAAAAAAAGGCCTTTAGTTCCACTGTGCGTGCGTGTGTGTGTGTGTGTGTGTGTGTTTTGTAACAGTTGGATAAACCAGTAGTTGCTTTTGGTTTTCTTCGTCCTCCGTTTTGTGCGGATGCCACAGCCGGACCAGGCAGCCGTGGTGGGTCTCGATGCTCGAGGTGGCGTGAGAGTCAAATGTACGTGACGCTGCCTTGAGCATCTTCAGATTTAAAAGAACAAACGAGGAAAAAAACTTGAAACTGAGGCTAAAAAGGACGCGTACCTGTCAGAGGCGATGCTCTTGTGGTAAAAGGAGAGGAGCATCAGGCCTCTGACGCCACCAGGGTTGGATGTTGACATCAGTCTGGTCTCGAGGAGCGTGCGCAGCGTCCGTGTGCACTAAAAGCAGAGTGATGAACAGAACTGTGTGTACTCTTTTCTTATTTCCAGAAAAGCCTTATTGTTACGGTAACATGAGATCATCAATGTTGTATTAAGACAACTTATTTTACATTTACATCATTTTCTTTTTTGTTGTTTTTTTTTTTTTAACAGAGATGTTGTATCACATTTTTTAAAACTTAGCAGTAAAAAGAGAAATGCTTATTTGTTCATATTATGTTTAAATACATTCTATTTTTTCACTGTAGAAATGTTTAAAATAACATGTCTGTGTCTGTGTGCACATATGGCTTCACATATACTGCACACTCACACATTCATATATATTTAAATGAGAATATAAATATACTATATCCAGACATTTAGTATTAATTCTTCTGTTTTTTTTCTCCTCATCGTCTTTTGTTTTTCTTTTCTCCTTTTAATATGAGCCAGTTCTCATATTACTCACACAATGTGGTGATTTTTACCTTTTTAGTTGCCTGTTGGTTTTTTTTAATAACTTCTGTGAGTCCACAGCAGCATTAAGACTAACATTTGTTTTTCTCAGATCCACCCTGTGCCGATGAGGAGATGCCATTTTTTATCTTTAACATTATTTGTTATCATTTTTAGACATTAGTGTTCTTTAAAAAAAAAAAAATCAGATCAATTCAAAAGTATGTAATCATCTTTTTATTTGCTATCTATGTCCCCCGACTTTACGTACTGTACCTTTATGATCATGTACAGCCAATGTCCCTCAGAGTTTTTAAGAAAATGTCGTTTTTTCCTTTTTTTTAACATTTGATTTCAGACGCAGTGTGGTCTTTTTCTTGGTTAGGTATCCACTATGATCGAGAATATACCTGTAAATAAACCAATATACAGATTATATGTATTTGTATCATTTGACCCTCAAGATCAAATTAGTTTCAGTGGGATCAAATTAACAGACATGGAGGGTTTGGCTCATATTTCTCTCCTCTGCTGTTTGCGAAGACTGTTTTCTCTCCTCCTGAAATTATTCTCTCCATCCCGGCTCTGTCTTTATTTCAACATCCAGTTCATTTTTTTTTCTTTTATCCCCGGCATGACGGGAAGCTTTCACACTCCGGTGGGGCTAACACAGGTCTTTCACAAGCGGGAAAAGTGATGACTATTCTTTTTCACACCATAAAAGCACCACAGCGTGAGGCGTTTAAGGACTGGCACATAATTGGACATCTCCTGTAGTTCTCCTGTAGTAAAGGAAAGATTCTGTAATTATTCCCACATCTTCCCAGGAGTTCCAGAACAGCCTGGAATTATGTTGTCCATCAATATTTCAGCAGCTAAATGAATACGGTAGCACTGAAGTTGGTGAATTTGCAAAATGTGTTGATTTATTTTCTGTCTACTGCATTTGATGTATGGAAATTTCATTTCGCGTCCTCGCTCACCCGTTCGTTCATCTCGGGACACGGGAAGAATTCAGGAGCAGCACGGTGCAAGCTAGGGAGGAACAAGACAACCAAAAACTTGTGTGCCCGGCACATCACCTCCGCACAGATGTCTCACGATGAATTTCATAACGATTGTTTTTGGGACTGAAGCCCTCTGGAACTCTGGCAAAAGCCAAATTTGTATCCGTGGAAGTCTTTGGACGCTTGTGCAATGTGTTGACCCGTTCTGACTCCATGTAAAGACTTTTGAAAACAGCTGCCAACATCACTTGCAGAAATATCTGGCAAGGGAAAGAAAATATAGCATCAAAAAGAATACAGCATATACAGTACACGGACAAAAACGGAAAAGAGCCCAGCCTCAGCTGAATCATGATTCCTTTGTATGAGAGCCAAGAGCTGTCACTTTCAAACTGTTACTTCTAACTGAAACAATAATTGGTTTAAAGCCACTGTGTATGTAGATATGTTAACTTTGTATTAAAGAAATGTTGTCTGAAAATCACTTTCCCTCTGATTTGTGTTAACATTTATCCGGTTGCAGAGGCTGTTGGAGCTCGCGAAGGCCGTGTTGAGACTAATGAGGCGCACAGATGGTGCACTTCTTTTGTTGGTAGACGGCTCGATTAGTTCGTTCCTATATTTGTCCTCTGGCTGCTTCACAAACGCATCCTGACGTGTTCTTAACTCCCTCCTCGAGCCCAGTAAATGCCACCCAGATGAGCTGATCTTGGCTCGTAAGTAAATCTGCTCTTGTTTGCTGTGAAATCTTGTTTTTCTTTTAAATGGGCCTTTTTTATATCCAACATTCTGATGGATCTCTAAGCGTGTACAGAAAATGCAGCTGAATCCATATTTGCATGAGTTTCTTCATGGAAATGTACATCACATAGGTCCTGGTTCATTCTACTTTAAAAGCTATGTGTTTCTTCTTCACCTTCTCATTCCGCTCCACATTGGTCACCACCTCTCGTGGTGCATCTCTGAGCCTCCTGCTGGGAGGTTCCGTCCTCGGCCATCATCCCCAAACCTTCTCAGCCTGGTGTTATCTTCTAAAACTCGCTTGATGTACTCATTGCTGAGCCTGTCCATCCACCACGCTTCCAAGGAGAAGCTCAACATTCTGAAGATGTCCTCCACCAACTAGTAAGTACCGACTTATTATACTGATTCATTAAGCAGGCACACGTTCATCTTCAGGCTGTAATCTGACCAAAGCTATCTCAATATTTGCCGTAGAGTTTCTGACAAACTTTGAGTCCTTTGTGATGTTTAACTGATGGTGATTACTCCACTCACACGCGTGTAGCAGATAATGTGAGCTCCCGTCACATGAAGAGGCAATTTGTGACAACAATCTGGCTCAGACTGAGAAGAATGGCATTTATTAAAGGGTAACATTTGCAAAATGACACTTCCTTTCAGGGATGATAGTGCTAATTGTCTGCTCTGAAGACAGCGTTCCATTCTTCTCCTTCTTCCTCGTAGTGGTGAACCAAAAGACTGAGTGTGAGCGAGGGTGGCCGGGGAAGTGAATTAGGGCGGCGATTATGCAGTGATTCAGACAGCAGCTCATTAGGACCCAGCTAAGCAAGCAATCAACGAATCGATGTGACAGTGGACCCAAAAGCCACAGAAATTTGTAATAAATGGCAAAGCCATAAATTGGATTATCCATGGCCCCATGGCCACGTTCCCTCTGTTTCCAAAGACAAATCAATCCGATCATGCCAAGAAAAGGGCCAGAAGAAGCAGGAGAAGGAGGTTACATGCCTGAGATGTGCTGCAGAGCTCCACAGGTCAGCTATGAGATACAGCCTTCTGAAATATTCATGGGGGGCCATTAGGTGTTTATGGCCCCCCTTTATAATAAGAGATTTACGGACATTTGAACTGGAGCCAGGACGGTAAAATGTCGGAGGGACGCTGCGTCATTCGCCTCCTGACTCACCGAAGAGAAGGGCGGGCGTGAACGCCAAGCCCCTCGTGATGGAAATGAGCAGGCAGGGAGCAAAAGATAAATAAATAATTAATATGCAGCGACGGCAGGACCACCTCCTACCTCAGGGTATTCAGAGAGAGTGTGTGTATGGGGGTATTAAATCTATTCATCAAAGTTAGGACCACTGGATGTCTGAACAGGGTGATGGGTGGAGGGATGGAGGGATGGATGGATGATGGATGAGTGGGTGGAGAAATGGATGGATGAGTGATGGAGGGATGAGTGATGGAGGGATGACAGATGAGTGGGTGGAGGGATGATGGATGAGTTGGTGGAGGGATGATGGATGCGGGATGATGGATGATTGATGGATGAGTGATGGATGGGTGATGATTGAGTGGATGGATGGATGATGGATGAGTTGGTGGAGGGATGATGGACGCGGGATGATGGATGAGTGATGGATGGATGAGTGATGGATGGTTGATGCTCTGTTTTTCAGACCCCCTTTTCAAACGGCTGTGCTGCCATCTACTGGATGTGTGGTGTAACTGCACGTGCCGCCGCACGGGAGGGGACGTTCTCCAGAGGCTCTTTCTCGTCCCAAACCATATGAGGTATGCGCACATGTAATCTGTGGATGTTGGCCAATTTAGCGTGGAATTTCCCAGCAGGAAATGTTTTTGATAACTATTTACTATGAAGTTCTAAATTCTAAATTCTGCTTCATGACTTCCAGTACTTGTCCCATTAATGATTGTGTAAACCCTCCTACATTATTTCCCACATTTTACTTGCAGAGAGGCCACCAGACATCAAATGCTGCATTCATAAGGTCATATTTTTCCCTCATGTTTATCCTACACTCCCAAGAATGTGTAGACTGAAATAATGGCTATGAAGTAAGGCTCATCCTGTTGTTGTTTTGTTTTGTATATTTATATTTAGGTCCTTAAAAGGACCTGGAATGTTTCTGCTGAGACTGTAAGATTAAGACTTTCGGGACTTTGTACTTTATGCAAAAGAAAACTTTTATTCTTCATCTGAAAAGAAAAAGAAACACATTTGGATTAGGATTTTTGGTTTCAAGTGTAAGCAAAAACATTGAGTCCATCCGGAAATGCTGTGGGGGTAATGGTTGTGTTATGGGACTGGTGGAGGTGAAGATGAGTATTTGAATGATGAGAGCGGAAAACAGGAAAAAAAAAAAAAAGCAGTAAAGTGTTCCGCTGTGTGCTCTCGAGTGAATGTGGCAGCAGGGATCAGATGAGAGATTAACTAACATGTGAGTGCAATTAAATCATGTTAGTGTGGAAGGAAAGGAGAGAAACAGGATCTGGTGCCGGAGGAATAATGACAATTCTACTGCTGCAGCCTCTCTGGGTCCATTAAGCCTGATCCGGTCAGCAGACAAAAGAACCTACAGACTTAATCCCGTGGACTGCTGAACTATGAGAAAATAATTATTCATAGATTTAGTCATGTCTCAACCTGAGTGAATTTGGCTTATTTCACTTCAGCAAAAACATAAAGATTCATAAAGTTTGGTACATTTGTAGGAGGCGGACTTTAGCGGGGCGCAGCGCTAGCGCACACCTGAACGCTGCCTTGTTCTCATGGGGGGTGCTGCTGATTCCAAAAGTGGGAAATATGCGTTTCCTCCTTCCTGTGTGAGATGACGTGGTGAGCGTAACTGTCCGTCGCCACAGCAGCCACCAGACCACGCCTGGATTTGAGTTTGCAGGTGAAAACAGTGAAAGGTCCAGATAAAGCGCTTGCAACCACAACAACACGCTCCCCCCAGAGCGGACAGGTCTCCGGTGTCGTAATGGCGGCGTGACTCCCACCTCTCGCCCCGCATGATCGGCCTTTGGCTCCCACGTGCCCAGCGGAACACCGGCAGAACCTTTCTGTCGTTGTTGTCTCCAACAGCAGAGGAATTAGAAATGTGGAGACATTTGCCACAAATGTGCCTGCGCGTCTGGGTTCAGGCAAAGTTCATTTCGTTGTTTTGCAGGCAGCTTTGGTGCCATGAATGTTTTTCTGCTCATTAGAGAGAAGACGGAGCAAACCCGCTCGGAGCTGTTCGAAGACGGATTCATGTCACTGGCTGAAGAAACTGTGGGTTTTTTATTATTATTATTTTGAATTGGGCGAGGGTTTATCTATTTTTCATTGCGTTTATGTAACAATTACTGACAGCTTTCCGGTTTCCGCCTTGTTTTTGATGCACTTATTTACGTTTGCATTTTACGGACTGTCTGTCTGAGTTAAACCAGCAATGAAGAAGAAAAGACACAAACTGGGTCTGAACTGATCACCAGCGCAGGCTTGTTTCGCTAAAAATGCACAAGTGAAGTGATGAAAACATCACGTTCTATGATAATGTATCACTCTGCTGAAAACACAGAGTGCATTATCTAATAATCAGTCGTTTACATCATCAGTGCAGATGCAATGTGAGCTCTGTGTTCGTGCGAGAGACAAATTAGATTTGAAGAGATCTAATATTTGGTGCCGATTGACCCACTATGGTCATGCATGACTGCGCATAATGTTGAGGAAATAAGGCCCGATCCTTTTAAGGTGTTAGCTACAGCAGCGTGTGATATAAATGATTTATTGAAGTTACACACAAACAGAGCATCAGGAAGTAAGAGGCGACTAACAGAGCACAGCACTTGATTCATTTTGTGAACTTAACGTTCATAATAGACGCCTTTTGGAGAATGAAATGGAACACTGGAAGAGTTTCAGGCTAGCAGAGCTCCGACAGGTCCAGTATCAATTTGGGAAGTGACAACGGAGTGATGGAATCAGAGGGCAGGAGCCCGTTCACAATCGCTGAGGGTGCAAAGACTGTCGAGTGCAAACTGTCTGGTAATAATAATAATACATTTTATACTTTACAACAAAGAATAAACAACACGCTGAAAATAAATAAAAGCAGCAGACAATTAAAAAACAACAATAAAATCAAAGGGAGAATGCGGATTTGAACAGGTGTGTTTTGAGACTGGGCTTGAACTGGGCTAGAGAGTATGTCTGCTGGGAGAGATATGAAGACAAACAGACATTTCACAAGCGCGCTTTGTACTGGAGAAGTAGGTCCAAGATGGAGGAGAAGGACGTAGACCCGCGGGATGCAAAGTCAAATTTAAGATGATTTATTCACAGTGAAACAATGAGTTCATGTGTTTAGATGTTTAGATGTACGGCAGCATCCTGTTCACTCGCTCAAGGGAGGAACGCTTCCCTTGAATCCTACGTCTGCTCTGTCAGCCTGCTGCTCTCATCGGTGGAGGAGTTCAGGCCACCATGGGGTTGTTCCCATCACTGGAACACACACGAGCGTCCCCTCTAACCCTAACCCAAACCCAAACCCTAACCCTTCTTGTTTTGGTCATAAACACATGGTCATCAACATCTTCACCTCCACCGCCTCGTGCAGTCCCATCTGCTCCACACATTCTTCGCTGCTGTGCTGGCAGCCTTTGGAGGTTAAATGAGCGGAGCCGCACTCCAGTGGTAAACAGACCCATTTAGATAGCAGGTAGAGGACGTCCCCACTCTATTTCCCACCCCGATGGATGTCGGAGGGTTGTGCACTATCAGGGTAAAGCCTCTCAGACTGCCCTGTTTTCACCAGCAGTTCCTGATTGTCCTGGTGTTTTTTATCAGAACTGGGCTCTCTGGTTACCAGTAAGTGTTGTTTTTATCTTGACTTACTGAGCAATTAACAGTAAAGTGTACAAGTGCACCCCCCCCCCACAACAGACTTTTTGCTGCTGGACTTGTACATGTGCATCCAACCTGAAGGGTCCAACGGTCCTGAACCTTGAACCTGGTGACAGCACAAGGAGCCTAGTGATGAAGGCGCCAGCACCTCTGGATACTCGGAACAACGTCTGGGCGGAGGTTTCTCTGATGGGCTCTGAGAGGTTGGGCGTGCTATGAATGCAACAAACAAGCGAACACAATTGTGAGAACTTTGACTTGTGGGAAGATTTAAGTTCCTGAAGCATGAAGTCATCAGGGTGAGTGGATTGCGTAAGTTACATTAAATCCAATCAGGAAACTGTGACTGGACTTTAAAGAAACATCACAGCAGGTAGATTTGAGGTTGACGCGTCTTACAAGCGAACCTTTGCGCGTTATTTGACGGTTGAAGCTGCTTTCGATACATTTCGACACGTTTATTTGATGACTTTTGTTTCTTCTGCCCTCATGTTTCAGCTCTGATCGCACTTCACTCGCATATCAAGTGCTTAACGCTCAGGGGAGTCCTGAAGTGGAAAAAATTGTAGTTATTTGGAGACTCACCATTGCATTCCTTATCTCAGACCCTTTCATCTTCCGCATGGGGAAAGAGAACATCCCTGAAGCTGTGGCGCAGGAGGGAACATGCACGCTGGCCTGAGGCGAGGCCACGGTCGAGTCCAGCCACGCCGTTACCGAGAAAGCTTCACAAGCTCGCTGAAACTTTCATTTGATAATAACCAAGTCATAAGTCATGCTCACTGGATTTTATTTGTGATTTAATAAGATAAAAGTAGCCCTTGGACAGAGCAGTGTTGGCGGGATGAACGCCGTTTGGAACAGGTTCGGTCCAAATTCAATACAACCACAATTATTGTGGGTGGATAATGGCAATTACGATGATGCCATCATTATTATCGTGGAAGCGCACAGAAGAGAAACATGTCGGACACCGTTGAGGTTCCCTGGAGGAGAACCATCAAAGCTGCTGGTGCAGCAGGTCGGCCACACTGTGACCAGAGATATTAAACACAGTTACACACAGTTATTATTACACAATTATTACAAAGTGAACGAATGTAACGGGAAGAAATGGATGTGGATGTGTGTGTGTGTGTGTGGAGTGTGTGTGTGTGTGTGTGTGTGTGTGTGTGTGTGCATGCGTGTGCGTGTGTGTGAGTGTGTGTGTGTGCGTGTGCGTACATTTTAGAGAGCAGAGCCAAATAAAACACAACAGCAATTCAAGTTTCCTTATGCGGACATATTTAGTGGAGACATAAAACAACAATATTTGTTTATTTAAATACTGGCGTCATTCCGGAGCTGCACTGTGGACCTCGACGGGACAGCAGAGGTTTCAGGAATGATATGAAACAGGTCTGAGACTCAAGCGCATCAGTGTGCTGGAACATCCTGTTGTGATGAAGCCATAAATAAAAGAAATCATCACAAATAATATTGAGCACAATCAATATTGCGAGAGTTCTGAAGTTAAAAGACATTCCAAAGGCGCTTGTCATTAACTTCACACGCTGACAATTCAATGAATTGTAATAAAACAATCGTATAAGCTTGTTTTTGGGGCTTTTCTCCGATGGTCTTATACAGTAAAACAAAGTGAACATCCAAACATCAGATAAAGCTTCCCAGGCTTTAGTCAGGCCCAAGCTTTGGTCCAGTCTAAACCAAGCAGACCACATAAACGTGCAGACAGCACAAGTATTCCTCATTTTAACCTGCAAGGACTTGTTTGTGTGCATACTTCTGGGCAGGTACGAGTGTTGCTTTTTTTTTCGGCCATCTACACATCTGGCCAACAGCTGGGAGGTTTGCTGTGTTTCAGATAAGCATGCTGGAATCTCTGCTGATGCAGAGCAAGTGAAGGTTAGCATGACGTTAGAGTTCCAGCTGGCAGGTTAGCAGACAATTTCCCTCAGAATTAATCAGACTGCATCCATTAAAGAGGCTTGATGTTTTTGTCGCTCTGACTTGAAGATTGCGCAATAAATTCACAATAAAGGCTCCGACTTGCTTTGTTTTTGACACTTGGGAAGAGACAAAAGATCTTTGCTGGGCAAAAACATCTGGCCTCCCCCAACCACATCTGCCTCACATGTGACTGTTCGGTTACATAACCTGTTTGAAGGCGAGACTACTGCTGAAATTACCACGCTAAACATCTGCAGTGAGCATATCTGGCCCTTTCCACTGGTTTCAGAAGAGTGTCCTCAAAAGTCCAGAGTCTGATAAACTGTCCAAATGCAAGCGACTATTGTAGATAATGGTTATTTAATGGACATGAGAGGTTAGCCTTCAGACAGGATCATTTTGACCAACATCCACCAACACCACTTCAGAGCTTTCAGCTCTTCCCGTCCTTCTTGCCCAAACCACTGCGCGTTCCACTGAATCCTCCCCCTTTGTGCCCCAGGGCGGTGGAGTTGGGAGCAAAAGGAAGAGCCGCTGGAGAGGACAGATGAGAATGAGCGCTGCTGTGGAGAGGGCAGGATCCTGCGCCTGCTCCTAACCACATGTTGGTGTCTTAGCGCCGCTCTCCAACACATCTCTCATGATCACTGAGGGTGGGAGCAGTTCAACACAGAAGACCTGCATCACAGTTTTGGAGATTCTGTAGGTTGGAGTCTGTGGTAAGACAAGTCGCATTTATCCTACTCCTTTTTCAACATGTATGTTAACTTGTGAAAATGCATGTGGAACTATTTGTTTCTTCTTTCTTATTGATTGTCTCTTAAATTTATTGAACTGTCTTTAGTTGCAAATATAAAGTTATTAATTAATCAGTACAAATGTTTGACAAAATTTTAGCTTTTGTAATCCATCCTTATTATGTCTTCAAACAAAGAATTAAACAAATTCATTACATCTTTTTATAGACACCAAGTTACCATTTAAGGTAAAACAGCTCTGCTGAATGAGCCTCTGCTCTTGATTTACTGGAAACGGATCATTCTCTGCTTCTTCAGATGGAGGAGATGCTTTTAATATGGTTGAACAATAACAGTATAGCTCTCAATAACAAGTCAAGAAACCTCAGAAATAAGATAACTATTGGAGGTTTCACTGCTTGGAAGGCTGCATGTTCGACGGCGATGTAACGACCAGCACAAAGTTCTGTATTGTTGTACCTGGAAAATGTTCTCCCGTTTCCTCCTTCAGTCTACAAACACACACGTTAGGTTGACTGGAAACTCCATAGGTGGGAGCAGGTGAGCAGTCAGGGTGTATTCCTGCCTCTCACACATCGACTGCCTGTACAGACGCACGATCTCCGACTCGGGTTTGAACCACAATTAAAGCGGCATTAGTCAGGCCAACTTGTTTATTTAGAGAGGAACAATCCATGAGGGGCAGAAAAGGAATTTCAAACACGCATTATTGATTTTTACAGCAGCAGGGACGAATGGTGCTGTAAAGAGGTAGCGCAGGTCACAAACAAGCAGGCGCCAATCCCCCGTCTACCTCATCCTCTGTCCGGTGGAAGTACCAGAAAATGCTGTAAATTGGCTTTCAGTAAAAGTTTCAATCAATCAACCTTTTATTTTTTTTTTTTTTTTGCCCCCAGCTGTTGTACATACACACTGCCTCAGAGGTGGGACAGGGTCGGTACTAGTGAGGGGTTTCCCCCCTTCATTTCCCTGACAGGACAGGAAACCTGTCCTTTTATGTCTTGGTGCGCTGCGCTCAGCGTGGACCTACCTGCGATCTCTGTCTGTCTGGACACGCAACCACGTCAGACACTAATGTGTCTCATTAGTTTGTGTCTCTGTCAGAGCGTAGCTGCGTTTCCTGCCAGGATATGCCTCCTCCAGTCTATTTCTGTCTGAGTTAGTCAGGCTGTCGCACGCTGATACCAGCGCCTTCTGTCATTTATAGCTGAAATCGCCTCCAAACAGTTTGGCAGGCGACGACTTTGTGCCTGTTTTCAACAAGTAACAACAGTTCCAGGTTATATTTCCCAGAGTCGCACCAACACAGAACAACATGGAACTTACTTTTCTTTATATCTTTGAGGTTGAAGAGCAAAATGAAACGCAGCTCACATGATGCCTGAGTCCTCCCAGTCCGCCACCATGAACACCTCCACCCTCGCCAATGACACGCCTCCCTGCTACTCCATCAACAGCCCCCCCTTCAACTACCACCACGCCATCGCCTCGGCGTACTTCTCGTCCATCTTCAGCACTCTGGGCCTCCTCTCCAACTTCATCGCTTTCGTAGTTCTGGTCAAGTCCTTCCACCGGACACAGAGCCAGTCCCGGTCCTCTTTCCTCATCTTCCTGGGGGGCCTGGTGGTCACAGACTTTCTGGGTGTCCTGATCACAGGGACCATCGTGGTTTCCTTCCACGTGACCCGCTTCAACTGGCGCCAGTTGGATCCGCACTGCCACTTCTGCAACTTCATGGGCATGTCCATGGTGTTCTACGGCCTCTGCCCACTGCTGCTGGGCGCCGCCATGGCCGTGGAGCGCTTCATCGGCATCAATCTCCCGTTCGCGCGCTTCACCACGATGCCCAAGACCCGGACAGTCTCCATGGTCCTGATGGTGTAGCTGGTTGCGGGCCTCATAGCTCTGCTGCCGGTACTGGGCTTTGGAAGCTACCACATCCAGCTCCCAGGCTCCTGGTGCTTCTTCAACATCAGCTTCGAGGGGCGGGACCTGGCCTTCTCCCTGCTCTTCTCCCTGACAGGGCTCTTGTCCATCGCCGTGTCCTTTCTGCTGAACACGATAAGCTTCGTCACCCTGATCAAGGTGTGCTGCAAGCAGGACCGGACACAGCGGCGCAGAGATCACGAGATAGAAATGATGGTCCAGCTCCTCCTCATCATGGTCATCGCGTCCATCTGCTGGTGCCCCCTACTGGTGAGTTTGCTGAATTAGCGTGGGTGCGACGTGTTTTGGTTTTCCAATGAATGAATGCTGGAAAGCTAAAGGAATTTTCAGAAGCATGCCCTATGTGTTCGGAAATAGAGCATTCAGTTTAATTGTTTACATTTATTCATGAGAAGGGAAAAGTCCTCCATCCAGGTAACCTTGGCATCCACCGAGTCTTGAGTTTCCTGATATCACTACATTCAACTCAACTGGACTAAGAAGGGTTCTTAAGCTCATTTTCTTTCAAGCATGGTCCATTTTTCCTGAGCAATGCGGCATCTTAACTTGAGTGAATCAGAAAAAAAACCTCATCTTTTGAGCTTGAGTGAATTTAGAGCCTTTAATAGTCACAGATAAAATCACATGCTCCCCACAGAAGGTTCTGAATGTAAAAGTCTGCCAACATCGGACTTGAAGCCCTCGAGAACAGCATGACGTATGGACTCTGTGACCTGTCTGCTCACATCAAGACTCATGCTGCTCTCACACACACACACACACACACACACACACACACACACACACACACACACACACACACACCTGACTGAACATGTCTTTCTGCACAGATATATATTCTGATGAGTGAGGTGACCGCAGATCCTGTAAGAGGTGATCTTGTTTTGTTCTTCGTACGAATGGCCACCTGGAATCAGATATTTGACCCCTGGATTTACACCATGTGTCAGGTGTCCCGACTGAGGCGAGTAAAATGTAAAACAGAACCCCCCCCCAACGTGGCAGCCCCAGCACACCTCTTCTCCGCTGTACAGCCACATGACTGCGCTGCGTCGGCACGTCCCACGTGTCAGCGTGCATGGATCGATCCATGTGTACATGACGGTTCACTCTGCCTGGCTTTTTGCTATGCTATGCATCGAGGTCACGCTTTGCGCGTCTGGAATCCTCTCTTCCTTTTACTGCTGCTGTACATCGAATCCCTGATGAGAAGGTCACATGATGTTTTTGGTTTATATCACGTATCTGATCGTATTGGTTCACTAAATTAAGGCCTCAAAACACCACTTTTCGCATTGTTACCATGGTTTTACAGTAACATGGATGTTGGAGTGGAGCATGTGGATAGGGAGCATAGGTGGTAGTAGTATGGTTGAACAAACCGCCAGAGACTTGTGGCTGAAATTGAGAAGACAATAGACCAATTTGTCTTTCCTAAAGGAGCTTGTTAGCACGCTCTGCCCCCCACGAGGGACTGTAGGGCTAATGCTAATAAAGCTACGGTTCATAAAACGCTGCAGCTTTATCATGGCAACGGGGCTCTGGGTGTGTAGAGGACATAAATAAATAAATAAGTCTGTCTTTTCCTTCACCACCAGGTCTTTATTGCTCAAACTGTGCTGTCGAGGCAGCCGCTGCAGGTCAAAAACCTACTGCTCTGCATCCGCTTCGCCACCTGGAACCAGATCCTAGACCCGTGGGTGTACATCCTGTTCCGCAGGGCGGTCATTAAGAGAATCTACCCTCGCTTCAACTGGTCTCAAAGCTCCATCATGTCGAGGTACCGGTCTTTCAATTCCACCATCCTCAGGTTCACGGGCTCTTCCGTTCAGTCCTCCCTCAACCGATAAATGAGGAAAGATGGAGAGTCTTGTCACAACAGACTGGATCTAAGGTCCTTGAGGAGACTTTAAAGTGACTTTACATCAGCACACCTGCTTTCACGCCCGGAAAAGTAACGACAGAAAGACGATGTCAACAACCTCTTTTTGGTTCACCCGGACTAAAATGTACAGAATTTAAATACTGATTTGAATACCTGTTTCAAAATTATGCTGAATTAATGATTAGGTCCAGATTTAAATTTAATCAAAAATATCGACTCTCATTTCCGTGTTCTGAAGCCCTCAGAGCAGCCAACCCGTTCAAAGACATTTAAATTATTTATGCTCCATTTTCAAAAGTTTTCTAGGTCTCTAATCTGATTTCATGCTGAGGATTTGTAATTCCAGCCAACAAAGTTCACCAGAAGTTTGTGTTGTGGGGATTTTTTTTTTTTTTTTAGCTGGAAGAACAAAACAAAATTTATTTCAAAGAATGGTGTGTTTTGAATCAGATAAGGTGAATGTTAAAATTATTTTGGACACTGAATTACATGAAATACATTTCCCCCATCAGCATCAGTCATGTGGCAAATAGTCGTAATATGTGAAGATCATAAGAGCTCCATACAGACATGCTCGATAACATCACGGATCCAAAATTATCTGCTATAATTATGTTAATTATGTTATGTACAGTATTAAGGATGAAGTCATACATTTTTATTACATGAACGGTGCTGTCAGCTTGGAGTCATCTAACGTGGATGAGTTTGATTTGTTTATTGAATGATAAAATGCACAGCACTGGTGAGTTATCACTAACTGAACATAAAGAGCTGTGTTTTCTGGTATAAATGAAGTGTAAACAATGAGAATGTACAATAAAGACCATGCATGACTTTAAATGATTTTAAAAGGTCAATGGTTATGCTTTTACATGGTTTTAAGGTGGGAAATGTGCATTTTCAGCTTCCTGTGTTGTCCTTGAAACATGTGGGCTCAGAGTAAATGAGCCTGATATATTTGCATTTCAGGAAATGGTTTATCTTCACATGTTATGGGTTCCTCTTTTCCAGTAATAACCATTTTGGAAATTCTGCCACAGGGAACTAACTTCCCATTTTCAGCAAACGATATACATAAATGCTCTAAAAATACACACATTTGTGATGATCTGAGAGGTCGCTGACTGCAGGTGACTGACGGATATGTTTCCCTTTTCAACTTGTGCAACTGGTGATGGAGAAGCATGCCAAAGAACCAGGATGTTTCTCTTTTCCGTTCCTGTTTCTCATGGGAGAATTTACTGGATCTTATCTGACTTCCTTTATTCCCAAAAGGCTGGGTGACTGCTTTACTGCTAGATTTCCTGATAGATGAAAAGTGTTTATATCCTTTATGAGTAAACTTGAACAGAGTTCTGGAGAAGAGACGTAAGAGCTTAAATTCAGGAAGATAGGGAAGCTAAAATCTTAACATTAGTAAATAAATTCCAAAAACAATTAATAATAATTTCCAAATGAAAGCCTGCTGTACACACATCTGTAGCCAATGAAACATTTACATTCTCCCGTTCTTGACATCCCCGATAGCTCCCCAAACGTCGTACAGAAAGACGTCAGGGAAGGCAAAATCTCCGAGAACTGAGTCCAGCGCTTGTGCAAAGTCATCAGGACTCTTCTTGTCTTTTCCTGCTTCCACGATGGTGGTTGCTGGGGTGAAGAAAGGATAGGATTAGAGTCACCAAAGGTTCACAGGTTGATGTAGAGATCAATATTGTGTGTGTGTGTGTGTGTGTGTGTGTGTGTGTGTGTGTAGCTAAAGCTGAAATGACTCAAATTTCACTTTTCATCTTTAGCCTTTTGTAACACTTAATTATCAGTCTTCTGTTTTATTTCTAAGCTAATAAAGTCACATTTTTTCTTTTTTGTTGTGGGATATTTAAAGAGCCTTTTTAACTAAAATGGAAGTTCAGTTCAAATTCAACAACAAATTCAGTATAAAATGGAGAAACTCATCCTGTGATAAAAATCACATCTACAAATCTATTACCTACTTTTTTATGTACAAGTGAACTTTCAGCAAAAGAATTCAAGTGCGCAAATATAAAAATGATGGATATTATTAGTGAAGCCTGATTTTCCATTATTTCTGAAGGTTCATTCCGATGTGTCTCTAAATAATCTACTCTTCTACCCTATTTTCAATTATCTTATCCTTTTTAAAAATCCAGCAGGTTCCTTTGAACCCACATTTTGGGCTCTAAAAGTCCAGCAATTGTGTGTTTTACATTTACATTTGTAAAAGATTTGTAATCTCAAATACAGACATGCTGTACCCAGAGGCGTGAAAAGGGAAGGACACAAGGTAAGTATACGAAATCGAATTTCTTTTTTTTTTCATACGTTATAATTACTTCCTTCGCCACATGCCACTGAGGGTTGTTCAGGCTGAATCAAGACCCCAGATCCCAGAGGGGTTTTATCAAAACATGTGAAGGCAGCACAGCCAAATACCAAAAAGGGCAATTAGTGTTGAACGGTTCAGCCAGGGTGGGACTGGTAACACACGGCGGACAGCCCAGACAGGACTTTTTTGCTATTTTTGGAGCGGCACATGTGATGTTACCCAGCTCCAGATCTCTGATGCCCATGTAGCTCTCCAGCAGGTCGTCCACTTTCTTGGTGGCCTCCTCTTCAAACTCGCTCTGCTGGCAGAAGCAGGGAAGCGACTGTTAGTGGAAATTCAGAGTGAGGAACACATTGTCCTGTTCCAGGAATCTCCATTTATCACCTGTGTTTATGTTAGGTATCGTCCCTGAAACTCTAATACATCTGCAAGTTCTGCTGGTGGGGTCATTTATTGTAGGTGGCCGTTTAGCTGTTTAAAAGATCAAATTCAAATGACTTTACACACCCTGTATCGACGTCTGGGAAGTAAAAGTGACTTTGTTTCCAAAGGCTGCTTCCTGTAATCAATCATGGACGAGTGTTCCAGCCACATCAACGTCTTATTGACTGTGAAAGCACGTTTCCCACTCAGTGAGGGTTCTCCTGCATCTGGGTCAAGTGCCAGTCCACACAACTCACCACTTCCTGGACTGTGGCGGCGCCCTTGGAGCGAAGACGCAGCGTCTCTCTCCCGTTCACCATCTTGCCCTCGCTGGATTTCGGCGCCCTGGTTCTCATGCCGATCATGTCTGCCCACAGAACCACGCAAACACAGTAGGTTTTGGGTTTGGCTTCTCCTGTGTTGTCAGGGTGATGCCCGTCCCCTTTTATGAACCCGACTCAGGTGCGCGTCAGCATCACTTTCATACTTTTATTAAATCTCTCATCAGACAGTCGTGCCGTTCAACTGATGCAGACGACGATAACGTTCTCCTGAGAGGTGAATTACTTCCTGTCTACATCCAGGGGAATAATGAAGCCCAGCTCTGGTGCTTTAGAGACTCTGATTAGCGTAATAAATCATCTCACCCACAAAATCTAATTCAGGTGATGCACTAGGCTGTTGCACTTATTAAGAAAAATCCAATTTACACCCATTAAAATTGAAAATGGCAGTTTGATGCAGCAGAATAAGGGCACAAGCTTATCATGTGTGAGACACCTCAGAGAAGGGTTACTTCAAAATAAGATTCTAGTTTTGGCCTCATTTTAATAGAAAATGTTTAAAACTATTGTGAATTTTACACTTGAGACACCAGAGGACGAGGTGCCTGAGGGGGCATTTTGCTCTTTCTTAATCCCTTTGGCGTTTGTGGTGATGTGGCATTTTGTGACAAGAACAGGCTATTATATTATTATGAAAAGCCCGTTGAGAAGTACTCATATCCTATCAGATAGGTCCTAAAAGTCCCGTCTGACTTCTCGCCGGTTCACTTGGTTGGACTCATTGACCCATTTATTGTTCAGAAAAATGGAGCATTTCTTGGAAAAGATCACACACTGCATGTCCGTGTTATTTGCAATCCATATTCCCATTTATGACTAATATTTACTGAAGGGAAAACGGTATTTTAATGAACAACGGATGATGACCTTCTATAACCGGAAAGGTTTGAAGGGGAGTCCAAAATGGCCTTCTTTTCCCAGGAAAAAAAATAAAATAAGATAAAAGCTTTTAAAGGTCTGTTATGTGAAATCCAAACAACATAACAAAAATCAGATGGAGGAGTGTTTGTTTTTGAAGTCGGGGCAGGCCAATGAAAAGCCTCACATTCATATTTCATGCAGATAAATTTCAGGTTGTCTAGCAACAGAGAGCACTTGGATCAAATATTTACAGTTTGTCTGGCAGCGGCTGCTGTGTGACTTCAGTCCACTTGTCGCTCTGTTAGTGTTTCCTCACATCCAAGTATACACACCAGAGACCGGAGCTGTGTTTTAGGGAACTTTCAGATTAATATTGGGCTGGAGGATGAAGATCTTCTCGGGTATTGTTAAGGGAGGCCTGTCATCCCGTGTTGTAGCAGAGTGCATGGAAGCCCAAGGCGGGAATACTAACAGACTTCCAAGATATGATCCTGGATTTCAATTAAAAGATGGTGAATTTTCTGTCTGTGCATTTCTAGAGTGCCAGAAGTGCTTCTGGTCTATTAGCCGCAGCAGCTCAACAACTTCTCGTGCCTTCAATGTCGCTGATATTTATGTTGTCGTGCCTTGGAAATGAACTCCACAAACACGTGGAGTGGGCAGTGGCCTCCACAGTGACCTCATCATTCAACCAGTATACGGTACAGGCCGCCCTCTGCCTCCGCTGTCATGTGTCACTGTTACGAGCACGTGCGCAGAATCCATAAGATGAACACAACCTTTCTTCATTGTGCATCTCACTTGTGCTCACCTGCTTTTTGCCCAAAGGCGCGTCTGATCGACTGATTGTTCTGTATGTCTGGAGGGAGCGCACGTCTGTGAGCGTTACTACCATCGCTCTCTTCCACTTTGATACTGAACTTGTCTTTGTGCGAGGCATTGGACCGGAGCCAGCGCATATTCTGCACTCACCGAAGGCTTTCTTGGGCCCAACCAGGCGGAGGGTGAAAGGGACGCCCCTCGGCTGCTCCTTCAACATCTTGGCCACCTCGTAGTGCCGACAGCCAACGATGCTCTGGTCGTTGATGGCCTCGATGTGGTCCCCGACACATACGCTCTTCAGGCGGTCTATGGTGCTGCCTTCCTTTATCCTCTGCAACCTCAAACCCGTGAGCAGTAAATAACGGGAAGGTGACGTTCTCTGTTTCACATGACAATTATCAAGCCTTCACCTTGATGAAGGCGTATCCGGCCCCATTGTCTGTGATGGTGAGGCCCAGAGCGTCCTCAGTCTTCGTCACCTCCACCTCCTTCGTCTCGCCGCGGACGTGAGCAAAGATGAAGTCTTCCAGTCCGATCTGGCCTCCCAGCAGCTTCTGCATGTCCACTTTATGAGAGTTGAGCGTGCAGAACAGGATCTAAACACAGGAGCGGACATGTAAAAGTTTATGTGATGTCTGCGTTGCGTTTTAGACTCGTGTCAGAATTCACATTGTAAAACTTTTTTATAACCATCACAAAATAGATTCAGAATTTTTGAAATTAAAAATTAGAAGAGCCTTACTCAAATTCTAAATTGTTGATCAGATTCAGTTGTCATTCAGAACACATTTAAGATCGGATCCCTAAATCCCCTCGTAGTGCTATAACCACAGTAACCAGCAGGGGGCGGTAGAGGCGAACAGTGATAAAACTGTCATGTTTCAGACCAGATACGACGCTGAAGATCCTCCGTGTTTATTGACGCAGCCTAAATCAATCGCTTATCTTGATAAGTGGATTAGAACATGACTGCAGTCCAAGGCCGTCGTGGCGCTGCAGCTGTTGGACCTCCAAGGTCAAGGAAACTTTGACACCGCTGTCATAACTGTCATTATCACCACCTTTGATATTTCCTCTAGAGATCTTCTTCCTGGAGTGGAGGTCAAGGTGTTCCAGGATGTTTAAGACACATATATATCTATATATAGATATAGATATATAGATATATATAGATATAGATATATCTATATAGATAGATAGATAGATAGATAGATAGATAGATAGATAGATGGATAGATAGATAGATAGATAGATAGATAGATAGATAGATAGATAGATAGATAGATGGATAGATAGATAGATAGATAGATAGATAGATAGATAGATAGATAGATAGATGGATAGATGGATAGATAGATAGATAGATGGATAGATGGATAGACGGATAGACGGATGGACAGATGGATAGATGGATAGATAGATAGATAGATAGGTAGATAGATAGATAGATAGATAGATAGATAGATAGATATAGGACTGTGAGAACAACTGTTTGATTTGCTTACTATTAATAGGGACCAAACTGAGTTATCTAAAGTGATTATTCTTCTGGGATCCCCAGAGATTAACTTGGCACGCATGTTGTGTCTGCCCTGGCCAACAGTGTTACTCTAAGAATCATCACACAGAGAAGAACTCTTAGAAAAGAATGAGGAATTTCTACCAAGATCAATGTCTTCTGATTCACAAACATTCAAAATTATAACGTATAGCGATATGATCATTTTTAAAAGTGATCTTTACAGAGTTAGTTCATTGCATTTAGTTGCTTCTTTAAACTGACTTTATTAATGCTTCAAAAATAAACAAATAAAAACATGCATCCATCATTTCCAGGATATCAAGGATTTCTCAAGGATTTATCAAGCTCAGCTAAAATGAAAATCCCACATTCATCACTGACAGACAGATAGGACAAGTATTTACAGTGGACTTTATCACTGCTGATAAGAATCTTTGTTGAATATTTGTCGTTCTGTTGCTGAGTAGATGTGGAGACCTGCAGCACATCAGCTTAAATCATCCTTATAGCCTTTAAGAAAATTGTTAAATAAATCTGTAAATATAAATAAAGTCACATCCAAATTTTCTAAATTTTAAAATCTGCAAATGTGGTTTTATTAAATTTTTTTTAGATAAATAAACTATAAAATACATGCATAAAGAGTGTGAATAATTGTTTCCACCACCAACTTTCTCCAGGCTGATCTGTCTGAAATTCAATCAACTATAAACGCTGTTAAGTTCTTCAGCCAACCTGTGGCCTTTTGTCTTGATATCGGTATCTCTCCGCATATCCTGACCTGTCAAGTGTCAATGCCGAGGCTTCTCAAGGCTTCTCAAGGCCTCTCAAGGCTTCTCAAGGCCTTTTGAGCAACTGAAGGCTTTTGATTCTGCACAGTGCTGGTAATGCACCATTTAGGGTCGCAAATCCAATCCCAACATAAAAACATCAAATTCTGTATTTAATCTCATTCACATGCAGAATGGGGACATTTTAGCACACAAATGTTGGAGTATTGGTCTTGTTTTTTCTTCATTGGTCAATATTGTTGACAGAATCTGAAGTGCATGATGAAACGATGGACAGCGTGTCCTCTAACACAGGCTGTTGGTGTCAGAGATCTGAGTACCTGTCATCTGTTTGTTTTTCTCTAGTGCACTCGTTGCAAAAATCAATACGCGTTCGTTCGTAACTGCGTTGTGTGTAGTGATTACTGATAACGCTGTCTGCTTATTTGTTCCCATTATCGATCCAGAGCAGAACAAGTCGGACTGACAGCGGAGGCGCACAGATCCTCGGTGCATCATGGAAAAAAGGGTGGAAGTGCGCTCATCTCCATCAACACTCCCGATCGCGATCGTTCGCTGCACATCGGTTTGTTTCGTACCTCTGAGGGGGAGATGCTGAACACCTCGGCGATCTTGGCGTACAGCTCCCTGACATTGGTGAATCCGTGGATCCGGCCTGTTGGACTCCCGTGGGCCAGCTGGGTGTGGAAGATGAGCCTCGGTCTCAGGTAATCCGGCGGCCCAGTCGGCGGCGGCGAAGGCGGCGGTAGCGGAGGCGCCGTGGGCTCAGCGCAGCCCTGACTGGGCCTCTGGCTCTGGGTCTTCTGGTCGTCCATGACCTCCGCCCCTGTTGCTTTGGAGTTCAGTGGGCTCATAGCCTGCCCGTTCTGCATCAGGCCCCAGCTCGGGTCTCCCGAGAGCCTCGAAGGTGCACCGCAACTGCAACGAAGAGGAACTCTGTCCTTGGTCGGGCAGGCGGGCACCCAGAGCTTTGAGGTGAAGACAATAAATGAATTAGTGATGAGAGTAACCCAGTAACAGTAGCTGGAAGAGGCCAGCCAGACACTGGCTGCTAGAAACCAAACACCCTCCTGGATGGGGATTATGTGTGTTCTACCTGAGCCTCTGGGGGCTCCAGCACATGCAAAACACCCCAAACCGTCTTCATAACCCCTCGTGTGGCGCTGACCTGCAGGAGCTACTTGAGATGTGCAGGAGTCCTTGTGATTTGTGAAAACACCAGCAAACCTCAAGACTTTCAATGAGGACGGCTAAAGTCACAGGTAATATGAGCCCCCTGGATAAATTGCGCAACCCCCCCCATCCTGCCTCTGCCCTTCCCCGCTGCACACCTCAGTGGCAGAAAGTGACAGATGCTTGGTGAATCCTCGGCGATGCGCTGACCTTTACGACCCTGAGGGACGCAGGTCAGCGGGCACGTCGTCGTGGGTAGCGCTACCGTTTTCAGATGTCGGGGGACTCCAAGAGGAAACCCAAATGAATGTCAACATGAAGCGGTCTTCAATAAAATCACCACCTCTTGGATCAAATAAAGGATTATTATGGTGGTGAATAGGAGAGCTTTGTTCGCTGAGGCCCACTCTCTTACCCTGGGCAACTCACAGGCGGAGTATTTTCATGCATGCCTGGAACAAAACCTTGCAAACCCTGCCAGTGCAGAACAAGGCCCCACATTTAGTCCTACTATTTAGCATTTCCCCACCGATGAAATTTAATAAAAACCCTACAGACAGGGGAACATGTTGCCATTTTGTTTCCCTGTCTGTAGGGTTTTTTTAATCACATTTTCCTCAATGTGATACATGTGACAGATCTAAAAGTGAAAGCTCCGCTTTTCTTTCTCTCGGAATCAGGAATTTCCGTGGAAATTCCACTTTTTCAAGGCAAGTAATGTATTTCTTCAAATTTCTGTCGCTACAGGCTTGGCACTGTTGGCTGCTTTCATGAGCAGGCGGCTTCTGTCTGTCAGTAAAAGCTTCTTTACAGGCCAAGATATCATTAGCTGGTCAAGGTCAGTCTTTACTCCTGCAGCTGATAATGCAGCTCCATCTCGTGAAACCTCCCCGTGCGGTAGATAACAAGCGCTCTCTTGAGCTAAGGCGTACCCACCAACACCTATATGACACCATGTCTTAACACAAGCATGTCTGGCTGAGGAGGATTCTGATTATAGAGGAGATATATTTATGTATAAAGACAGTCATTTTGAAACAGCCCGTGCCCACACTTCCAGGAACACCTCCACAACACTATACTAGGATACTAGGATACACTATACTGGGACGAAAGGCCCTTTTGGTCAGTAACTTGTAAAAAATGAAACATTTATACAGCTGAACTCATCGAGTGTTGAAGGGAAGAAGCTTGAAACTGTGTGTAAATCGCTATTTCTTAGCTTTCCTGCCCCGTTCAGGTACTGATTCAGCATGACCCGGGGGCAAAAGCTTTGCTTGCAACTTTTATCGACGGCCTAAAGAGCCAATGAGTTTAGGGGCTGACGGGTGGGACGCGAACACTCGGTGAACTCGGCAGCTTTGCTAACGGTGCATTAATAAAGCATCAAGAATTCATAGCACAAACAGTTCGTCACACGTCCTGACTCTGCAGTGATTATGACGCATGGGAAAACAGTACAATCGTGGATTAAGAGCTGCAAAACATGGTTTGATATCAAGAATGTCCTTGTTTAACCGATTGGTGCTCCAAAGGATATGCGTCGTTTTTCCAGTAATGCAGAAGGCTCATAAATATTTAATGTGCAGTTCATGAATCAGAAGGTAAATAAAGGCCTGTGGTACTGAAAGCATTTTCAGTGACTAATAGAAGTTACCGATTTTTATTAATTCTTTAATTCAACATTTGTAAATTAAATTTAATCCTCTATTCTTCATCTGCTGCGTCACACTGAACATAGACGCCAAAGAAAAATATTTGCGCATGGTTCATATCCCCACTAAAATAGTATCCAAATCACCTCCAACTAAAAACTCTGGCTCTTGCGGGCTCTTTTGCCACATTATTGGCTTATGCAACTGCCACGCCGATGAATCAATTCAGAAAATCGTGTTATGGCCCACGCAGCAGCACCCACTCCTCATGTCACGTATTTCCTCACCAAGTGTGATTTTCACCAGAAGGAGATGGGAGGAAAAAATGATGGTTATTAGCATTTTTGGAGGTGGTGGTTTTGCTGCGTTGTTTTTCTAAAATGTTCAATTGAACGCAGCAGGAGACCAAAGGTAAACCGTCTGTAAAAATATCTCAGCCTGACCATAAAACTCAGAGTAGTTTTAGAATTGTTAAGTTACACTCATTAAAGCCAGCATAAGAGGTCATGGACAATAACAGAGATGTGTGAAGTGTTGTTTTTTTTTTGTTTTTTTTTTATTGAAGTAAAAAAGTGACCAAAACAGCCCCCAAACGACCTGAAACCTTTTATACACAGCCACAAGTCACAAGCAGCGGTGCTCAGCGTGACTACAATGTGACGCTTTTCAAACTAAACTTTGGCCCTACATCCCTGCCAGTTTGGGCTTGAACCATATGTTGTTGACAGGAGGGCCGTCTGTGTGTGTGTGTGTGTGTGTGTGTGTGTGTGTGTGTGTGTGTGTCTTTGTGATAGTTTGAGCCCTTTCATTTTTACACCAGAAAGCGGAATTACAAACTGTGAAAACCTCCATCCGACCACTCCACCGGCCTTGATGTGAAAAGGGGAAATAGCGGTAATTTTATGCTGAAAGATGTTGACATACATTGTAGATTTGAGTGCAAATGGCAAATGCATTAGCCCACGGCCTAGGTAAAACTCCTGTGTGCATAT
Source organism: Lagocephalus sceleratus (assembly GCA_911728415.1). Taxonomy (NCBI): domain Eukaryota; kingdom Metazoa; phylum Chordata; class Actinopteri; order Tetraodontiformes; family Tetraodontidae; genus Lagocephalus; species Lagocephalus sceleratus. The sequence continues at coordinate 2,182,254 of CAJVRN010000030.1, read as the reverse complement.
ACGGCATTAGCATACAATATAAAGGCCCAAACAGCATTGCCCCACCCTGATCTACTAAAACAGTCACTTTCTGATGAAGACTGTGATGTGGCACATAACATGCCGGTCCATTGCTAAGTCCTTGTTATATACACATGTTACTTGTGTCCGCCAAACGTTTATCTCTTGCGTTAATTATTGATTAAAAGCTCTCAAAAAGCACAATAACAACGTGAGGGCCGTTGTATGGGTTTTAAAGAGACCACCCGACTACCATATAAGGGAGTGGGCGGTCCTGGAAAACCGACCCCTCCCTTCCCATTGGACAGCTCGTCTGACATGACGGTATTTCGTCGGGCCGTCGCGGGCGCTGATTGGCTGGGGGACTTGGTCCGATTCGTGCTCATTATGTTAATGAGCGCGGAGGAGCGGTGAGGCGGGCGGCGGCAGCAGCCACACGGGAGCCGGTCTGGCCTGGAGCGGCCTTTCTTCAGCAGCCCGCGACTCTGGCCGAGGGAAGCATGCTTGAGAACAAGAGGGAGAGGTTGAAAACCTTCCTCAGGAAGATCGACGAGAAGGCCGTGATCAGGATCAAGCACTTCATGAGGGAGAGGTGAGCCGCAGCCGGCCGGGTGCTAACGCTAGCGCTGCCGTCGCTTCGCCGTCTGTCCGCTCACTTTGTTCCTTTATTTCAACATTGATGCGGTTTGTGTACGCCAGTCGTTAGTGGTCGTGCGCCATTTCCCCATTCAGATTTTATTTTTACACGCGTGACATTGTACAAAGAGTCACTCAACAGAGAGCTGGTGTTAGCATGCTAGCCAGCTGAATAACACCCAACTCTGGCACCAAACTCGGAATAAAGCCGCGACACCTTCACATGGTGCTTATGACACACGTCCCTGCCGCCCTCGTGCTCACTGTGTGCTTTGCTTGGACGAACCTGTTGTTTGTCGGGTCGAGTCATTGATTTTTTTGATTGTGATGACGTAGACGGGGCACTTCTGACGTCATCGATCAAACCAGGACACTTTTGACATCATCGATTAAACCAGCACACTTGTGCGTTGCCTTGATCCTCCCGCCAGATTAATTCCATAAACCAACGTGTCCCATATGAAGGATTCATTTGACATCGAGTCTATGATGGATGTGTGTAGGTTTTCTCATCTATAATCGGGGTTCTGTTCTAATGTGACCTGAGGACCTGTCTTGACCTGAGGACCTGTGACCTGTGACCTGTCTTGACCTGAGGACCTGTGACCTGTGACCTGTCTTGATCTGAGGACCTGTCTTGACCTGAGGACCTGTCTTGATCTGAGGACCTGTCTTGATCTGAGGACCTGTCTTGACCTGTGACCTGTCTTGACCTGAGGACCTGTCTTGATCCGAGGACCTGTCTTGATCTGAGGACCTGTCTTGATCTGAGGACCTGTCTTGACCTGAGGACCTGTCTTGACCTGAGGACCTGTCTTGATCTGAGGACCTGTCTTGATCTGAGGACCTGTCTTGATCTGAGGACCTGTCTTGACCTGTGACCTGTCTTGACCTGAGGACCTGTCTTGATCCGAGGACCTGTCTTGATCTGAGGACCTGTCTTGATCTTGGCCTCCTCGGGGCCTTTGGACATGTGTCCCAGCATCCTTCGCTGAGCTCCTGACCCCCCCCCCCCTTCTGCCCCGACTGAGAACCACTTTTGTGCAGGTCTCTTTTCTCGGAAAAGCCTATTTTTAGGCGTCGTCGTCTGACCACAGGTGATGCGTGGTGTTATATAAAGGTCAGCGGCGGGTACTCTTCATCCCCGGAGCTTTGCGTTTCGTTCTCCTTTCCCTCCGAGAGGCGTTTGAAGGACGACGAGAGCCCCACCACTGGGCCGTGGCCTCTGTTATCAGCAGAGCTGCGGAGGGTCTGGGGGGGGTATGTGAGGCGATTATCTGTTTCCACAACAGACGCGCACGATAGAAAGTCCTCGGTGGACTGTGAGTCTATAAATACCGCCGTAGTGGGGACAATTGGCTAATTGGCCGTTACGTGTGTGTGTGTGTGTGTGTGTGTGTGTGTGTGTGTGTGTGTGTGTGTGTGTGTGTGTGTGTGTGTGTGTGTGTGTGTGTGTGTGTGTGTGTGTGTGTGTGTGTCAGTAGAGCAGGACCTGGTGTGGCTGGACGGGTTGTTGGGACGGAGCTTCCTGGAATAGTCTGGGTGGGGCAGGCGTCTTGTTGGCTCCAGGACGAGGTTCCTGGACGGGGCTCAGCTGGCGCTGCGGGCACGGCACGCCGCTGTCTGAGAGCACGAGGCCTGGACCACCGCGTCCGCAGCTCCGCTGAAGGAACGGTTCCCCCGCCGCGGTTATTGTCGTCGTCGCAGGTCGGCGTTAAAAACCACACCTCTGGCCTCGCCGCCCAGCCGGGGCAGAGGTCGTGAGGCTTTCAGAGCTCGCGCTACCTTTGGGGTCGCCGTGGAAATGCCCGTCATACTTGAGTTGAGTTTGAGCAATCTTATCTCGAGATGTGACGTGAAGCGTATCGGTTTTCCGCTCAGGTCGAACAGCTTTGATAAGATTTGTTCGGTGGCACGTCTTTTGTACGCCTTCGAGTTCCTCGCGGGCGACTTGGTTTCAGCGAGTTAAGCGCCCTGTCAATAACTTCACTTGCAGCTTCCCTTCTCTTGGCTTGACCCACATTCGAGTTAACCAGACGCAGTCTGAGTCAGGCGAGCGGTTTCCTGCTGGTGTCACACCAGATCGGCCTCTCCGGGGGCTCACGCGCCTGCTCGCCTCGGAGAAAAACCTCTTTCAGCTGGTGCAGAAGAGGTGGAGGGAGCCGCCGAGCACGCCAGGCCACATGACCTGCCACTCAGGCGCCCACAGTCTCATTTTCTCACACTCACACGCACACTCACACACATACACTGTTCCACTTGGCAAATATACATGCAGATCGAGTTCTGGCAGTACACCGCGTGCAGTGGATTTTTTTTTTCTCCCCCTTTTTTGACCGCTCTCTTGATGCTAACGCACATGAAGACATAATCCTGGGCAGTGTAGTCTTGAAAATGGGGGTTAGCCCCGTTTATCTGTTGGTTTGGCGTGATATTCTGGATCTGTTTTGCATGAAAATATCGATTGGTTGTTCATTCAGGTCAAATTGACAAGAGAATACTCCTATCTCGATGGTGGTGCCCGTCTGCCCGCCAGCACAGCTGAGATTGTAACGTATCTAATGAGGAAGAAGTCTGGCGCCCTCTCTAAAAACAGAGTGTGGGAAAGCTCTGACACCAGCGTTCTTTATGGCAGCAACTCTTGACTCCTAAGTCCAGCTGATGGGTCGCTGACGTCTACATCGGGACTCCAGGGAGCGTTCACGTCACCTCAGGGCACCAGATAAATTCATCGTAACTCCAGAAAAGTTAAGATGGCGGAATGAACCCTCAACGTGGATACACACAGACTTGCCTTTAGGAGCCATCGTCAAGCCGTGGTGGGCTTTTCCTGAGAACTCGAGGAGCCACCCACGTACCTCTGCTGGTCTCTATCTGGTGATGTCATACACAGCTGATGATCTCTCAGCTGACGAAACAAGCTGCACGTACGCACGCAGGACCGATGTATCGACTGCTCTTTAAGCTTTTTCCCCACAACTTCCCCTCCTCCCAGTCCGGCGCAAACCTTCTCCAGCAGCCCCCTCACTTCCACCGACCACAGAGGCTCAGGACCTTTATCAGGGGCATTGTGCCGTCAGCCTCACAAGCCCCCGGTTTGAATGAGAATGGGCCATTGTTGCTGCTCATCTGAGAATGACCCGGCGGTGTAACCTCTCACCCCCGCATTTCCACTGGTTACCCCCCAGCTGCTGTACCGTTTACCACAGAAAGGATTGACAAAGCCTGGGAGGTTCTTCCAGGACTGCCCCCCCCACCCCACCCCCCCAGCCATGCGTCCTTTCCCCCATTCACATTCAGGCTACGTTTCAGGCACCACCTTCACCCTTAGCTCACCCAGAGATGAAGATCTGGCAGTAAAACAGACCTTTACACCCGTCCCTGAGACACTCGGTGGTCAGGCAGCAGGTGGAGAGGCAGCGCTCCGCTGCTGCAGCAGTCGGTAAGGACCCCAGGCGGGCTGTGGACAATGAGAGTCTGATCATGGAGAAAGGGAAGGACTTAAACAGTCGGACCGCTGGAGCTTGTGGTTCCCAGCGCCCCAAGGATCAGGGCAGGTAAGAGAGACGGGTGCCCTTGTTCTGCTCTCGCCCGGAGGTGGAACGCCACAGACGGCGTTTGGGTGACGTTCTCGATCTGTTCCTCAGTCGTGTTTCTCGCTCTTACGAAAGTTATCAAATGGAGCGGAGAACTTTTGCACAGACACCGATCAAAGCTCACGATCGCCAGACTCTGCTTACGTAATCCAAAGAGGCCGTGAAAAGTCGTGTTAATCAGTAAACTGTCCGCCGGAGAGGACAACCTCGTGCGAGGGCCGAGGACCCGCGTAACCCGAGTGTGAGAGGGCCGTCGCGCTACCGTGACGGCGCACCGGCCCGGTTTTAACCACAGTTCTCATCGTTTCCACGTCGGGGGGCGGCGATGCGATGCTGAGCTGAGGAATCGTGTCAAAGGTCGAAGTCTCCACGCGGCGCATAAACGTCTGTTCCCGACAGTCCCTCCCCCTAACGCAGCATCTCATTCCTGGGCTGTGCCATAAACCTTTATGGTGATTTCTGCTAACTGGTTTTATGAATCCTGTGCCCTTTCTGACTTTGTTCTTAAACGTCGGCAGGTTTTTTTCTGCTCCCCGTATTTCCCGTCCTTTCAAACGTGTCTCAATGGTGACATCGTTAAATAGTATGGAGGAGGACTTAATTAGCATATGGGTCCGGTCAGTGGCGTAATACGGATGATTACAGGTACCAATTACTCAGTTTTAGTATCTGTGGGAAAATCACAACCTTTATCATTTGCTGTTTCATTGCAAAGAACAGGAAGTGGCTTCAGCCTTGTCAAGAGTTAAGGTCGCCCTACAGCAAGCAGAGGAAGTTGGACAGGGCCTTTGATAAGCAGTTTTGACTTGCACTTTTCGTTTTGCCCTCAGGTCAAGGGTTCATCGATTATGAAAGAGTCACATCTTGTGTGAAGGCACGATGAGCCTAATCTGACGCCGCAGCGTCGATATTGACTTAAAGACATTCTTGACACAAAGTCAACAAGACGCGCATATCCACATGATGCAGCAGCATACTCAGGATTGTTCCACCAGGGTTTCTCTTGATCAGCCTGAGTGGACTCCTTCATCCACCTCCCAGATGTTTGACTTGTTTCAGTGACCACGAAGAAGGTTCTGACACGGAGGCTACCTGTGAGTGGAAGGTTTTATTGGATTGGTCTTTTTTATAACGTGTGTGTGTGTGTGTGCCTGTGTGTGTGTGTGTGTGTGTGCCTGTGTGTGTGTGTGTGTGGCCTGTGTGTGCGTGTGTGTGTGTGTGTGTGTGTGTGTGTGTGTGTGTGTCTCATGCCTGTTTGCCTCCGGGAGGAGTGGTTTGGGGCTTGACGTCACTCACTACGGAGTGTCACACCATTCTGAGCACACAGCGGCTTCCTCTTACTGGCACATTCATGCAGCAACAGGAAGACTTTTCTTCTGACAGGATGTGAGGGAGGACTTAAGCGAATCGTTCTGGAGCGCTATCAGACCACTTCTGGATTTGTTTTGTGTGTTGACAGCTGACTTGGGTCTTAGGTCAGAGGTACCAGGGTTTTGGTTTGGGTTTGGGGTTTTTGTAGCCCCGTCTGTGAGGGGAAATGCCTACGGTCAGTAGGTATATGACTTTTCGATCATCAAAGCGGTTTAAAGTCACCAGGTAAGCTTGGTTGTACTGGCCTTTCTCTGCCTCTCTCTGCTGGTTTTCCTCCTGTTTATCAGTCTTTATGTGGTTTGCTCTACTCTTTCACCAGATCTGGGGCTGTTTTATTCTGGATCAGGTCACAGTGTTTTAAACAGTCAAGCGGTGACTGTTTACAGATGGCATATTTTCAGGAGCGAGGCGACGGTGTGTGTGTGTGTGTGTGTGTGTGTTAACCGACCATCGCTCACACAGAACGAGCAGTCGGGTAAAAGCAGGTGCTGGACGGCGTTCTTACTTTGTCGCTCCGGTCCCCGACTATTCATTGGTGTTGGTGCTGGATGACTGCGTTTAGCAGTAGTTTGGACTTGGAGTCCAGTGTTCCCAAAGCCCCTGGATCTTCTTCCCGGTTAAAAGCTGGCTGGAGAAGGTGGAATTCTTCACCAGTATGATGAAACTGGGTGTGCCTTCCTTCACAAAAAAACCTGTTCCCACGGGTTGAAACACAACTTTAATAACTCGGATGTATTTCTAAAGCGATGTCCTCTCCGCTCCTTTCTGAAGAGCCCCTCTGTCCGTGTCCCCCTCCTCCAGCAGCTACCCCGTGGAGAGCAGCGGCGGCGGGCTCCCGGCCAAAGTGAAGAAAGGCAGGACCAGCAATGGCAGCGTCAAGAAAGTGGAGACGAGGAAATCTCTGAGCCTGGAGGCGGCCCAGCTGGAGATCCAGCAGCAGCAGCATAAAACCCTCACCAGACAAGTGGCCGTCAGGTAGGCCCGTCTATAAACGCCTGGGGGGGGGGGGTCCAGGCCCTCGCTCCAAGACTAAATGTTATTTTAGCCGTGGCTGGTGAGCATCACAAGACCTGACTGGAGCCTCGGCTGTTGTGTCGTGACTCGCACATGATCGCACGGCCCCTGATCTCAGATTTCCACATGCTTCAGATGGGCGAGGTAGATTAGCACATCTGCATCAGCCGCCGTGGAACTGCAGCCCGCCATGGGGCGCCGGTCCCGCACGCGCACATTCATCGAGACCCCTTCGTCCTAAAGCGTGACCTCCAGAGTCACGTGACTGCTCAGAGGGGCTGTTTTCCCAGGCTCCACCCCCCCGTCATGGTTCTAACCATAACGATCCTCCCTTTGAGTCGCTTTAAAACATTTCAACTTCGCTGCTTCTGTTTTGTAGTGACGGCTGCGTTTGTGCTTTTAACCTGTCCAGCAGGTCACAGACGTTCGATGTGGACAACAGAGGCTTCGAGAAGACCGAGGGCCCCGTCACAAACACCGTAAGTCCTCCTCGCCGTCCCCCGCTCGTCCCCCAATGGTCAAGAGCTCCTGATTCATTTTTTTCATTGTCTTTTTTTTCCCCCCAGAGTTTCATAAAGCACAAAAAAACATTCCAACAGCTGTTTCCAGACATCAGTAGAGAAGAAGAATTCATACATTGTGAGTTGCGTAACGCGCGTGTGACTGTAGCGAGGGCCACGCCGGTCTGAGCCTCTTTATCTCTCCCGCCAGCCTACGTCTGCGCCCTGCAGAAGGAAGTGCCCTACCACGGCCGGCTGTACGTCAGCGAGGCCCACGCCTGCTTCTACTCCTCCGTCTTGCTCAAGGACACAAAGGTAAGCAGTTTGCGTGTGTGTGTGTGTGCATGGTGCGGTGACCTTTGAACCGCCCTCTCACGCCTGCGTCCTTGCCGCCCCCTGCAGGTCGTCATCCCGCTGTGCTTCATCCACATCGTGAAGAAGCAGAACACCGCCCTGCTGGTCCCCAACGCCCTCTCTGTCCGCACCTCCAATGGAGACAAGGTAAGCCTGGCGTCCGCCTCCGGCTGTTGCCGAGCAACGGCGGGCCCCGCCCCAGCCTCCGGTCGCCCGGTTGCCCCCCCGGCTCACTTCTTTCTGATCCCGTCTTATTGTTCAGTACCTGTTCATGTCGCTGAGGAACAGAGAGTCCTGCTTCCAGCTGCTGCGCTCGTTATGCCCTCAGATAGAGGTGAGGCACACAGCCGTCGCCACGGTAACACCTCCTTGTGGTGGTCTCTTTCATTGATAAAATCCTCTGTCTCCAGGACTGCAGCACGACCAGCAGCCCCGTCTCCTCCACCGAGAACAGCTTCGATAAGAGCAAGCTTGTGGTACGCGTCCTCCCGCCCACGTCCGCGGTCCAGCCGTCGGGCCCCGCTCCCTCGCGCTGACCCGGTTCTGTCCGCGTCTCCACAGAACACCAGCCTGTCCAGCCTGGACGACAGCTTGGACCAGTTTGACGGCTCCGAGTCCCAGTCTTCTCTGAACCAGCCCCCTCAGAAAGCACACAGAGGTCAGAGGTCACCCTCGGTTGTTTCACCCCCCCCCCGTCACAGAAGTTGGATCAGCGCTCTAATGCCTGTCCCTGTCCCGTCCCTGTCCCTGTCCTGTCCCTGTCCCTGTCCCGTCCCTGTCCCGTCCCTCCTACAGTGTCCACCGTGAATGGATCGGCTTTCAGGAGCTTCCACTCGCAGCAGGTGGACACGTCGTCCTCGGAGGACCTGCTGGTATCAGGTGAGAAGCAAACCCAGGTCCTCAGGTGGAGGTCCTCAGGTGGAGGTCCTCAGGTGGAGGTCCTCAGGTGGAGGTCCTCAGAAGGTGTCTTCACGGTGCCCCGCCCCTTTTCTCTCTCGCCCCCGCAGGCTCGGGCGGGTCGTGGGTCTGGAGCGTGACGGAGAAGGCCAAGTCCCTGCTGGTTCAGAGAGAGGCCAGCACCCTCAACACTTTACTCTTCATTTACTTGATCCTGTGAGTCCCCCCTCCCCCTCCTCCCCCCCGAGCGCATGTCCCCCCCGAGCGTGCCCCCCCCCTCCTCCTCCCCCCCGTTTAATCCATCACTTTATCCGCCCACGTGCGCTGATCTGCTGCTCGGGGCGCCCCGAGGAGCCCACGGGCCCGGCGAGGGCTGCAGGGAGACCTCCCTCTGGGGGCGGGTGTGTGACTGGCGTGCTGTGTGTGTGTTTAGGGTGGTGCTGCTGCTCCTGTCTTCCGGCTACATCGGGCTGCGCATCGTGGCCCTGGAGGAGCAGCTGACGTCACTGGGGGCGCTGCCCGAGTTCACCTTACAGAGCGGGTAAGGGCCCGCCTCCAGCACTTGGACACGCCCCCGACATCAGAGAGAAGACGAGGAAGACCTGAAATGACCGCACACGCCCACCTACTGTCCTCACCTCATGCTCTCTCTCCTCCCTCTCTCTCTCCTCTCTCTCTCTCTCTCTCTCTCTCTCTCCCTCTCCCTCTCTCTCTCCCTCTCCCCCTCTCCCTCTCCTCTCTCTCTCTCTCCTCTCTCTCTCTCTCTCTCTCTCTCCTCTCTCTCTCTCTCTCTCTCTCTCTCTCTCTCTCTCTCTCTCTCTCTCTCTCTCTCTCTCTCTCTCTCTCTCTCTCTCTCTCTCTCCCTCCCTCTCTCCCTCTCTCTCTCTCTCTCTCTCTCTCTCTCTCTCTCTCTCTCTCTCTCTCTCTCTCTCTCTCTCTCTCTCTCTCTCTCTCTCCCTCTCTCTCTCTCTCTCTCTCTCTCCCTCTCTCTCTCCCTCTCTCTCTCCCTCTCCCTCTCTCTCTCTCTCTCTCTCTCTCTCTCTCTCTCTCCAGGTGCCACCAGGACACGTAACGGCGGATGGGCTGACTGGTGAGGGGAGGGTGGGCGGGCCTTTTCCAGCGGAGAGCAGTCAGATCCTCAGAACACTGTGCACCCAGCTGGGCCTCTTCTGTTGGCCAGAGGACAAAGAGCCAACCTGTGCAATTCCAGAGACGACACGTTAACTCGAAGGGCTCTACTTCCCGCGCGGCGATGCCAAAACACACACACACACACGTGCGCGTGTACGCTGCCTGGTTGCAGCGTCTCCTCTTTGAAACCAAAGCCAAAAGGCTGTAATGTATGTGAGCTGCGTGGGCGGTTCACGTGCCCCCCCCACGCCGTCCTCCCTGAGCATGCGGTCTGAACAGGGCTACACCGACCAGCACCGGCCTGCTTTAGTGCTTTGATGATACCTCAACACCAGACGTAGTGCTGCGCACAGCCAAAGACGCCCCCGGTGTGCACGCCTCTCGCATGAGTGCACAGGCTCTGCCCCCCCCCCTTCGGGACGCGTCGTCTCCACCGCCGAGGCTCGATATGAAGACGACGCTCAAGCTGTCTCAGATCTGAGCGCCTCGCCCCGACGGCCCCGTCCTTTCAACGGTTGCAATATCCCCGCCCCCGTCCTCGGCATGACTTAAACCAGTTTAATGACGGCGGGGGGGCGGGGTTCACGTTTCCCCGCGCCATCAATGCACAGAAGCTAGGATGTAAGCACGTAGCCTCGGAGACATGTTATTTACTTTTTACGGCTTATTTTTTTTTAAAGAGTAGATTCCAGACTCGGTACAGGCGTGATGTACGACGCTTCGCCACACGTGCTAAGAGCCACCGCTCCTCTTACAGGCCGACTGACGTTCCCAGAGATCTCAGCTAAGTACTGTAGCACCAATCATGTATGTGTGATATCTGTGTACACGCGACTCTCGCCTATGGACGTGCGACACACGGTCCTTCTTTTCACGAAAAAAATTAGAGAATGTCAGGTCCGAGTTCTCAAAACTAGCGGTCCCGAAATTTCAGTATGCAACAATTTATGTAAAATGTTAAGTTTTCCTTATGTGTGTGATTTTTTTTTTTTTTTTTTTTTTTTTTTTAAATAGGAGCTTAATGTTTGCAGGAAAGAAGAATATGTGTGGGGCAAAAAAAAAAAAAGATGCAAGGATAAAACTCAAGAGAGCGAGCGCACTTTAAAAAGAAAATGTGAGGTGCCTGACGGTCCGAGACTCCGCGTTTTGGATCGGAAAGGGCAGAACTAGAGTTGGTTGGTTTTCCCGGTGGTGCTAAAGATTTCTTTCAACGTCTTCACTCAGGGGTGATGGGTGCTGACCCGCCACGCGGTATTAAGTTGTCGTCATTTCAAAGTCTAGTGGTTGTTTTGCAGTACAGTTGATTCATTTGCCCTGGTGGTTGCCCAAACGCCCCCCTTCTCATGACAAACTCCTCCCTGTCGAGGTCCATTTGATTTCACTGATGCATCTTACATTTCAAAATTCCTTCTTTTTTTTTTTTTTTTCATTTTGCCGAAGCATATCTACATTTCAGTGACTCGTCACTTGCCACGGCTCCACTCTAGACCTAATTTATGGATTTAATTATGCTGCATCCACTTTCAAGTTCACAGGAAGACGAAGGTCTAAGTTGACACTGTACTGTCAGTTCTCATAGTTCCCCACTAGGGGGCAGCACACACCCACTGTCCTTGAACAGACTCCATACCAGAATCTAAACGACTAGGGCAGTATTTGTGTGATTTTGCACTATTCAAAGTGTTGTAAATAATTTTGTAACGATTGTTATTGTCCTTAATTCTGCTATTGTCCTATATTTATTTGCATTCAGTGTAATTCAAAGTAATCTCTGTGAGATGACTTTGCTATTGTTCAAAATAAATCCAATGTTGAAGTAACAGCTTTGGCGTCTTGTGTAAGGTGAAAACCTTTGGGAGTTTATGCCATTAGACAGAGAGGAATGGTAAAACAAACGTGTGCGGCCAGTCGGCATTAGTAATGGTGTTTTGAAATTCTGAGTTAAGATTTTTCTCTGCCTCTATTATTTTTTTAGAATTCGCTGCAGAATTCAAACTACTCATTAAAATACTTGCAGATAAGTAATTTCTTTAACGATGTCTTGCTTCAGCCAGATTTAAACACCTTAAAAACATTTGGCCGTGCACATTTTGTTCTGGGCGTCAGAGTCCAGTCCTCAAGGGCCGGGATCCGGTCGGGTTTTCCGATCCACCGGGTTGAGATCCCGTTCTCACGGTTCCCCCCGGGAGGAGCGAAAACCCGGCCGGATCGCGGCCCCTGAGGACTGGACTCGGACGCCCCTGCAGCAGCCTTCACCTTCACTGTGACGCAACAACGCCACCTAGTGGACACCCACAAACTACAAGCACGGGAAAATACTTCTTTTTTAACACAAATAAACATTTACCGATGCCATTTTTGTGGTTTGTCCTGTGGTATAAATCTCATATTTCGTTTCTACGTTCTGAGTTTAAAAAGCCCAATCCGCTGCGACTTCTACTTATTTATTGATTTATTGATTGATTTATTGATTTATTCTGCACTCAGAAGCAGCGGCAGCTCCGTGCCGTCCTCAGCTCAGCTGTCTGGGCTGGTGGAAGGAGCGGGTGCTGCTGTCGTCCGCTGGTACGCGCACAGCTGGAAAACACCTGCAGGAGGGTGGACAAGGGGGGGGTTAGGGACGGTGGTCAAACCGGACCAGCAGCGGCCCGACGACGCGACACGTGAACGCAACACTTAGAGGACACTGGATTAAACAAACAAACAAACAAACAAGCAAACAGACGAAATACCTGCTGCGAAAGCCAAAATGATG